>JAEQBH010007189.1:0-208991 GCA_016808115.1 Tetrastigma voinierianum
GATCTACGTGAAGATCGAGAGCGGTTCTTTTCTTTGTGAAGTCCTTTTCCACTTTCTTAAAGCATAGGAACTCAACCCCTTGCCACGAGGTGTTGTTTGGAACTCTCACATTCCAACAAAGGCAAATTTTTTTCTTGGAAGGCATCATAGGGTAAAGCTCTTACCTTAGTTTAGTTGTAGAGAATTTTTTTTTTGATCGATAAAAAGCAAGTATTATATAACGAAATTTCAAGGAGTACACGGAATGTGGACAAAAGGAAGCCCGAAACCGATAGACATGGAAACAACCTAAACCTACCTACACTGACCATGTGAGAAATCTAAAACAAAGTTTGTATTATCATTTGCTATACGAGGTTAGCTAAGTCCACAAATTGGAGATAAAGTTAAAATTTTAATCCTTTGGGATTTGAGGTGACCACCTCGTTCTCGAAGCATGGCTTGTTCTGGCAGCACACGGGGAGAGTCAGCAGACACAAGGGTTGTTGTCCATATTTTTTTCCGCTTCTTTCCGACGGAGACTCCTTGCCAAGCTAAAAGGGTGTAAAGGACCGAAAGTGGAAACACCCAACTAATCCCAACAATTGACAGAAGCAAGTCCCACAACATTTTAGCACTTTTACAATGGATCAGTAAGTGGTCTATGGTCTCCACATCCTCCTCACACATAAAGCATCTGTTTGAGAAAGCCATTCCTCAGCGTTTGAGATTATCCAAAGTAAGCACTCTGCCCCAATTGCTTCAGTAAAGATCTCAATTTTTTGAAAGATGCAAATGGATTCCAAATCAAACGATAGGGGATAGGAAATCAAAGGCGTGGGAGATATAAATAAAACTTTATACATGACCTTCTTAGAAACTTTTGCCTGCTTCCCTTGATAAGAGCATATCTTCACCCATTGGGCGAAAATTTTGAACATGGAGAATTTGTAGGAATCTTACCATCTCTTCAACTCTCAGTCATTGAGAGATCTTAGGAAGGTTGGGGACCAACATCCAGCCCCATCGCCACTATCCCAGATGTCCGCGACCCTGACCTCCTTATTCAAAGCCAAATTAAAAAGGGAGGGAAACCTAGCACACAACGCCTCCCCTCCACACCAAACATCTTTCCAGAAGTTGATCCTTCTTCCATCCTAGAAGCGAGCCGAGTTCACGGAAAAGCTAAGTGCGCTCTTTTTCCTAATCTCCTTCCATAAACTAGTCCCATATAGCCTGAGATCGCGGGTATGCGACCACCAAATATTTCTTAGAATTTTAAATGATAACCTTCCTCGAAGCGAGTTCACATCATTGTAAATAGCCAACTCCACATTGCTAAGCAAAGCCTTATTCATCTTAGAAGTTTTAATCGATGCCACCTTTGCACTTATCGGTGCACACGTAGCCCGTCTCATAAAAATTTTCTTATCATGAGTCGATCCTCCCGGGGCTGTCTTTGGATCCTTTAATCGGCACACGCTGAGGCATCACCACGAAGAGAGAAGGTAATATATTGGAAGGCCCGAACAAGGTGTTGCGAATGGCGTGGCAGGCCTCCTTAGAGATATCTTGTATCTTCGAGATCGCAACCTCTTTCGGAATCTCTCTTGATCTAGTCCCACACTCGAGAGGCCTTATGTTTGGCGCTAGGGAAGTCAGTGGGACGTAGGGAAGGATCGACTTTACGCAAACTCACGAAGCCTGACTCCTCCACGTTATCTATGATACCAATTGGGATGATTTCGCTCTTGTTTAAGTTAATTGTCGAGCGGAATGCGGCGAACCACATCAAATCAGCTTAGATACTTCTTGCTCTTTGTTAGCCTTCTGAAAAATAAGCGTAGAGGAAGTGAATGCTGAATCTCTCTCCATTTGCAATCCTGTTGCCGTAAAGATAATTTCCTTCCTGCCACAGTTTATTAAACAAGCTGAGCTTCCATTCAATTACAAAGAGATAGGAAGAAAGGGGGTCATGCAATGTGACCCCTTAGAGCTTGGAAAGAAACGGTTGGGGATCCGTTGATGAAAGAACGAAGGAGGCTATGGAAATGCCTTGCATTTATCGGCTCGACCACCATTGCGAATCCCATCCTTCCCATGACCTGGTATAGGAACTCCCAGCTGATGCTATCATAAGCTTTCTCAATATCTAGCTTGCAGACCATTCCTTGTTTCTTCCTCTTCATGGTTGAGTCCACTAATTCATTAGCAATCGACCTTTGCATCGAAATGCATCTTATTTCTGGCGTTTTGAGACTTAGATATCACCTTGTCAGACCCTCTTAATTCTATTAGCTAAAACTTTGAGTCGAATCTTGTAATCCTACCCTGAGGCTTGTGTATGAGTAGCAGAAGTCCTCTATATACGTTTCTTAGGAATCAACACAGCATTAGCGTGATTTTTAACAAATGCCTTGCTTTGCATTCTATGAAACTCCACTGAAAAAAACCTAGGACCTCCTTCTTCACGATTAGTTGTAGAGGAGATGGTGGTCCCTAACTAGCAAATATTCCCTTCGTAATATTCAAGAGTTGATTGACCACATTTTGTTACACTATGGCAAGGCAAGGGTTTTATGGAACTTAAATTCTCTCCTCAGAGTGTCATAGGCATTATCTTCTTGGTAAGAGATACCCTATTAGGTTAACGTGAATCTTTTGTTGCAATAATAGAAAAAGGTGTGGGAAGCAACTTCTTTGTGCCTCTTTGAATAATTTGAAAGGAGAGAAATAGAAGATTGTTTGAAAATGAGGAACTCTCTACAAAACACTAAAAGCTTATTCCTTTGTGATTTGTCATCACAGAATCGAAGGATTATATATTATAGAAGGCCCAAATGTCCTTGCTTAAGCTTAATCAATTGGTTGGAGTTCTCATTAAGGGAATTAGTTTTTCTTTTTCCTTCTTTTTGGAAGCCTTGCATGCACATCTTGTGTATTTTAATGTGCTCTTTTTGGTGCCCTTTTAATGAATTCTTTGCTTACCGATCAAAGAAAAATATATCAACTTTTCCCTCATCCATGAAACAACTCATGATGATATTTTTCTTCTTATCAGCATAATCGACTGTCTACTTCCACATACTCAAACTATTTTAGTCCACTTTCTCTCACCTTGCCCACACTAGTCGTCCCTTTTAATCTCAAGAATGTATTTTTCCCTTCATCTCGAAGCTTTTCAAGATATGTTACTTGGCAAGTAATTCTATCATTTGGTCTTGTCACTCATCGGTTCCAAATCTTGACTCAAAGTTAAAACTCATTTGCATGTTAACTGCCACACCAGTTAGCACTACAAGAATGAGTTGCATTGTGGAAATTACACAAAACATATTATGGGTACAGAAATAAGATAATAAAATGATCCACATCAAAACTACTGTAAGAACAAACACGTGCATCAAGCAAGAATAACAAAATATAACTAGCACCATCAAAAAGTGAACCTGCTTTGTTCTTCTAACACCATTTGAAATTGCTCTAAGGCTCTTGAGTCCACTTCCCAATTTTCATCTGCTCGTAGCAACAAATAAATAACTGTTAGTTTTCTAAGAGTAAAGCACCACATCCAACTTTTTGACACAATTACCTGCAATGCAGTTGCAGTTGCCAATGCAAAAGTAGGGCTGACAGCTTTACTCCTTTGCACAAACTCGAGAAATCGATCATAACTTTCCACCAAAACCTGCAAACATGAATTGTTAGAAGTTTCAAAGCAGAGATGGGCCAGGCAAATATACAAGGCCCTTCTATACAAAGTCTACCCAATAACAACAGCTAACATAAGAAAAGAAATTCAGAACACATTGAGTTATGCAATGAACAAGGAAGAGATGAATATTATAAAGCCTCTATGACCATGTGCACTCACACTCCATGAGGTCTTGACTAAATACGCCTAGCTCCTTTGGGTTTCAAATTTCCAAAAATACCTCATTTATTTTGATATAGAGGGAAGGTGCATTAAAATAACAAATAACAAGAGAAAAGGAGGTATTTGACAAAACTTCAAATCAATGGGGGCATAGGTGTATTTGGCCAAAACCTCAGGAAAGGTGATTGAAATTTAAGCCTTTGCATATAGAAATTGTTGAGTATCACACAATATTCTGTAGTTATTCATTATTATTGTTTTCCTTTTTTTAATTTTATTTTATTCTTATTTTGTTTCCTTTTCATTCTCTTCTTTCCGCGTATAAAAATATAATATACACATATTCTAGTTGAATGAAATATGAGAATTCCTTCTCTCTTTACATGGTATCAGAGATATAAAGAGAATAGGGAGATTAGGGTTAGGGTCTAGGCAAGTTTGAGATTTCAGCAAACCCATCTAAGGACCGTGTCTCATTCCGGTACCCATCTGACCATGTCTCATTCATGTATTATGAAACTCGTTAGTGTTTAGCCATGTAGTCAATTCCGGCAACCCGGATGACAACCGTATCCATCTCATTCCGGTTTCATCAAACTCGTCATTAAGGGCTTGCCGTGTAGTCGATTCCGGCGACCCATCAAGTGGTTGTGTCTCCTGGCTCACATTAACTCCACCATGGAACTTTGAGCTCTTAACAATGTGAGATTCGCGTGCCTCGGAGCATGCGGCTGCGGATCTACCCGTCGGATAGGATTAAGTACATTTGTATCAGCTCGGTGCGTAACCAGGCATATCTTCGACTTAATGGGGATTCTTAGGTATCACATATTACGTAGTTATTCTTTATTATTCTTTTCCTTCTGTTTTATTTTGTTCTTATTTTGCTTCATTTTCCATTCTCTTCTTTCACGTATAAGTATGTGTATAGACATGTATTCCTAACTAAATGAAATCCCAGAGATATCCCTTCTCTCTCCTGAACCGAATCTCATTCCACATTCTTAAGCCATTGGAAATGAGCTCCCAAAACCTTCTTTAATAAAAAAGAAGAAAAAACTTCAATGAAACTTCAAGGAGATTTTTATTTTTTTTTTATATGAAAAATAAGATCTCAAATACCAGGGAGAATAAAAATAACAAACCTTTTATAGAGCGATAAGTTTGTTATTAATAATTTGATGCTTTGAATTTTATCATAAAACTGTCAGGACCTTCCTATATCACACCAATGTCACAAGAGTTACAGCAAGGATAGGGAATGGAGAATGAGACAAACATTTAGTGGAACAAATAATAGTTAAACGTCTATTATGGATCCAAAATCAATCACAATATTTTAAATCTCTCAACATAGTTTCTAAACTAGAAATGCCAACAAAACATGGTGTTTTACCACAATAGACATGTGTAGGCAGGGAGAGCAGTGTAAGTAACTAATTTCTAGACGTTTGTCAGGGAAAGTATAAATATACATGCATGAAGATGCCATATACATACAAGGTAAAACATGACACACATAAAGATGAAGGATGCCGTCTATCAATCTAACAAATGTGAAAAAGAATGAGAAATCACCGTCGCATGACAGGGAGAAATAGTAGCTGAAAGTCTCCAGTCCACATTCTCTCCAACGGGTAAGTGTACAAAACTTGCAACTAGTGCATTCTCCTTCTGCTTGCTACTCACACTCTGCATGACAAATTAATCAATGCATAAGGCCCAATTATAAGACAAAAATAATATTACTGAGCAAGATCACAAGTGATGGTAAGAGCATGGATGTTGGCCTTCATTACACTTGCATACAAAATGCATAAATACCTAAAAGTTCATAATTTCCACCAAAACTCTAAATATCTGGGGTAAAACAAAGTCAAAGCATCCAAATCCTCGAAGCAACTTAAGATCCTTTCCTATAGTGAATATCACAATATTAACACTATTCTAAAAGCAAACCTGTGCAAGTGATCCTTCAGGAGCATTTAGGCCATAGAACTTCAATGACACATCACAAAGGATGCTTCGTTGTTTAATCTTGGTGGTCACACCAAGTTGCTCAAATCTACCACAAATAATCTCAGTCTGATTCATACTAATGATCCTGGCAGCTGCTTGACCAATTGACACATTTACCAAGAACCGGATCATATTCTGCATATCCCTTTCCAGAGAGCCAAATTGAGCTCCTCATCCTGGCTGATAACTCCAGCCTTATTGATCGCCTGCCATTCTTCCTTAGTCAGTCTTCCTTCAGTCAGCTGTGGTTCCTCAAGGCATCTACGACAGAAACATTATCTGAGGAAGAACGCCTGAAAGAAAAAGAAACTACAATAAAATGACAGGCATACAAGAACAATGTTCGATGAAAAGATACAGCATCAAGAATATCTTGAATGAAGCACACTATGTAACCTAAGAAAGAATTGTAAGAGACGGTAATCAAAAGCAAACGAAAAGAGTGAAGGCATTAAAGTTTCCACAAACCCTCCAAATAAAAACCAGCTTCTCTTTTTAAGCCTCCTTTGTTCAGCTATGCTAACGGCTTCACGATTCAACTTTGGCATGTGCAAGTAGCCTGGATGATATTCATACAAATATCAACAAAACCCAAAATTATCCAAACAACCTAAAGTCACGCCTAGAGTACCCAGTAGAGAGAGTCCAGGGCTGGCTGCTGTGGAAATAAGGCGTTTGATGCTAGAAGGGTTAATCTTGGCATTATTGTGTTTTGGGACTAAAGTCTTTTTTTTTTTATCAGAAAAAAAAATAGGGACTAAAGTATTTTGAATTTAGGGCCATGTAACTAGTTGAATTAAAGGAATATATAATTATATGAAAATGAACAAAGGCATATTAAGAATAAACAAGAAAAGAAAAGTGCATTTGACAATGTTTGTTAAGTCTTTTGATGGCATTCAAATATGCATTTCCCTGCATTCCAGTGCAATAAAATTTTATAGAAAACAACAAAAAATCAAGGGAAAACTAGTTCCTCGTACCTCCATAGAAGAATTACTTTGGAATCAAGATCTTTCTCAATTTTTCTAAGTTCAGAGTTATCGCTAAATGACTGCTGAAGAAAACCAGCATACAATTGAACATAATGTCGACGAAGGTGACAAAAATGCTGAATCCGGTCCCATGAAAATCGATAGCTGAATTGGTAAGATGTAATAGTCAGTGAAAAGTCTACATAACGCTAAACAAAGGTTTTTGCATTAACATTTTTCATCATTTTTCTCTCCTTTGTTTAATACTTGAAAACACCAAAAAAGGCACCTGTTTTCTCTAATTTGGGTCAAATTTCTACTTTTGGATGACCATTGTTATCAAATATGACATATACCATGAATCTTAATGAATTACATTCATTACCCCATCTTCTTCTGCTGCAGGCCAGCCAAAGCAGCATAACGCCACCACAAATCAGGAGCCTCCTTAACTGGTGCCACAGGTCTCAAATGAGAAACTTCGATATATGTCTTGTATCGTGAAACAATTTCCAAAATTTTTATTGAATCATGATATTGAGCCTGTGAGAAGTGAAGGTGATAATGGAATTTAACACTATTTGCTTTCAAGAAAAAATAAAAGCAAAGCAAAGGGGAAAAGCAGAGAGAGAGAGAGAGAGAGAGAGAGAGAGAGAGGAAGAGGGAAAGAGAGGAACTGCATCAATGATCCTAGAGGACATTGAGGTATACTGGTGCTCTACATGAAGGGGTGGTTGTTCAGTAGAGACAGTTAAAGTGGCAGTGGCAACAGTTGTACACTTCTGCAAGGGACAGAGAGGAGCTAAATTTTGGGTGGAAATTATCAGCCATTTGGAAAGACATTTGAAAAAAAAAAAAAATCACTCCTCATTTTCATCTCCATCTCTCCCATCAATCCAAAAATACAACTTCAAACTTTTCTTCTCTTCAACAAATTAAAATATAAATGGGGAAGTGATGAAAGAAAATAAATTCATATTGAAGATGATTTGAGGAAGTTAAAAATCAGAACCTCTGTAATTGTCAGAGAAACGTCATTGAGGCTAAGAGAAGCCTTCTCGAAAGGAATCTCCGGATCATTTCTTTCTTGTTTTCCAAGACGATGATACTTAAGGATTCCATTTATTGGGGAGACCAAATAATTTCGATTTTGAGCCCATTTAGACACCATTCCGCCGCCAGTTGCAGGTTCATTAATACCATCCTCAAATATCTGGAAGGTTTTAAATAATGAAGAAAAAGAAGTATAAAACACATGGCTTGCCAGTTAACCACAATAATATTTCTCTTCACATTAATATGTAACTATAAAGAAGGACTAATTCCAGGGTATGTGAACAAACCTCAACCCATTCTTTAGGAGTGAGATCTTCCCACTTCTTTTCTATCTTCCAAGGCTCACTGTTAGAATCATGATACATAGCAAGCCTCTCAACTTGCAAGAACTATAACAAAAAACAACCACACTGCTTGAATTAGCCATGCAAATAAGTAACAATAAACATATTGCAATGAAAAGAAAATCGAAAATTAGTTTACAAGTGGCGACCCAGTAATAAAGTAACAATAACATTGCAGCTAGGCCAATAATTAACACACATGCACAGAGATACAATCTGCAAAGTTAGCCACGCATGGGAAATTCAGATTTTTTTTCAGCAGGGAGATGCTACGCAAGAGGCAGTTTTTATCTTTTAATAACAAAAACAACCAAGGCATATATGATTCAGTAGTACAATGAAGGATAACAAATGTTTCCAAAATATACAAAACCTGAGCAAAAACAAGAAAAAATAAGGGTAACCCACAACAAGACATAAGTGAAAAGGTTGCACAGTTGACCTAGGAAACAAGGGCATGCATAATGCGCAAAAACCTCTAACCACAACTAGGTGTAGAGCCTCTATCAAAGAAACCAGCTGCTTAGCTCCCCTCTTGCTTAAAATCACCAATGTATTAATTAGGCACACTGACAAGAAAAAAGAGCAACTCTTGTCAGCAGAATACTCTTCTGCTTCTGTAAATTATATATATGCTATTTGACTAACTAGTACAATATCAATAATTTGGCAAAGCCACCAATCAAATTTCTATATGCCTCTTTCATCTTTGGCACCCACAATATGTCAATAATCAAATCCCCTTGAATAATAGATTAAGCCCTCCAACAAGCTTTGAGAAAGATCTCAAAAGTGCCAAAGGTTTCTGATCAGCTCCTAATCCAAAGCTGTATGGTTTCCCAAAAAAAGAAAAGAGAAAAAAAATCTTCGAAATTCAATTTAAAAACACCCTATAAAGATGAAATAGACACAGGTTACACCTCCCCAAGTATCCTCTTAAACCCACATAGTTCCAGTAAAATGAGAGAAGAAAAGAACATTTTTCTTTATTGAATGAGTGAGTGAGTAAAATACAGTACAGGTCCTACCTATTTATATAGGTCAGGAAGACACAAAAAGGAAAAAAATAAAATACAAAAAGGAAGGAAAATAATGTGCAAGAAAGGAAGGAGATAAACCAGGTAATATCCTAAGAATATCCTATCATTCTCAACACTTCCCCTCAAGCTGGAGTATATAGGTCATATGCATCAAGTTTGTTACATATGTATAGCTTGGGGAGAAGGTCAGACGAAGAAGATCAATGAAAAGGTCAATGAAGATCCAGACGAAGAAGGTCCATGGTCGGAGCAAAGAGGCCATTTGGAGAAGGTTCAACGGTGAGGGTTGTTCGACGGAGAGGGTCGAGCAAGAATTAAGACGGGTGCTGTCAAAGGGTCGGATTGGAAGGTCAGAAGAAGATTAGACATAAAAGATTCAACGAAGAAGGTCCATCAGAGAAGGTCCGCCGGAGAAGATCCATCGAAGAAGGTCCGCCAAAGAAGATTCAATGGAGAAGGCCCGCTGGAGAAGGTCCATCGGAAAAGGTTCGATGGAGAAGCGGAGAAGGTCCGCCGGAGAAGGTTTGTCGAAAGGTCTAGCAGAAAGTCCGCGAGAAGGTCGGAGTCGGAGAGGTTGACGAAGAAGCGAAGAAGGTCCGCCGAAGAAGGTTGGTGATCCAACGGAGAAGCGGACAAGGTTTGCCGAAGAAGGTCAGAAGGAGAAGATCCGATGGAGAAGGTCCATCGGAGAAGGTCCACCGAAAAAGGTTCGTCGAAAAAGGTCTGCCGGAGAAGGTTTGATAGTGAAGATCTGACGGAGAAGATCCAACAGAGAAGGCCCGTCAAAAAAGGTCCATCGGAGAAGGTCCGTCGAAGAAGGTCCGACGGAGAAGGTTTGACGAAGAAGGTCCGTCGAAGAAGGTCAGGAAGGTCGACGGAGAAGGCACGGAAGATTATCGAAGAGATCGGTCGGAGAAAGTCATTGGAAGGTGCACGAGAAGATAACTCCTCCCAAAGAAACCCGACCATGGCTCACAATACCATGTGAAATGAGAGAAGAAAATAATACTTTTCTTTATTGAATGAGTGAGTGAGTAAAATACAATATAGGTCCTACCTATTTATATAGGTCGAAGACCTGAGAAGCAAATAAAATACAATAATGAAGGAAAATAATGTGCAAGAAATGAAGGAGATTAACCAGAAAATATCCTAAGAATATCCTATGATTCTCAACAGTTCCAATCAAGCACAATAGGGCTCAAGGTAGTGTCTTTAAAGGCCTGGAGATAAGAAACTCCAAGGGTAAAAAATAAACCATAATGCATGCTAAATCCTAGAACTCCGCGTATCCTTAAAAACTTTGGCATTCCTTTCTTTCCATATAAACCATATTAAAATAAACCAAAGCACTCTACCACTGAGAAGTTCCCCAAAACCTCCTGTAGAAAGCAAGAAAAAAGAATTTGAGAAAAAAATTCCTTATATTTTTCATTGATCCATTATGAATATATATCTGAGTCATCTAACATTCTAATAGATTACAACTCCTATGTAATGAGTTTCTATTGAGTAACAACTCTATATGACAAGTAGATATATGCTACAACACTCCTCAGTTAAACATAGATATTAATCGTATCCAGCTTCAACTACATGAATCATACTTGGTGTTATCAGTCTTCACATATCTATGGGAAATGAGTAGTCGTATTTTAAATGAATGAAATATGATAATACTCCAAAATGCTTAGTTTGTTCATGGAAAACCGGATTAACAATATAAAGGGCAACACAGGTTGTCACACGAGGAATTTTCTTAGAAATTTGGGTATGCTTAATGCTGACTTATCGAGAGTTGTTTAAACATGTGATCTCACATACGAGATTTGTATCATCCTCTTACTGTCGGCCTCTGTATTTAGATCGAAGGCAATAATATTTCTGTTCTTCTCTTTCTTCAGTGACTAAGATTCCCTCCAATGAACCTGATTACCCGGAAATTAGACCTCCTGTCCTCTTTGGATCTTGCCCCGATCACGCGAAAAAGCACTTTCGATTCTGTTATGCCCGTGATTATTGTATAAAATCTGCGTAGAGAACTTCTTTTCGAAATATTAACATAGAGATTTGTTATAGGCGCGATGATCAAGCTGTTGGAGAAGACATGTGCGCTCTGCCTTTAAAGATATAATATCAGGGCGTATTCTTTGTAAAGTGGTTCAACTTCGGCTTGATATACATATCTCTCCCGAGGTCTTGAAGAAATCAGCCTTCTCTAGTAAGGGTGTAGGTTTTGTGCCATAGGGAATGACATGGCTTGGTTGCCCGATTTTCTATTTTAAGACAGCGGATCGACATATTTCATTTGTGATAAGAAGATTTCACGTTTTCTCCTCATAACTTCAACACCCAAAAAGTATTTTAGCTCCCTTGGGGTTGGGCTTTTTAGCCCCCTTTTAATAGATTTCCTTTTTACTCATAAAAAAACAAAAAAAAAAAGTCCTTTGTGTGGAATTGGCCATGAAGAAAGGACTTGAGTGAAGATATACCTGTCATATCATTTACAATAATGACAATATCATCAACATACACAATGCAGATTAAACACCTTGAATTTACGCGAAAACCGAATTATGGATTTTCTCATACAACGTGACAAATTTCTCAATCACTTCATTGAATTTGCCAACCATGCGCGAGGACTCTGTTTTAAGCCATATAATGACTTGAGGCAATGAGCTCGCCGTCTCACGATCCAACAGCCACGGGTTGCTCATATAAACTTCTTCTACAAGATCCCAATGAAGAAAAGCATTTTTAATATCAAGTTGGTGGAGGTCCTAGCCATGAGTTGCTGCCAGAGATATAAACAACCGAATATAAGTCAACTTAGCCACCAGAGAAAAAGTATCAGAATAATCCACCCCATAAATCCAGGCATACCCTTTAACAACAAGGCGGGCTTTCAATGCGACGGTGATGTAAGATTAACCTTTACTATAAACACCCAGTGCGACCCAGTGGCTTTCTTCCTGACAATTAAGCGAACCAAGTTTCAAGTACCATTGTCGGTCAAGCATCCATCTCCTGTCGCCTTATGTCGACGGGGTGAGCGGGCTTTGGAGCACCTTGTGAGGCAAGCGGTGAAATAGAGTCGAGGATGCGATAAAAAGTAAGGCTTGTGATGTGAATGGTCGCTAAAAGCAAAGGAGAAGTGGATGAGCACGCTACTTGTTTACCTTTACAAAAAGCAATAGGAAGATCGTCACTGAGAACTGGATCTGATGTCGAAGCAACTGGTAGAGGGCTCGAGACTGAGGGGTGTAGGCACCAAGTGTAGACCTAAGTGATAGGAGGCTTCATTAGAGGAAGCACAGAAGCGGGAGCTGGTGAAGCAAGTGTATAAACGAGCAAATCGTCATCCTCCCCCTAACTAGTGTGGATCGGGTCTTGAGAAAAATAAGCATTCTCAAGAAAAGTGACATCAGCATAAACTAGGTACCTACGAGAACTAGGATGATAACACTATGCCTTTTTGGGCAGGAGTAACGAGGAAGATACACTTCCAATGACTTAGGATTGAGTTTTAGAAACATGCGGATGGTATCAGGACAAAACAAGAACTCTGAAAACACGAAGCTTCCCGATAGAAATAGAGGTTTATTGAAAAGATGTGATACGAAATGTCATTGAGGCGAGGAAGGCGTTCGGTTAATCAAAAAACAGTGGTGGAAGCGGCATCGGCCCGAAATGCTTAGGCTGCATTTGAAATAATAGAACTTCTATGATTTGAGGAGGTGTCTATTCTTCCTCTTAGCCCTCCATTCTAAGAAGAATGTCGACCACGAAGGTCGATGAAGGATGTCATTTAAAGTATGAATGTTGGCCCATTTACAAGATTCTTTGGCATTATAACTTCTCGAGCTTAGAATATAAACATGAAATTGAGTGTGTATTCAGCATAAAAAAGCAGAAAATAACTTCGAGAATGGTTTTCATTAGATATAACGAAGTGGTTCGTGAATAATCCATCAACTAAGTGACAAAATCATGAAACCTAGTTAGGGGACATAAGCGGACATGGACCCCACACATATGAATTAACTAATTCAAATGGAGCATTGGCTTGTTTATTGGTACAAATTTAGAATGAAAACGATGATGCTTGCGGATTGACAAGACTGTATCTAAGGACAACATCTGGGGAAAATTGTGGACCTGACTTTTGTGAGGAAGAGAGGGATGGCCCGATCGTGAGGCATCTCAGATGGTGTAGTAACTCTAGAAACCGAGCGACAAGTCTCGATTAACACATGATCGAATGTAAAGACCCCGAACTCCGTCCTCTACCCGATAGTTTGTTTCGTCGTAAAGATCTAAAAAAGAGCAAAACCAAGAAGAATGAGATATAACATTTAAGTGCTCGAGTTAATTTGCTCACATAAATCAAATTAAAAGAGAAATTAGGAAAACTCAAGACGGATGACAAAGGGAGAGATGGAGTGGGAAAAATTGTGTCTGACCCAAGAACACATGATTGTGACCCATTTGCCAAAGTGATAGAGGAAGTTGAAGGATGTGACTGAAAGGTAGAAAATAGGCTTGTGGCTCCATAATCAATGACCCGTCGGAGGACGAAGTAATTAGGCGTTTATTAAGTCGCACGACTCGGCGATACTTTGATGCTTGGAGTAGATGGAGACTTGATGATTCCGATACAAATTTGGAACGGCGATTCTTACGTCGTGAGCCCCGGGCGATTGATCACGATGCCTCATTAGTGGAAATTTACATGACGACGAAAATCTCGATTACGACTCGCCGGCTTAACTACAGTCTCATATCACATGTCGGCTTATGGCGGTAATAACAAGCGACTCCTCAGGCTTGTCCCTCTAGAGTTACCACAGACCCCTGATTTTTGTATTATTTGGCACCCCCGACTCACGATGTTCAACCCGGCAGGCACTCACTACTCATCTAGGCAGAAGGAAGAGTAAATGAGGTCTCTATGCGTAGTATCCTGTTGAATGTTTCTTAGAAAGATGAGATCTCGAGTTTGGACGGAATCCTACGCCTTAACATGCCATACTCAGAAGGAGTGAGGCTAGGGAAACCCGTCAATATATCTTTTCCGGTGGGCTTATTTAGGCCTTAACATCTTGACTAAAACCCTAGAAACTACGGACCCGAGCTTTGAAAAACCCTTTTTCGATGATTGGACAGGGAATGCAGGTGGGCGGAAGTCGTCGGTGACCACAGTGGAGGCACGTCAGCGTCGGTTCTGTGGCCAGACTCATGGGAGCAGTCAAATTCTGAGATCCGCTCATGAGCCTCACACGCTCACTGTTCGGCCATCGGACTTGGTGGCCCTGCTCGTCGAAGGCCAGGGGTCCTTCATGGGTGGGCGATGTACCCGCTCTCTCCCAAATCGGTATTTCAAAACGACCCCGACCCTCTTTCTCTTTCTGAATTTCTTCCCTAGTGCCTTGAATCAATTACTGGCTTTGATACCATGTAGAGCGAAGAAAGAATTGGAGTAAAGAATTCTTTATATTTTCATTGATCCGTTATGAATATATATCTGAAAATCCAATCTAACCTTCTTAATAGATTACAACTTTATACTTGACAGTTCCTAATAGGTTACAACTACATATAGCCAGTAGATATGTATCTTTATAACACCTCACAAAAAGAAGCGATCATCATGTCTTTCATGCTCTAGGAGGAACCCAATTCATAATTATGAAGCCCAAACAATTGTCTCAAGCCATGTAGATGAGTAGTGAAAAATTAATTCACTACATTGAAGTCGCTAAAATGATTGTCGGAGATTTTGGGAAGTCTCTTCACACATATTGAGTGATTGGTGTTAATCTTCTTTCAAATGTTTTAAATGTAGTTGATCACATGCTTAAGATTTAACATGCATGGATTTACACTTTTCATTGCCTATTTTAATGAAATTGCCTTCACGGGGAGGAAAATAAGCTAACCTTCGCAATTTTATCAAATTACTGCTTGGTATCGAAGGTTTCATTCCCTTGCTCATCCATGGTAACAGCAGCAGCTTGGCCTAATGTACACGAAACAAAATGGATGCCTGGATTGCGCCAAAACAAACTAAAATTTTAAAATCATATCAAAAAAATAGATCTTGTGCATGGATAGATAATCAGATCGCAAAATAGAAGCTAGTTTATATTTTCTATGTCTGTAAGTTATAGAAAAATGATTGCACGTTATACTGAAAGCAGATGCCCACGAACCTGACAGAATCCTCATATCTGATATGGACATTGCTAATGGAAATCTTCAGGTTTCCAATTATGGTAGCAATAAGAGAACCTAGCCATGAATTTGCAGCAGGTGGCTGCAAAAGAATCACCAGCAATAAGACCAACATAACATGTGACTATCTCCATGATGTACTCAAATGCATTACAATGCAAATCAGAGGAAGCATTTTACAAATTCACTCAGACCTAACACATTTTTCTTCTTCAGAGAGCACAACAAGAGTAAAAGATTACTTTTCTGAACAAAACAAAAAAGCAATCTGAACACGAAAGGTAAAAACCAGACTTTGAAAGTTTGTCCCAACTACTTGGATTGGCACTATGAAAGCCCAACCATTACCAGCTCCTAGCATCAACCCTATATGAAGTTAATGCTTACTTCCTGGTCAGCCAAATTGGCGGGAGAGGAGACGTTGATGCTAATGACACTCTTCATTTATTTAAGTACCATGAGCAGCATCAAAATCCAAGCATAAGATATCAAAGTACTGAAGATAAAATCTTCAAACAAATATAGCATAAAGTATTTCTGGAGTAGAAAATCCTATATGTATCGCCTTATACAACATCAATACACACAAGCAGTTTGTAAAGAAAGAGTTTACCAATCCAAACAAAATAAGAAACTATCCTTCTCTTCTTCAACCATACAAACCAATAAAACTTTTTTTTTTTTTTTTTGATAAATATAAAATGTAATGTTATTGAAGACAATACTATGCAAGTTGACTGAGTAGTAGATTCAAAGCCATACACTTCCTAGCTTTGATCTTGATATTGCTTCTAGAGTTGCTGACTCTGCTTCCTGCATGAAAAAGAGATCACAAATGTATATGACAGTATATCAAGGGAATAGGAAGTTAAAAGAAGAAGAAACAAATGAAAATTTATTAAGGGATTAAAGTATCACAAATATTTTAATGTAAGGCGTATTTGCATTTTAGTCTTTTTCTTCCCTTTCAGCATTTATATAACAACAACAATGAAGATAATAACAAAAGTGCACTGTCAAATCGCAGCTTGATAGACATCATATCAGAGCTATGATTCCTCATTTTGTTTGTTTTCCTTTCTTGTCTATACTCATAGCTTGGCTTCTGCATGTGTGTAAGTCCACCATGGAAGTAGTTTGAGAGATCATTTTGCATTAACTAACAACTTAAATTTTTCATTCAAATGGTTGTTTAACTACTAGACCAAGTCATATTTTGTCAAAGGCAGCTAAACCTTGAAGGTTTAAGATGCAGGTTAAGCTCATTTCGACCACCCTCAAGTTATAGGCTGAACTCCAGCTCGGTTGGGCCGGCCCTTTCCAGATCAAATTTCTCAGTTGTATCAGCAATTAGCTATTTTCTTTTACAAAATCTTTGTGTCTTTAACATCTCAACAACAGTTGGCTTAAATTGTTCTAAAATTAAATGATGAGAAACCAAAACCTATTAACAAAAAAAATTTATAAAGTATTAGAGAGGAGAAGATCCAAGAATACAACCTGTAACCCATTCAAAAAGGAGAACACTAGTGAAGAATTAACAGAAAACCTCATTCAAACCCAATCAAGAGATGATGAGCCCTAAATCCCCCTTTGATACAGTCATAATTTAATATAAAGTGTTTCCCTGAATCCTTGTAAAGATAGGTTACTCAGATAGGGATGGCAATTTTTTTCATACCCGATTAACCCACCCCGCCCCTATCGGGACAGGTATGTAGACTTTCAAATCGGTTTTAATCGTGTTTAGGATTTCTTTTTAAAACCGAATCAGGTTAGTTGGGAACGGACCTGTCCCAGCCACGCCCCACCCCGACCAGTATAATTACGCAGTTGCCCTAGGTACTTAAATACCTGGTTTAGTAAACCCTAAAGCTAGCCACCGCTTCCTCTCCTCTCCTAATCTTCATCCTCTTCTTCTTACCCAACCCTCTTGCACAACCGGCCTCCTCCTCCTCTCCTCGTCTTCTTCTTCTTCTTCTTCTAACCAGAGAAGGATGAGAATTCCTTTCCTCAATAAATAGATTCTGATCAAAGTCAGAGAACACCACTTTTGACAAAACTATATACAAAGACAACCCCCAACTTCTGATCAAAGACAACCCCCAGCTATCTCAAAGTTTTGAATCCCACCGTCCACAAGCCAGTTGGGTTGTACAAAACTAATTGAACTCCTCTAAAAGCAACAGTACAAGGGCCCACATAGAGTAAATGTGATGTAAATCCCACAACCCTTATCCTCAAGAATCCCATTGCTTCTCTTCCTACCATAATCAGAATAAGTAGGGCCAAACAATTCACCAAAGAGCCTCACATCTAACTGAATTCTCCAAAAAAAAAAAAAAAAAAATTGATCGATAAAAAACAGTATCTGAATTCTCCAAAATCTAAAAGCAATAATCACCATGTCTCCAATGCTCTAGGGGGCATGATGATTGTACATTTAAATGTGTTCATTAATTTATCTTCTAGATAAGATTCCTACAAACCTTGAGTGAGAATTTTAAGGTTTACTGAAGCTTCTTTTCTTTCTTCTTGATTTTGCTGTCTGTTCTATACATTTGTTGTATAAATAATTAACCTTTCTTTAAAAATCTCATCCTTCTTTTTACATCCTTTCTCTATATGATACTTTTCGGTTTTTATAAATAAATAAGCATATATAACAAAGAAACAGCACCAAAAGAGGAGCCCAATAGTATACATAATACTACTCCCAATTCCTCCAATAAAGAATCTTTCGAAAATTTCACTTAGTTTTCAAGCAACCCTGAAAATATTATATGTACAAACATATTTGTAACTGCGATCCATGTGATAGAATTTAGTTGAGAAGTTATATTTGGAATGGAATTGGGAATCAAGTTGCCCAGAACCTCAATCAAAGCTCAAAACAACCTTTTTTTGTTTCTCAATCTAAGCCTAACCTTAGGAATGAAAACTTCAGCCCAAGCTTCAGTTAAGCTCAACCTACCTAAGTTGACGCCCTACATCTAGCTAGCCTATTTCTGTTTAAGTAAATTCCTGCATAAACAAAACAAAAGGACAAAATAAATCAACTTTCAATTAGTGGATGAATATAATAAATCTCCAGCTGAAAGATGTAAATTTATTGCTCAGAAAATCTTTACATGAAACAGCATTCAATTTCACAAAACATTAAAAAATAAAATATAAAAGGTGTTGGAATGTGCAATTGGATCATTGAACAGGTAGATATCTCAGGATGTGAAAAACATAACAAAATACAATAACCATGCAAACCCAGATCACTTTCAAAATGATTTAGAACACATGCTCCAAATTTTGGTCTGAAAGCAAGGGTAACAAACAAAAAACTTCACCTCAATCTGCTGAATTTTTGCTTCAAAAAGTTTTTCTCTGTCCTCTTCCTGTAGAAAATAATAAAACAAGCAAAAAAAAGCATCCATTATTTGATACTAAATAATAACATAAGAGCTCTTTCCAAAAAAGAAAAAAAAAGGTGAAACTTTTCATGCTACCTTTAGAGTTCTTCCATCAGCAGGATGAGCAAGAACAAAGACACGATCAATGAGAACAATCACAGGTTCTTTGCCTAGACTTTTCCAGGGTACCTATGGTTAAAAAATGAGAGAAAAAAAAGATTAAAAAAGAAAAAATAAAGAAGCACATAATGGTTGACCAAATGTTATACAATTAGAAATATGGTTTTGGAAATTCAATTTTATTATTACCATCATTTATCCATTTATTTTTATCAAAACAAGAGATGTGTTAATATGAATAAAGAGTTCATGAAAAGAAGGTGGAATCCTCATAAATTCAAAAAAGTGATCAGGATATAGAGAACTCATCCACCGTGCAAGAGAATTTATATAAAATGAAATGGACCACAAAAATACAAAGATATCATCTCCTTAAACCTAGGTTAAGCTCCTCTCCTTGTAGATCCAACCCTCTTGATCTACACACCAAAAGCCAAATGAGTTTAATGACATTGAGAGGAATGTCTTTAAAATCATTACTACAGAGGCCCAAAAAGAGGAATAAAAGTCAAGTAAATCACATAACATCTATAATCCAAAAGAAAGAGATAGAAGCAATTTTTCAAAGGGTCTTGCCTCTAATGAAGCATGAAATGATAGTTATGTTGCATTAACTCCTACGCTGAACCCAATCTATCATAGCCTATCTAAATAGCTCATATCATTGCTCCATAGTTATCTAACAATGCAGAAATAAATGATCAATCATCTCTGCATTCCTCATACATGATATGCACCAATTAGGACTAAAGACTTTGAAAAGTCTTCTCAACTATAGAATGTCAATAGTATTTAACTCCTTGTGTGCCACTAGCTGAGTAGAGGCCTTATACCCACATTATAAGCATCTTTATTGCGCAAATATTTGTACACTCTTCTATTCTCATCTTAAAGCAAAGGATGTCTACCACAATACTTTCCTCCCCAAATAAGGCTAAAGCCCTCTCACTACCAGCCTCCTAAACTCTTTTAAGTCCTTACAATTAAATCTGTGCATATCTTTCCCACCAAATGGTTGAAATTAAATCAAGCTAGCATGTGAGAGTCCAGCAGGAAGTCCCCGAGCCATCTAAGTAATGATATAATCAAGGTCTCTTTCATCTTTCTAGTTTGAAACCAAATCGAATTCTTGCTTAGTCAAAACAATCTATACCATAATGCCGCGTTAGTGGTCAATGTCAAAAAACATGATCCATAAACTCCTCGCTTTCCTTGCATATAATACATCATTCCAAGCAAAGTGATTTGTATGATATTTTCTGTTGGAGCAAGTCATTGCTATTGACCTTCTAATTTATCATAAGTCATGCAAATGCCTTCACTTTGGGTGGAGCTTTGGATTTGCATTTTATGTTTTTTTTCGAGAAGTGGATTTGCAAATAAAATTTACAAAAATAATAGGAATCAAATTTGTTAAACCAAAGATAACATTAAAAAATTAGAGACTAAAGAACAATCCTAAGAATGTCAAGGACCAAACTCTAGTGTAGGAAAAGTAAGCAACAAATAAACCTAGGTTGAAACAAAAAATAGGCAAGCTAGCTCTTCATTGTCTTGCTACTTGAGGGTTAGAATAGAAATTGAAGTTCCTAGATATAAAAAGAAAGGGG
This sequence comes from Tetrastigma voinierianum, assembly GCA_016808115.1. Lineage (NCBI taxonomy): Eukaryota > Viridiplantae > Streptophyta > Magnoliopsida > Vitales > Vitaceae > Tetrastigma > Tetrastigma voinierianum. The sequence goes on from JAEQBH010007189.1 coordinate 20,664, forward strand.
AAGAAACTAGCACCAAGGAAATAATAGAGTTTCTCGACCTCACAATATAGATGTTTAGGATTTGATCACTAAGGGATTTATCACCTAACAAAAGATCTTCTCAAAAGCAATATTTGAATCATCCCTCACAAAATAATTAGTGAAACAAAAGAAATTGGATGTCTGCAATAAAAGCCCCACACAAAAGGAGCATTTTATGTGACAATCTACCAAGGCAATTTGTCATAGTTAGAATTCTTATAAATTTAATCAAAATAAAAATAAAAATCTTCCCTAAGTAAACTTCTCACAAACATAAAAACTTGGTAGGAGCCTAAAAACTCCACACTATCTTTTCAGAAGAATTCAATTCACCTCAACACTAAAGCATAGTATAAAGGCTTCACGAGAACACTTACTAGCCTTCCGCCTCATTTGTCACCTCTCCATCACTCCTCCTTACCATATAGCCTTTCAAAGCCCTCTTCAGCATTGTCATCTTCTAATCTTCAAAATGTCTAAGTGCAGGTTTCATGTAATCATCCCTCCCATTGCCTCCCAAACTTCATCCACTCGTGCCTCCTTGAAGTTGAAAATAGTTCTTTGCCTTTCTTGCAAAGGGATTCCTTTCCATGAGTTGAAATAAATATTGCATATGCTGCAAGGCCTTTTTTCAGTTAAATCTTTTCTGGAGAACCTCTTACCCTTTTATACACATCCACCAGCTAGAAATCACAGATTGTATGTAGGCATCAGTAGAATAAGGCCTTACCAGACTGAGTGAATAACCTAGGAGCTTGCCCTATGAAATTCAAGCAATAAATATGCTTATCTAAGTATTTGCTTTGAATATCATTTGAGACAAAAGTCCATCCTAATGATCAAAGCCCAGCGGACAGATCTGGGAGACAAATACCTTTAATGTTATAGGAGTGCCAACAAAACCAGCTTTGACTGTAACAGGAAGTTTTTACTTGAATTTAATGCCTCCTTTTCAGTTTCAAATCTCTGAGAACAACATCCCCTACAAGAAAGGAATAGTCAGAATTTCACCACCTTTTGGAAGCTGTGCCACTGCATACATACTTTGAAGTCAAGTGGCTAGAGTATTTATTCTAAAATAAGCCCCTCATGAAATAACAGGTACAGCATTAACATTCATTACAAAAAATATTTTTGATTGGTAGAGAGAATAACATTAAGCGAAGAGCAAAACAAAAGAGAGAGCCTGGGAACCTACCCAGGCGTATACAGGAAGTATACAAAGGGCAAAGAACCAGACCTAAACATTACAAGAAATATCATAGAATCATTTTGAAATCTAACAAAGATAATATTATATGAGCCCAAAGGAAAAAGAAAAAAGGGGATGCAAAATACAGACCAAAAAATATCTTAAGAGGAAAAGAAAACAATGGCTTTATGATGGGCATTAAACTTCCCCTACCAAGTAAGGCAGCCAGGATTTGAACAACCATATACATAATAAAGTTTGTAGTAAAAAGCTTATTTTGAACAGTGGGAAAAAATGAACATATAGCAACATGGTGGCAGTAAGGCATAGAAGAAACATTACTCCAACAAAAGTGAGAAACTGGGCAGTAAACAGCAGTTAAAGACAACTACAACTTCAAATGTTATTAAATCCAGGGACTGACTAGTGGTATTCTTTTCCCATCAAGTCAAAAGATGTCCTTAGCTAGAATGTTTTGCATTTTTCTAACAGATCGCTTACATTGTGTTATAGCATATATTTATTTTACATATAGAGTTGTAATCTATTAAGAAGGTTAGATTGGCTTTTGTATATATATATGCACAATGGATCAATGAAAAACACAAGGAATTCATTCCTCCAATTCTTTTGTCTTACTTTCTACATGGTATCTGAGCAAGGTTTTGAATTTGCCCTAGAAAAGGCAAATTTTATGAGAGAATTTGCGGAAGAACAAAGAAGAGGAGAAGAGCCGTAGGGTGTTTCTTTGAAGCGACAACTTCAGGCGGCGTGGAGTGATACCAGCCCACACGAGGAAGGAGCGATAGAGCCACGCGACCACTAGCCACCAAAATCAGATGTTGAAAACCAAACCGTGAGCCACGCGTGCCGGCTTGATGTGATTTTGCCTTGTTTCACACGCGCTGCGTGGGCCGCGCGTGAGGGCGCGTGACATACTCTCCAACAACGCGCCTCCTCCTCCGACATCACCGGTGCCAAGCGATTCCTCCCCCAAAACCTGGCTTCCCTCGTCAGCGTGCAGTTTCAAACACTTTTAAACTCCGAACAAACATTCCTTTTTAAAGTTTTTTGCGTTTCTCATAGTTCTTCAAGGTCAGGAGGGTGTAATGTGGTTAGTGAACCACTAGCTCTATTCGATCTGGAGTGTTTTTAATGGAAGGTGTTCTTTTCTTGCAGTCCTAATTCTGGTATTTTCTGATTTTTAGGGGCTTATTCCAGAGTTGAATATGTTTCAATATTAACACGAAACCTCGAGAGGAGTTCATGTATCAATTATTATCATAATCGAGACATGTACGTAATTTTGAAAGGCTGCTGAGAATAAAATCGAAAGACTAGGTACATTCGTAATCTGTAATCACTTAATTACGCATACAACTTCTGTCGATTACCTTTCGTGCAGTCGAGGTAAAACCAACATGTTTTATTTCCTCTTGCCGCATGGGTCATTGACTTTGGAATACCGTCCTTGATAATTCGGTTTATTTACTACGTTTGAAATTCACCTTCTACCTCTGTTGTTACCCTTGCAATGGGGTGACTTGCCATAATAACAGGTTAGGATAGAATTATCGACTCTCTAATCACTTTGACCTACATTATGAGTTTACCCGCGTTCTCTTTTAATATAATTTTTGTGATAAACTCATATTGCACAATTGGATATCTCTGTTCTTTCAGCGATCGACTGTTTGATTCGAGATCTTTGTGGCGGATTATCAAATGATGACCAGGTGGAAGTGTGTGAAACATATGGTGTCTGAAGTCTATTATTTGTTACGGAGTTTATTATCCCATTCGAAATGACTGTTGTCGTGCGGGTCATCCTTCTCTCCCGCATTCAGAAGAAGTTTACATAATCCTCGGTTTCTAGCCTACTTGTCATTGAATTGTAGTGGAGTAACCGATATGTTTAAGCTTCATCGAGGCACATTTGAATCTAGGTTAATCATGACTTCACTCCTTTGAGTGTAGTTCATTCGATGTTTTAGGGTCCTTATGCAGTTTTATACCTCTAAGCTTGGGTTAAATATTTTATTTTAACATGATGTGATTCTCTGTGTCACTTGGTTTTGTCTAAATTAAAAGTTGAAGTTTTTGGGCTTTTTCTCATTTTAGTGCCTTTTGTGCTGATATTCAAACGGGATTTCTATGTCTCTACAAACATTGAAAGTGATAATATAGAAGGAATATTTGTGGAACTTTTCCGTCTTCTTATTACAACATGGGATTCTCAACCGGATCTCGTGTCATTCTATGCACCCTCTCACCAATGGAATTGATTGAGAGAAAATGAACATGTCATGAGACCTCACAGCCCTTGTTCAAATGAATGAAAGCAAAGCATTTTGGGCCAAACATAGTCTCCAAACAGTGCACAGTAATAGGATGCCCTCATCAGTTCCTTGACCAGTATCAGCACACAGTTGTTTCCAAATAATTCGTTCCTCCCCTGACAATCTGGTATTTGAATTACACACATGCTTTGTTTGGGATATCCATCCTCGAATCTCTAAGCAATCAAAGTCACAAAATTGTACTCTTTGTGGGATATTCTTGTATTGAAAAAGGGTATAGGTGTTCTTATCCCACTCTTCCGTTACTTTGTGTCTAATGTTACGTTAAGAATACATTTCCGCCCATCTTATTCACAGTCAAGGAGGAAGAAGACTTCCTTGTTATACTCTTGCTGCCCACCCCACATTGTCTCTCGTTTGCTTTTGGCTCCACCCTTTCAATTAAACCTCCAATCTTTCGAGTCTACTCGACGCAAACACCCGGTCTTGAGCCTCTACGGTTGACGCGGATCGATTCCGGTGATCTTCACATTATACCGTAAAAGTTCAAGTCATTAAAACAATCAATTTCTCATATTTGATCTTATGACCTTTGTCATCCGTTCTCATTCTTTTATTTATCCTTGGACTCTATTTCCTTTGCTCAAGGTTAAGTCGCTCACACACTTGGTTGGCGTAGTGCTATTATATAAGTGTGAATGCTTTGGTAACAATCGTATTTTGGGATTTGGTTCGTTTACTAGCGGAAGAAAGCCGTGATTGTCGTTGGGTGTTAATAGTGAAGATTATCCGATGGATCCATTGCCAGGTTGAAAGTCCTTGTTGCTAAGGGAGTATGCCCGAACATGGTGTGGACTATTCCATTACCTTTTCACTTGTTGCTAGATGACATCACGTTCGGCTTTTTACTTCCATAGCTGCAACATAATTAGGCTCTCCACGACGATATTAAGAATGTAACAACCGTGTTGACGCCCGAGAGTGTATATGGGGCGAAACTTGAAGGTTATTCTTCGGGAAGAGACGGAGGGTTTGTCATCTTAGGAAGCCATGAACCGGTTTGAAAACGATGCAATCGATGGTTTGTTGAATTCAACCAAGATTGGTAAAAGAGATTTAGCATGTAGAAGAGTAAATCTAACCATTCCGTCTTCTACAGGAAGTCCAGTTCAAGTATCATTCTGTTGGTAGTGTATGTGGATGATATTGTTATCGTATAGGAGTGACTCACAAGGTATCTATATCTCTGAAATTGTACTGCGTGAAGTCAATTCCACCTGAAGGACTTCGGAATACTAAAATACTTCTTAGGCATTGAAGTTATCTTTGACAACGTTATGAATCTTACTTTATGCCGAAGGAAATATATTGGCAGTTTATTGTCTGGGCGAAAAGTTGGAGGTAAAACCATACAATTCTCCTATGGTTCTAGGCGCCACACTACTGCGGCGAAACATTTGAGATCTGAGAGGGTGCCTCAAAGGCTCGTTGGGAAGCTAAATTACCTTCACGTTCTCGTCACGATGTACCCACTCGGCGATGAAACATAAGCGGTAGTATCTTTCGACAATTGATCATTGAACCATTTGTAGAAACGATTCTGTATTGCCGAAAAGAGCCACGGGGCGTGTTTTATACAATAATCATGGGCGCAATAGATTTAGTGTTTTCACGGATCTTTGATTGGGCCGAGGATCTACGCAGGAGGGCGGGAGGTCCATTCTAATTTCTTATGTCTTTGTTGAAGGAATCTGATCTAATGGAAGTGAAACAAGTGTTGTCTACCGATCTAGTCTTGATGCGAATATAGAGTGATGGCACGGTCAGGTATGCTGAGATTATGTGGCTTCATCAACTCTTGATGGAAGTCGGCATTGGGACGATCGATGGCAAAACTCTGGTGTGACAAACGGTGCACTTTTTCCCGTATTGTTGATTAGACATTAGTGACAGGTAGCGTATTGAGATAGGCTGTATTACGTTTGTGAAAATACAACTCAAACAGTTTCTCTAGAAATATAAAGGATGGAGAACAGTGGGTGATATCTTTTAAAAGCTACAATCTGGGCAGGTTGAATTATCATGTAACAAGTTAGGCATGATTAACATATGCACCTTGAAAGGAGTGTTATAAACATAGCATATATCACTTTTACGCCTCTAGAGTTGTATCCATTAAAACTTGTCTTATAAGAGTTGTAATCTATTAGGAATGTTAGATTGGCTTTTGTATATATATATATTCACAATGGATCAATGAAAAACACAAGGAATTCATTCCTCCAATTCTTTTTTCTTGCTTTCTACACATTGAATGTAGTTATATTGGCAATGCAATAACCTTATACAAAGAAATATATAGATCGGCAAATATAGAATAGAAACGCAATTGAAAATGGAACCTGACAACTCGAACAAGCGATTCTTAAAACCTACAGAAGCCCGTGGACATATTCGCCCAATATCTTGAAGCAAATGTAAAACTATCTAGTTTATAATATATGTAGAAACATTTTAACAACGTTAATAATTATTACATAAAACAAACTTGTTTAGTGTCATCTATATTCAAAAACAATTTTCATTTGAAAAATTATACAGCAATCCAGTAATTTCTGTAAAACGTATTTATAATAAATATCTAAGTCATCCAGCCAACCCATGACTTGACTTGAGCCACGTTCTAAAAGGCATATCAAAAAAATTTCAATGTAGCTCGAGCAATGAAAGAAAGAGTGAGGCCATCTTGACCATCATGACCTGTGCGACATTGGATAGATATCATTGCTTTGGTCTAAGAGCTGCAGTTAAACTTTCCATATCACCCCCATTCAAAGAAGTCACGCCTTGGATGAGAACTCTCTTCTCAGGGCAGTAATGGGATGGATTCGCCCCTCTCTTATGGGCTCGCGTCGATTCTGAGGTGTGGCGACTCCTTAAACTTTGAATGGAGGGCCAGGCCCCAGTGCGCTATCATGACGACCGACACTCTGGTTGAATATCTTGCTTTGGATTCATATCCTTGGTCATCTCGTGGTTTAAAACCTGACAACCGGAGGTTCAAGGTCTCACACCCATTATGGATGTCAGAACTTCTTTGAAGTACGATCTACTTTAGTCATATTTTTAAGTCGGATGCATGGCAAAATCAAAAAGTGTATCTAACGATAGCCATGACCCTGACCCTTGATACTTCCTATCCACGTCTATGGTATGAAACATAACTTGTTAGTATCAAAATTAACAAATAAAATAGAAATTAAAGAACTATCTGAAAAGAATCTGAGAAATCTTCAGAGGTCAGAAATTTACACATGAAAGGATAAAGTAAAACTCTTATGTCTGTGACCATTTTGCCTTCCCCTAGCAAGGAGAGGGAAAATACGCAGCATAAGAACCCGATGAGATTCCAAAACAAGATCATGAAGATATACTGAGCCAATCTTACCAAGTGAATCCTCTTTATCCGTAGGAAGCGAAGTGTGGTGGTGGACTTTAAAAATTGGGAAACGTTGGAGGAAATTTCCTAGAGACAAAAATCAGGAGAATTTGGGCTAAAAGAGGAGAATGAGAACACTAATATTTTCCTGAAATATCGATACTAGAGAAGAAAATTTTTTTTTTTTTTTTTTTTTTTTTTTTGAAGTTTAGATAGACCAGGGTTGTTTTTTTCAGAGGGCATACGTCGAAAGATTAATGGCAAGTACTTTAGGTTATGCTTTCTAAGATGAGGATTGGGCGAATACTAGTGGGCTTGATTTTGCCTTTATCATCCTCAAACTCTCAAACTCACGAATCTCCAACTTCTCTGGAAGTCTTTGTTCTTTATGCTCAGAACTTAGAAGGGATAAAGCTCTTTGAGCCATGTCTGGTTTTACTGCGCCTTTTGGCGATTTTGTTGAATATGAGTGAAAAAGGAAGTCTGAGTTTTTCATGCATAAAAACATGAGTTAGGGACCTTCTAAGGAATTACAAATATCACTTTATTATGTTGTTCCAAAAAGGAAACCAAAACATTTAAAGATTTTAGGCTAATTAACTGTTAGAAAAGTTGTAGAAGCTCCAATTTAAGTTTTGGCTGCCGCCCTTAGTAGTGTGCATTTCAATGTTTCAGTTTTTACATGCCTTTATAGCGAAGGCAAATCTTGGATGTTGTGTTGAGAGAAAATAAAACCAGCGGCTAGGTCAAAGCCAACAGGCGTTCTTTGTCGTTAGTTATGAGAAAGAAGGCACACTATTATCTCCAGCCAGACATTGGCTTCTTGACCATATTGGAATAGGTTGAAGCTCAGTGGGGTGGGTTAATTAAATACCATCTCGATAGTTAGCTTTTCTATAAGTCAACATGGTTCCCCTTTATGAGCTTCTTTAGGATTCTGAGGGGGTTAAGACCAGAAAATTCTTTATCCTCTTATTCATTTTTGCTAATGAAGGCTCTTTCTATTATTCACATGAGAATGAATAAGAGTGGAGTTGATGGCTTCAAAATGAGGAAGACACTGGGAGAAAGTGATTTCTTACTTGTTTGAAAATGATACTCTTTTTTGTGATCTTTAGGAAGGAGAATCTGAGCACACAGATTGGATCCTCATGTGGTTCCAAGCATTGTTAGAAGTGAAGATTTATTTGGAGAAAAGTGAGCTTATCCCTACCAGGGAAGTCTCAACTGTAGAGGTTCTCAAGAAACCCTTAGGTTGTAAGGTGGGGTTCCCTCTGATCACATGCTCGAGGATACCTTGGGCCTTTTTCAAGATCTAGGGTGGGATGCAGTGGAATAAGTTTTGGAGAAGATTAGTCAGAGAAAGAGTGTATCTTTTAAAGGAGGCGAGGTTAACATTTAGAGAAGAACACTCTTGTTTTACACTTCGCCTCCCTCTTTATCATTTCATAGAAGGTTGTTCTGAAAGTCAGAAAGAGATTCGAAAGGACTTTGTAGGAGGAGGGCTTGGAAACCAAAACTCACACACTTGAAAGGTGAAGAGTATATTACGCTTGAAGACGAGTGAGAAGATGAGCATTAAATTTATTCACTAAATGAGGCTTTTTAGCAAATGGTCTAAGAGATTTATTAGCAAAAGGAACCACGTTTTGGAAATGGGTAATTATAGGCATGTATAGGCAAATGGAAGGAAGTTAGTGCATCAAAGTTGTGAGAGAAGAACATGATTTGGGGTTGTGGAATGCTATTGGAGGTAGTTGGGAGATCTTCAAGAAGTAGTCCTCAAAAGATGCTTGGAAAATGACCTTTAGAAGAATAGAAGTTGGAGTCTGAGTTCTACAAGCGAGATGCGAATTAGGAACTAGAGGCGTGCATATCTTCCTCAACGTTATGCTGCCAAATGTTTTCTTTGAGCATTGATGATGTTATAGTTTGGTTACATATAAGAATGAATTGTATCTTTACATTAAATCTTTTATATTCCTCTTTGACTAGAAAGATAGTCGATATATTTATCCCTATGATATTCTATGGAAATTTTTTGTATCAGTAAACTACGAGAAAAACCTAAACTCAACTTATAGGATTTTGATTTAATATGAATATAAATGCAGCTAGCAAACTCATAAGTGCGACTCCCAGTACCCGTACATGGAGAAACAAACAAACCCAATGCAAACCTTGAAAGTCATTATGGACTTTCAACTGTATGAAAATGAAACAATATTGAGTTGTAGAGGTGGCTTGAATCCATGACATCCTACCAAACCATGCTCTAATATCATGTTAAACTACCAATTTTCATAAAAGCTCCAGCTTGTAGGATTTAGGTTTAATTTTATTATGTGTTTTGATTGGATAAAGAAGAATATATTAAACCATCAAGAAACCCAGAGGCTTCAGAGTATATAGGAGATATAAAAAGGGACTTTGAGAAAACAAAAACAAGAAAAAGGGGAACATAAAAGCTACCAACCCTTCAATTTGAGTCCCCTCATGGCTATGCACTTTTCAATATCCATTGGGCAATGCACTCCTCAATTAGAGAATTCCTCCTAGACTATCATGGATCTTGTGTTGGTAAAAAAACAAAAAAAATAAGTTGAAATGTTGCTCCATTGTGCCTTTTTTAGACATTATGGTGGATAGGAGAGGTTTTGATAATAATGAAAGCATGGACCAAACAATTAATAATTCTTTCTTATTTTTTAGTTTTTTTTTTTTTTTTTTGGAATGGGTTCAGTTGTATATTGATGAAGGGGCTTTCTCAACAGTAAATTTTGTGGATTAGGTAAATACACATTAGAGCGAGGTAACGAGTTTTTGTATCTTCATGTCTCTTTTTATTCTTTGTTCTTTCCTTGTACATTGTGTGTATGTTTTCTCTTTTTTTCTTTGATGAGTATATACATTATTTTTTTTAATACTATTTCTATTTACCAATCAAAGAAAGAAAGAAAAAAATGAACCTCTTCATCCACTAATCATAACCCTCTATGACTATTAACTACATAAGACAAAATGGCCGGTAAGTCACACAATAAATTAGTGCATCCACCTCTATCACTCTTTGAGAGAACATCCAAATATCCAATAAAACAAGAATTTTTGCTCCAAGCTAGAATGCACCTAGCTCTCTTCAAAAAATATCAAGTAATATAACTCTTATAATCTTGAAATAGTCCTAAATGCCATGAGACCTAGGTTACTGAGGAACATCTATCAGGCTTAAGCTTCACAACAACACTAGTGGAGAAAGCGCAATGACATAACTATTAACCAGCACCAGTGATGAAACTGAAGAAAAATAAAAAGTATGTCCTTAAAGATGAATTAATAGAAAACCTACTAATCTTAGTACTAGTACTTCTATATGTTTGAGATGCTTGGAACTCATGCTAATTCATTGCTGAGAATCCGAAATAAAGGGTATGCAACTTTTGATTTCATTATAGTCATAATGACCTTCCTTTCTTCGTACATCATAAAATTTGGATCATCTCACAAGCAATGTTGACCAATCACAGTTCTAGTGCAACTCATGCTAATTCAATGAGCATGATAACTCATGCTAATGTTGATCAATCTTAGTACTAGTAATTCTATGAGCTTGAGATACTTGGAACTCGTGCTAATTCATTGCTGAGAATCCGAAATAAAGGGTATGCAACTTTTGATTTCATTATAGTCATAACGATTAATGACCCTCCTTTCTTCGTACATTATCAATTTTGGATCATCTCACAAGCAATGTTGATCAATCATAATTCTAGTGCAACTCTCCTAATGCACCAAAAAAAGCTTCACAAATGAACCAAGTGGAAAAACTTACACAAATGCATAGCCTTTCAACTCACTACTCCCAACTTGAAAGAAAAATATCTTTCAGACCACCATTTACGCTGTTATACCCCCATGTAGCTACAGAAAACAGCGCCATGTTTACTTTACCAGTTAAAAGCCTCTTAACGACTTCACACCTCACTCCACATTGTATACGCAATCAAAACACCGCCTCAATTCGGCCATCATCCCTTAATTCACAACTATTACGATTTTCCATGAGACGTCATTCACAAAATACACGTTCTGGATGAAACTCTTAAACGCGAGCATAAACTCATTATACTTATCAAATTTCGACAATATATATATATATATATATATATACAAAAATCATGAATTTCCATAAATCAAATACGTGCGAAACTCAAGAATGGATCCATTGACCAATCCATGAATAAATTGATCAAAAAAACACGTACGTGCGCTTCAAACATGATCGCGATTCCACCGCACCGATCCGGTCACTGTCGGAGAATTCTGTAAATTGACGATGAGGAGGAACAAGACGATGATCGAAGAACAGGAACAGCCATCTATGAGCCGAGCGGTTCCGGAAACCCTAGAGTGATGATCTGCAGAAAAGCTAGAAAAGCGGAGAGTCGTAGGAAATTACAGAATCTTAATACGGAGAGGAGGGAGGAAGGAGAAATGGAGAGATGTATTTGTCACTATATTGTTCGCGCTTGTCAAATTCCAAATGTTTTCTCCGGTGGAGCATAATTACCAAACGCTCCTCTGTAAAAATCTAAATTAATTATTGGCACCTTAAACTTTAAAAAAAAATTCAATCCCCATATATTACTGTTGAGAGTTGAGACATTAGTTTTGGCATAATTTTTTTTTTTCAAACTATTTTAATAATTGAAAAATAAAAATAAAAACCATATTCGTCTAAATCTCAACCTTTTGCCTTTTAATGATTATTGCAAGCAAAATGTATATAATGGGTCCACTATTCTTCTTCTAATGGACTACGGCTGTATAAACACAAAAATGGGCCTATATTCGTCAATCTTACGACGCGATATGACTTAGAATACTGAATAGGCAAATCTTTACAAATGTACAACCAGGCCCCATTCTAAGGCAAATGCTTTGGACGGATATCTGACAGATTTTTTACACCATTTAATTTTTTCAAAGGTAACAAAAACAATGTTAATATATATATATATATATATTTTAAATTTTGAACAAAAGTACAAGGAAAGTGAAAGTAAAAAATGTAAATATTGAGTAAATAAATTTGTCTTTTTCCTCACAAGAAGCCTTACCTGTTCCTCTTTTTATTATTTCTTTCAGGCTCTTATTTGTTAACTATAAGAGGTAACCTTTTTTATATTTATTGGCTTGAAATCTTTGATTTCATCGTTCTACCTTATACTTGGATTTTTTTTCAATAAAATGATTAATTTCATACCGATCTGACAACGGATACCATAAAAAAGAGGATGATAAGATGAGGAGATGACAGAATTCAAAAATATAGTTGTCGGGAGTTAAGATGGGATTAAATAATGTTTGAGATTTTGAATAGCCAAAAAACCCAAGTAAATAGAATAAAGCTCCAAAAACATTTTCGGCCCATGATATCTCACGTCCTTAGGGGAAATTCATTGATTTTAATTGAAATCGGGTTTTTGACCCATTTCTCATGCTCACGAGGCCTCCTTCTATCTCAAGCCTTATACAAGTAGATGAAGGTGTTTTAATATATAAACCATAAAAATAAAAATAAAATTATACTTTTTCTTATGTGAGACAAGGTCTTTTTGAAAAACCATTAAAACAATTCTGAGTTATGCAATCGATTGAGAACTTTAACATAGGTTTTTACGTTGATAGTTTAAATATGACGTTTGATTTGAAAGAAATACGTTGTATCAGGAAATCGTATTTGTTAATTATGTTATAAGTCTTTAATCTTAAGTATTCTATATTTTTTTATCAAATATGTATATCTTTAACTTATCATTTTTTGTATTAACTTATATGCTGCATCATCATTTAGTTTTTAGCACTTTTAATTTTATGTTTTTACCAATTATATTACTAACCTTATTTAATAAATTTATATTTTTAAAAATAAGTAAATATATTAATTGTCACAAAAGCATGGCTAACTGATGAAAGAGTTGAGTGGGAAATAGGAAAATGGCCACGATAGAATGTATGTGAAAACATAATACTACAACTACGATATTGTATTGAAGACTGAATAGATGTCAAAAATTAAAATAAAACTAATGAATTATTTTACATAAATATTAAGTGATTAAATATTTATATAATTAAATTACATAAATAGATTTATTTTGGTTCTATCACGGAAAATCTAAAATAAAAATAAAATATAAACAAAATCACTTAAAAACATACATATTTTAAAATTATTTTATATTTTCATTGATGATTTAAAATAAACTAATATATATTATCAAAAAACTTCTATTAAACAAAAAACTTCTATTAAAAAAATATAAACCTTTGTACTGTTAAAAAACCAAAAATATATATTTTGATGGTTATAAGAAACCTAACAAATATTTCAAAAAATAAAATTGAAGAGCTTTTTAATAAACATTTAAAGATATTGTGAAAATTTTCTAAATTTATTTAATCTTCATTTCAAGATATAATTAGGAAGCTCTTTTTTTTAAGAATACGTCTAATATTTTTTTAAGTGTTTTATTAGAAGCTTTTTTTTTTTTCCATTTTAAAGACATTTCAAAATATTTTTAGGACTACATTTTTTTAAGAAACACTGTTAAAGGAGTTTAAACGTGAAATATATTGAAAATAAATATATATAATATAAATAGAGAAGGGAATGTAATATATAATGTGAAGTCTTGTACATAGTAGCTATTTCCGATTCTATAAGTTGTTGGATATCTCTCCGGGGGAGGCGATAAAATAAATAATTATTTATGTTTTATAATTATTCATTTATAAAATAAATTTAATTAAAAAGATGATAGTAGAAAAGAGTTTTGGTGAATACAAATATAACTATTTTCAATAACTTAAGAAAGTCTCTACAGGAAAAAAAAAAAACAAAACAAAACACAACCCCTTTAGAATAAATTATTTGAGCCATTCTTTTTATTTTTAAGCTTGTGTAATGTAGAATACTTTAGAAAGTTTATGTTAGACGTGAACGTGCTATAATGACTACAAATAAGTTTTTGAAAAACGTTTTTAATATTTTCATCTTCAAGTAATTTTTTTTTAATTAATATTTGGTTAAAATACTTCAAATGATTATATATTCGTTAATCTAACATTTTTCATATTTTTTTCTTCAAAAATAATATATTTTGGATAAAAATGTTTCATTTCATATATTTACATTATCTTAAAAAAAAATGTTATTTTTGCAATAAAATAAGGAGAGTATTTTTGTCAATATCATATCAAGAATTGATTAAGGGTTAAATTTTCAAAATTGGGTCTTCAAAGCGTCTTTTAATCAAATCAACTTTTTTATTTATAAAATATGATTATCGTGTTTTACACCTTCTCATGCGGAGAGTCCATTATCTATATTTAAATATATAAATTGTAGAGAGATGAGTGGTTATATGATGAGCAAACACAATATATATGTTTTTTTGAGAAAAATAATTTTATTGATTAAGTTATCATAAGCACGAAATAAAATTCTTAAAAATGTAAAGTTAAGCGATATTAAAGTTATGACATAATAGATTTACACGATAGTTTAGTACATATATTTGATGGTTTTAGTATATATATTTGATATTCTTATTATATTATAATACGTATGATTTTAGTTATACGATATATTAGTGTGTATTATTTGATTTATTGTCGGCTGATTATATATCTTTGTTTATTTGAATTAAACCATCAGTATGTGCCTCAAGTAATGACGAAAAACAAGCCTTTCCTTAAAGACGATAATAAGCTACGTCTAGTGTAAGATGATGACTGACAATGTATGTCATACAAAGACAATGACTACAAAAAAGTGAAAATCTAAATATTGTGAAATAACCACTTTATTTATGAGACACATTTATAAAAACAAGTGTATAGTTGTAGAATTGTGATTTCATATTAATAATGATAAAAAAATCACATGTTTTTGCTTAAAGTAAAATAGGCTAGCAAATAAAAAGTTAAAAAAAAATGCTAGGGTTCTTAAATTAGCTTTAATTTCACGTTAAACAACCTAACTTTTTTAAAAGCTTATCTACTTAATATGAATATGATTCTTCACATTATCATTTTTTTCTTATTTAATGCTTAATTACCCTTGTAAGAAACTTTTGCAGCAAAACACAATATTGTATATTATACGGAGAGGTGTTAAAATCAATGAAATAGATAATAAATAAAAACATCATATGTATTTGAAAACTCTTATTGGAAAAAAACATAAATAAAAAAGAAATTTTAATTTTAAATCTAAGAAAAACTTACAAAGTATAATGAAATAGATAATAAATTGATATGATGAAAATAGTCAAGTAAAAAAAGGACAAGTCCCCACACCCTTTTTTTTGTTTTTTCACAAGCCATGCAAATTGAATCAAAATAGCACCTGGGTCAAGTAAATTAAGTGAGAAAATTAAGAGAGGCTCATAAATAAGACCAAAGCAGGGACAGGCCACGTGGTAGATAATAGATATGCCCTCAACAAACAGAATAATAAAACTTGATCACTACCCCCCCCCCCACACACATGGCAAATAATGATCGGAAAATCGGCGACCCCCTGCCACCTGTGGTCCACATTTCATGGGCTTTTTAAAATAATACTATTATTTTAAAAAATATTATTTAAAATAAGGTACAAAAATAAATATTTAATAATCTATGGCACTTAGTATTAGTAAAACACCACATAAATATCGTATTTTCAAGACACGATTGTAAAAAATTCTAGTTAGGGGATTGAAAAGACGATTTCGTAGCCAGAAATTACAGCCACAATAAAACACGATTTTTAACAGAATGATGTCGTTGGCCTTTCAAAATATATTTCTACAGAAAATTCTTAGTTTCGTGATATTTAAAAACATCATTTCAGACAGAAATTATAAGCTCCACGCCAAAGATATTAATGTAAAATTACGAGTCACAAAGGTTTTCAAAACATCGATTTCAAAAGAATAAAAACATGTTTCGTATTCTAAAACACGTATTTCAATAGTAGGGTTCTGAATCATGCTAAACACAATTTTAATCGTGAAATTAAGTCATATTAATATTACTTCCATTTTAGTGTAAAATCATTTTATTTTTATCGATTATTATTATTTTTTTAATATTTGCATATATGTGACAGTTACTTCATACTTACGTGACCAAATTTACCATAATTCCCTAATATTATTTTAACTATAATATTTTAAAAATATTATTTTAAAAAAAAATCCCACATTTCATATACTTTACAACCCTCTCACATGAATAGTGTCGAAACTCCGATTTTACCTGTGTAAAGACGCATGTTTAAGTCAGCATAAAATAAATAAGGTCACATTCTTTAACGGTGCGGTTGATGAAATTTGAGTAGCAATCTTGTGTAACATTTTCAAATTGGACATGAGAGGAAGTTTATAATATTATATAAATATGAGCTCATTTTAATTTAATATAAGTATTTTAAAATCGTAAAAATCATTTGCATATTACACAGATAATATCTATATTATTTGGTAAGACTGCTTACACCCCTTCATTTGAGCTTCTTTATTTATAAATGATACTCCTATTTATTTTTACAATCCTCTTATACGATAATATCAAACTCGATTTTGCGCCTGTAGTACTTTATACTGCTTAGCAAGCCAGATAAGTTCGATCACGTGCGACAAACAAGGGTGTTACCTCAACGGTAAAGGGCTTATGAAATTTGAGTAGCAACCTTGTGTCATATTTTCATATGGAAAATAAATAAAAAATTTATAACACTATATAAATACGAGCTCATTTTAATTTAATAGACATGTTTTAAAATCATCAAAATCCTTTAAACATAAAATATACAATATTTATATGATCAAATCGTTACACTCTGATTTGAGTCCTCTTAGTTATAAAGGGAATTTTCTTTTGAAAAAAATTCAATGGGTACACTTGTCCCCATTGAACATTAGGTGGCTCCACCCTTACCCTTGAGGCCGTTTATTGTAACGAAATAACAAACAAATACTAGCTAGCTAAAAAAAATTTGTTTATGCCTTTCACAATCGACAAGTAATATGACAAACATTCCCATAAAATACATATATTTTTAGGTTTAATGTATTTTTATAATTTTAAAATATATCTATTAAATTAAAAGAAATCCATATTCATATAATATTAGATCAAATCATTACACCCTGATTTGAACCCTTTTAGTCGTAAAATAAATTTATTTTGAAAAAAATTCAATGGCACTTGTCCCCACTAAGCATTAGGTGGCTTTGCCCTTATCTTTGAGAGCGTTAATAACAACGAAGGCGAGCTAACTAAAAACTATATGTTTGTGCCTTTTGCCATCGACATCTAGTATGACAAACATCCCCACAAAATACATTTATGTGCGAATTCAATGAATTTTCTATGAACTTTAAAACCAGTATATTAAATTAAGAGAAGTCAAAATTTTCTCTTGTAAGGATAAGATGGGACGGACAGAAGAAGACACCTTGCCGTATGAGGGCATATTTTGGTGCGAAGGTTTCACATTGAAAGGAATAAAGAAAGGAGAGGATTTGATGGGATTTGAGATAGGTTTGGTTTTGTAGCCTATAGGCGTATATATATTTGAAGCATTTAAACCTACCCCACCTGTCCCTCTGTACATTTCCCATACATCTCTTAAAAAGGAAATGAAAAGGCTGCACTTAAGCTTTTGCACGTGATATGTTGATTTTGATGATTGAAAAAGCACCCATTGCTGACGCTGCTCTCGTGCGCACAATATACGGTAATCGCATCCTAATATTTATCAACCCAAATTCAACACGAATAATAAATATGTCAATATTCGTTAACTCAAACCCAACTAATTCATTATCACGTTGCAGATCAACACGAGAATCTAATTCAATGACCTCGATTTATTTAAAATAATAAGCACTATAATTAATTATTCATACGCTTTAACACAAATAACTTATTAAATTTAATATATATATATATATATATATATATATATATATATATATATATATATTAATTTTATTATTTAAATTTATAGGAATTATAAATTAATAATACATATTTACCACAAATAATCCTATTAAATAAGTAAGTAATTAATTGATATAATAATTAAACGGCCACTCGCATCAATTCACAGGTTGTGACGTTAACAATGATTACGAATTAATTTATTAAAGTCATAAACCCGTTAACACGAATATGACCCAAACACGATTATGCTCAACCAAAATCCATAAAAATCATATTGGGTTTATGTCGTGTTTCATTATCGTGTCAAATTTTACCGACTCTATTTATAACTGCAATTTTGTTTTGGGTTTATGTCAAATTTAAAGGCCTGGTGTGATTTTTGTAAAAACAAAATTTAAAAATAATAATTAAGGATTGATTATGGTAGTGGATTGATACATTGAACCTTTTTATTATGATATTTTTGTTAAATTAATATATTATGGTTTATTTTCTATTTCATAATACTTTATAATATCTCTAAAATTGATAACAAAGTTTTCTCCTTTATTTTTTGTTTTTCTTAAAAGGGCTTGTAGGTAAATTTTGTGTTTTTGCTTTATTTTATATTTCTTTATTATGTCATTAATGAAATTAAAATATAAAAGAAACCAACCAACCAACCCATACCCGTGAAAGAGGAAAAATAAATTTTTTACGATAATTAAATTAAATTTTGATTTCATTATAACTCAAATACAAACACACTCTCCATTTTCATTTATTTTTAAATACAAATATTCAAACTTTCCTTAAATCTATAGTAATCAGTCATACGTGGTTTTACTGTGAAAATAAAAGAATAAATAAAGTATAATAAAAATAATTCAAAAACTTAAACTATTCAAAAAGTATTATAATTAACCTAAAATAAATTAATTGAAAATAAATTTTATGACAATTTCCCACTTCTTCCAAATAACATCATGCGACATCAGAAAAGATAAAACAACCCAACACATAATAGACTAATAGTTATCTGATACCAAAAGACAGAGATAGTCTTATATACGGTTTCCAAAGTACGCCTTGGCTTTTCTTCAAGCTTTGAATGAAGCCTCACCACCAAAACCCATACACTAAAATCTATGTTGAGTTGATATAATAGCCGGAATTGGCTATAGCCAATTAGGCTTTAGTAATAGTCTTGTTGTTAGCTTTTTATGAGATTGTGTTTGGAATCCGAAAAATGTTAAAAATAAAATATAGAGAAATAAAAATTTAGAGGAAAATAAAAATTGTTTAAACTTAAATAAATTAGTTTAATATGTTTATTCAAATTTGTTTTAGTTATAAGTATTAAGATGTAAAAAAATTTATTATATTTAATTTAATTTTATATTTTTTATTATTAAATCAAATACGATAAAATTATTTTTTTAATATTATTTTTCTTTTTCTAATATTTCGACGATGGATATGGGCGAAACAAGAATACATTACCAAAGATGACAAACTTTAGTAACATAAGAAGCTTTGATCTAAAACTCATAATTACTAGTTCAAATAATAGAGCATTCTCCCTTAAAATAAGTATAAGGGTATAAAGGAAAAGTCCAAAATTATATTTGAAAACAGTTTACAACCTTGAAATTATAGTGTCTTCAAACAAAAAAAAAGCTTTGGTCTAATAATTTAAATTTTTGTAGAGCAGACACAATTATCGGGTTTGAATTATCTTTAACTTAAATAAATTTCTGTGAGGCCATTCATTCGTAAAGCCTAAGGTGGATCCGCCCCTAGGGAGGGGTGGCACATTTTCAAAATGGTCTATACATTGAAGACCAGTCTGGTCCATACATTTGGCCAAAAAAAACAAAGAAAAAAATTCACAGATGGTTTTAACATAACCAAACCACCAAATAGTTGTATTATAGTTCGAGTAACCGATTAATTAATCAAATTATTCCTGTCCGTTTGTCAAGTACATTTTCAAATGCGTGGTCATAAATCCATGGCTTCGGAATCAAAATATTAAATATTTGACTATTTAAAAATATATATTTTTATTATAATCATAATCATAACGCTTTTGCCACCGTGATAATAATTAAACACCAACCCGTGAACACCCCAGATGCCACGTGCCACACTCCTCCCTTATAACTTGAATTTCAGCACCATATGGGACTGCCTTTTTATTTTTTATTTTTTATAATTATTTATTTGCTTATTTTAATTATACGCTGCGGTAGACCCCACGGTAGGACGGGCAATCATGAGAGTGACGACCAATGGGAAGAGCGCGTGGGGCGCGTGGAATCACCACGTATCACTCTTTGCGTCGGGGTGATAGAATCCACCAGCCCGTGACACTGGACACGTGACAGTCGGAGATGACACGTACTTTTTATAGATATGCATGCATAATCCAAAGACCGACAATTCCAAAGTGCGGCGCGACACGTCAGCATATCTTTTTCACACGTGTCAGGTAATGAGCCAATCATGTCTATATCATTTCAACTTACATTTTAAATTAAAACCATTCCTCTTAAGCTGGGTAATTAATTGTGGTTTTGGAAAAGTTATTCGAACATTTTTGAGTGGGGGAAAGGAGAAGGACAGGCAAAAGTAAAAAGGGAATAAAAGTAACAATAAAAAAATAAAGATATCATATCTACTTATGTTTAAATTAAAATCATTTATCTTCAGTTTGGGAAATGAATCAAGGTTATTGGTGGTTTTCCAAAAGTAATTCTTGAACATTTTGAGTTAAGGAAAAGAGAAAGACAGGGAATAAAAATAAGAAAATAAATATAAATTATTTATATCAATATGTAAATTTATCTTATGAAAATATCAAATAATTTTAAAAATCTAAACTTTTAATGAATTTAAATTATAAATTATAATCTGTATGACTGTATTTTTATAGCTAAGTAAAATAAAAAGCACATTCATAAATTAAAAATGATTTTTGTAATATTTGATTACGTTATTAAAATATGAAAGAAAGGAAAATATAATTCGAATTAATTAAAATTATTAATCTTTATATAAATAAGGGTGATTTGATTTGATTAAATAATATTTTGAAAACCCAAAATTTGATATCTAATTTTTTATCAAATTTTGATAAAAACATATTTATCTTCTTATAAAAACAACCCTTTGTTTTAAGGGATAATATAAATATATAAAATTAAAAAATGACATATTCATTCAAATAATTTATTTTTCAAGAAAAAACATGAAAGATATTAAATTCATAAATTTAAAGATAGTTAACGTAGTTTAACCAGATATGTCTATAAATAATATATTAATTTTTATTATTTAAATAAATTTTTGGGGAATTAAAATAATTGAAATCCTACTTTACTTTAGCATCAAACTTATATTTGGGGAAAAGCAAAGCCGTCACGAAAGAAGCGTGAGTGGAAGAATTGACGGGACACGTGAGAGGTAAAAGGTAGGAGCTAGACTTTGAATGGGGATTTACTGATTTAGTTGGAGCCTGGAGGAGGCAAGGGTTTTTTGGATGGACCCGTGAATGGGGGTTTAATTATTTTGTCGTCCAACCTATTACATGCTCCTTACTTCCATGGCCACAAGTAGCTAAACTACAATAAAGAGTCACGAGCCCCTTTCCATTTCATCCTCTCCCCCATTTCTTTATTCCCCCTCATCTCTATCTCACTTACATTTCTTCTTAGTGTCGGCAAATTTTTTTTAAGAAAATAAAATTTCTTATTCTTCTTTAGATTCTCCTGCCTATTGCCTGCTAATATTGCCACAACATAAGTGGGTTTTTTTGCAACGTATGTATTTATTATACATGCAAAAAGTCGATCAATTTCAATCTTTATAAGAATATAACGAGCACACAATATACGCAAATCGACAGCTTTAAAAAACTCAGTGGTAAGAGGAACGGTTTTATAGGACGCAAGCTCAGCCCCACGGTAACATGGGTGATTATAAATGACGACATAAAAAATAACTAATAACAGACATTAAAAAGAAAAATAAGATTTTCTTATAGTTTTTTGAGTTTTAGTCTTTGCCTTGAAAGATTAAGACCTTAGAGGCCAATAGTGGAGTCATGGAGTTGGCATGATTTTTATATTGCTTCCACTTTTATGTTTATTGTTACCTAAAGAATGGATTAGGCTTGGAAATGATATAACCTCCTTTTTCGCTCTTGTCTCCAAAACAAATCATATTTCCATTCATGCAATGATAAATATTATATAGGATAACATTAAATTTTCTTAAACTTAAAAGTTCAAGAATATAAAATTACCTAAATATAATCTTTTAATTAAAAAACTGTTCTTTTATATTCACTATAAAAAATAAGATTTTAGGTCAGATTAACAAACTGTATCGTATGACTAAAAATTTATAGTCACATTCATATGAAATCATGACCGAACGTCGTAATAATAGGCATGACAAAAGGTAGTACTAGTCACGGTTTTGGAGTGATTGTTATGAGATTATATGAATGTGGCAATTAGATGGTGGTTGAGTTCTCTCACAAAACTTCCTTCAAAATCTTAATTCAGTACGATTACACCAGTAGGGTGTTGGCCTTTTTTTTTTTTTTTTTTTATTTCCATGGAATGTAAGGAAGCTTGAAACTAGGAAAGCTCGAAGATTGGCCACTAGTTTGTGGGCACACTTTTCTATGTAATTTGGGCCTCAAATCAAGGTTCAAAACCAGCTCTGAAGCTGTGAAACTGAAAAAAAGAAAAAGAAAAACTCTTAAAATAATGGCAATAAAAATAATGGAAGAGATAGGGAAAAAGGAAACAATGGATCCTTGGACCACGGAACAAGGACTAAAGAAATATATTCACTTGAATACAAACAACTTTCTGCCAAAATTGCCATGGAGAACCAGCCTCCTAAGCCCCCTTCAAAAGCCACCAACCATTTTTCTCTGGACAGTGATGTTCTCATCAACCTCAGCTTGACAGGTGTCAATTTTTTGCTAGCAAACTCATTACTGGGAGGATGTTGTTTGTATAAATTACAGCCTCTGCTTCAGCAACTCATTACTCATCTATCTTCTCTATTAGTCTTTCCCCCTTCATTTGTGTCATTTTCCTGAGAAAATTCTTTCAGCATTGGAGACTACAATGGGAATTTTTAACCGGGTTCTGGTGGTTTGGATTGTGGTTTCTGTTTTTGTCCATGAATCAAGCAATGTTGAAGGAAGAACACACTTTCACAAGAAGCAGAAGAACAAGAGTTCCAATAAAGATAAAGACTCCCCTGTTTCTGACCCTCCTACTGATTCTCCTGTTTCTGATCCTTCTCCATCCCCTGTTTTTCCTCCCCCTGTTCCTTCAGACCCCAGCCCAAACCCGGATGATCCCGGGAATTCTAACTCAGAGCCCTGTGTTTTTGATGTAACTTCTTTCGGTGCGGTTGGAGATGGAAAAACTGATGACACTCCTGCATTCATGGAGGCCTGGAAAGCCGCCTGCGCTGTCGAATCCGGCATTGTTCTGGTTCCTGCTGACCTTGAATTCATGATCACTTCAACTATCTTCTCTGGCCCCTGCAAGCCAGGATTAGTATTTCAAGTAAGAATGAATGTCACCATTTTTTTTCTATCTCCATATTTTGTTCTTATGAATCCAAAGCTAAGCTCAAGTTATGTGGATAGATTGATGGAGTCCTAATGCCACCAAATGGCCCGGATTGCTGGCCGAAATCAGATAGCAGGAAGCAATGGCTTGTCTTCTATAGACTTGATCAGATGACCTTCACAGGAAGTGGAACCATTGAAGGGAATGGAGGAGATTGGTGGGAACTTCCATGCAAACCCCACAGGGTATTTTACCTTGTTCTTCATATGCTCTTTAATCTTATGTATTTTCTGGAAAATGATTGCCACTAAATGCTACTATAATTGTATTTCAGGGTCCCAATGGCTCAACCTTGCCCGGTCCATGTGACAGCCCTGCTGTAAGTAAAAGCATCCAACTATCCAAGGCCCACTTTGCTTTTTCAACATCTATTCACTTTATAATATATCATAGTAATATATTCTTTCACAAATTCATCTTTATTGGGATTCGAATGGTTCTTAACCATTTGAGCTAGGTTTTATTGGCAAGGCCCACTTTGTTAATCATTCATAAAGTCACTAAACTTTCCATCTTAATGACCTTTTTTCACTTTCTGTTTTCAGTTAATTAGGTTCTTCATGAGCACCAATCTGGTGGTCAGTAGCTTGACAATTCAAAACAGCCCTCAGTTCCACATGAAATTCGATGGCTGTGAAGGAGTACTAATAGAAAAACTGTCCATTTCTTCCCCAAAGCTCAGCCCCAACACTGATGGCATCCACATTGAGAACACCAAGTCAGTAGGAATCTACGATTCTCAAATTGCCAATGGTAATCAAACTACATCTGTGTTCAATGTTTAACTGGACAGTAATTGAACAAACCACTATAATGGAGTGACTGACATTAAATTATATGAACAGGGGATGATTGCATTTCCATAGGACGGGGCTGTTCAGATGTCAACATCGAAGGGGTCACTTGTGGACCTAGTCACGGGATCAGGTACATGTTTCGCTTTTCCATCAATAATTTGTGCAACAAAACTATTTTTTGGCTTCAAGTAAGCATGGGGTGTTTGCACATAGCGGAGAAAATTCCGACACCATATAAGCGTGTATTCCTCATAATTTAATAGGCATTTTTTAAAGCTATGGAAATCCTTAGTCCTAAAATTAACAATATCTATACGACGGATCGATCATATAAATTAGATGCCAGAAACTAATCACGATTTGAAAGGTGTGAAAATCTGGCCAGATTGCATATGTATTTCACATCTTATATCGAATAATAAGAAGCAGCTTCTAATACTCATATGTCGCGAACCCCTCTCGACCCAAGAGCGGCGCTTAGTAATCACAAGATTTTGGGGACCAAAATAGATAATATATGAGAAACAGCTGTGATTATACGTTAGAGCATTAAAAAGTTTTTAACTAAGTATTTAACTCTCTCAACTTACTTTATCGTTTAAGCAAACTATCAAATACATGGTAGTTCATTCAATAAACAAAAACTCATAACTAACTGTTTGTTCGGTCGTCGGCAGCATCGGTAGCCTGGGCGTTCAAAACTCGCAGGCCTGCGTCACCAACATAACCGCCCGAAACGTCTTCATAAAGGACTCAGACAATGGCGTGAGGATCAAGACATGGCAAGGCGGGACGGGGTCAGTGAGCGGCATATCATTCGAGAACATACAGATGGAGAATGTGAGGAACTGCATAATCATAGACCAGTACTACTGCCTATCAAAGGCCTGCCGGAACCAGACCTCCGCCGTCTACCTGACCGACGTTTCCTACAGAAACATAAAGGGAACCTACGACGTCCGGAGCCCGCCGATCCACTTCGCCTGCAGTGACACAGTAGCTTGCACTAATATAACAATGTCGGAAGTGGAGCTTCTGCCGGCGGAAGGGGAGCTGGTGGATGATCCCTTCTGCTGGAATGCTTATGGAAATCAAGAAACCTTAACTATTCCTCCCATTACTTGTTTACAAGATGGGATGCCGGAGTATCTGGCGGAGAGTTCCTCCTCCTACCATTGCTGAGGGAATATTAGAATATTAGTAACATTACTATATATTTTTTTCATTAGAGTCATTAGTAATTTGTTTATGTTTTACGATTAGAGGTTTTGAGTCCATCCCTTTAGGGGTTTGTTTCCCTGATAGTGTGATGAGATGTGGTGGGAGAGGGTGTGTATTTTGCCCTAAGAATGTAGTAGAATTTAATTTAATTTACATCTATAGTTCATCATGAAATCTTTTGGTAACTTTGGGTTGTGACAAAAATGAAAGAAAAACTAGTCCATTTGGCATATTCCTACCCTGCTTCATGTCTATGTTTTACCGGCCTTAAAAGTAAAGTTTTGTTCGAGAACAATGCTTTTCAAATAAAAATATTAATCTAAAGATATTTAAAATAACGCCCAAATAATAAAGTTAAAAACCGAATTCATGACTAATATTTTAACTTCAAGCTTTAAAAGTCATACTACCAACTACAGCTACGAAAAACGATCATTGAAGATTATTTTAAAATACAAAGGTTGATTTATAATTTATTTCTTTTAATTTTTTTTTTTTTGAAAATGATTATTTTAAGACAGCTCTTAAAAGTACCCAAATTTGACATATGTGGATGTTTAAATCATGCTGCCGCATTCGTGAAAAGAAAATCTCAATATCAAATATGTTTATAAGCACCTATTAAAAGGGGGAAGTATTTATCAGACTGTTTATTTTAAAATAAAAGTTAAATAGGTACAAAGAACTTCAATTGCATCAATCGGTTCATTTGAAAAAAAAAAATTTGTCTTTGAGAAACAAAAAGGATAATTGGGCAAATAATACCGAAACCACCCCTCTTAAATATCCAACTAGTATAAAAACAAGAAAACATCAATTTTTTTTTGCCCTAACTCCTTCGTCTTCCATCTTCCCCCAACTCTCTATTTCTTTTCTTTTCTCATCTCCATCTATCCTTAAGGCGAAAGAAAAAATAATCCCTAAATTGTCTGTTGAGTAGTAGCTCGAGCGTAACAAAAAACATGCTAACCCTAGCGTGACCATGTCGCCCCAATTTGTCGAAGCCTCCCTTTCTCGTCGATACCTTCCTTTAGAGCTAAGGGGAAAAGTGTAATTTACGTTTTAGTTTCATGAAAAATAGTTTTTTGTTTTTGGATGGATGAGTGGTTGTAGAAAAAAATGATTGTGAAGATTAATTTGATAAAGTAGGTACCACTTGTTAACAGCTGCCATGTCACGTCATTCCTACAACTCATTTTTCGTAAGTACTAATCTATCAATTTGTAGGTACTACATCAATATGCATTAGGTACTACGCCCCAAGTACTACCTTAATGGAAGGGTCTGTAAACCCCTTTCTTATCATCTTTCCTGATCAATACTTAGCACTCATCCCTTTTTTACTTCATAAAGTACATGAATTATAGTTGCATCCCTGGATGTAGAATGAAATTAAGCATATATATGAAAGTTAGGGAATCTTACTTTGTGCTAAGATTAGGTCCTTGTGGGAAAATTGGTAAATTTGTTATTTGTAATCACCTTCGGGTGTTGTGCGGAAAGGGTCCCTAAACCCCTATTTACTACATTTTTCTATCCAAAAACTCAATTCTCATCCCATTTATATTTCATGAAATGCATGAATTATATTTGGACTCCTCGATGGAGAACCAAATTAAGTATGTATGTGAAATGTTCAATTCATACTGAGCGAAAGCATGCTGGGCCCCCACGCCAGTGGAAAAGTCAGAACTAAGTTATCTCACGTAGTAATGTTTAGGTAAAAAATAACTCAAACCCTTCTTTCCCTATTATACTCCAAGTGCACAGTACTACTTTAATATAATTCAAGCACTACCTTAATGTAACGCAGACACTACCTTACAAAGACGTGTACTACTTTAATAGAAAGTCCCTAAACCCTTATTTACCACATTTCACGTCTAAAACTTAGTTGTCATCCCATTTATATTTCATGAATGCATGAATTATATTTGACTCTCTGGATGATAACCAAAAGGGGCATGTATGTGAAATGTTTGAGAATCTTATACTCGAATGAGCATGTGGTCCCAGCTAGGGAAAGTTGTAATCAGTTATCCTGTAGTGAATGTTTAGGTGAAAATAAACTCAAACTCTTCCCTATGACTAGTTTACGTGTACTACTTTAATATAATTCAAGTATCACTCACCTTAATGTAATGTAGGTACTACCTTACAAGTATCAGGTACTACCTTAATAGAAAGTTCTAAACCCTATTTACTAATGCTTTATCGGTCCAAATCCCGCCTTGTCATCCCATTCATATTTCACTTAAATGCATGGAATTATATTCGACTTCGATGGAGAACTAAAGTAAGTATGTATGTGAAATTTTGGGAATTCAAAATACTTCGAAAGGAAAGCATGCGGTCCTTCGCTAGGGAAAAGTTGTAACTGTGTTATCTTTAAGAATGCTTGGTGAAAATACAACCAAACCCTTTTCCCTAGCGACTGCGCACAGTACTACTTTAATATAATGCAAGTACTATCTTAATGTAATATAGGTACTACCTTACAAGTATCAGGTACTACCTTAATAGAAAGTCCCTAAACCCTTATTTACCACGTTTTGCTGTCCAAAAACTTAGTTGTCATCCCATTTATATTTCATGAAATGCATGAATTATATTTGGACTTCTCGATGGGGAACCAAAGTAAGTATGTATGTGAAATGTTTAGGAATTCATACTGAAAGGAGTACGGTTCTTAGATAGGGAAAAAAGTTGTAACCAAAGTTATCTACAGAGTAAATTGCCAGGTAAAAAAAATAAACTCAAACCCTTTTCCTTATGACCCAAGTGCACATGTACTACTTTAATATAATGCAAGTACTACCTTAATGTAATGTAGGTACTACCTTACAAGTATCAGATACTACCTTAATAG
Source organism: Tetrastigma voinierianum (assembly GCA_016808115.1). Classification (NCBI taxonomy): domain Eukaryota; kingdom Viridiplantae; phylum Streptophyta; class Magnoliopsida; order Vitales; family Vitaceae; genus Tetrastigma; species Tetrastigma voinierianum. Next base: position 49,152 of record JAEQBH010007189.1, read on the forward strand.
AAAGTCCCTAAACCCCTATTTACCACATTTTGCTGTCTAAAAACTCAATTGTCATCCCATTTATATTTCATGAAATGCATGAGTTATATTTGGACTCCTCTAATTTATTTGCATTTGAATCACAACTTGAAAGATAATAATTACCCCAAAGCTCAATGAATGACTGCGAATTCGGATTGTTTCTAAATGAACTCATCAATGACAAAACCATCATAGTCAGCTTTCGATTCTAAGAACATATATCCACCATTCAAAAATTAAGTGCCTTTTCTTAAACACCATTCTATTGCAACCCTAAGCACAAAATGAAAAAAGAAGGCAGCAAACAAGAAAAGTTCTACCTTTTAAATGGGTAGCAACCTAACCAATTTAGTCATACGGTGAAAGTCTAAGATATACAAAACATGGGTGATACCCAATTGCATTGTTGGTTGATTTTGGGTAGCAACCTCATATCAGTTTTCCAACTTCTATAATGTATAGTGTAATAGAGTTTCCAAATGTTTATGTTATCCAGAAGAACAAAAAATGGCTACCAAATAGCTACAACGATCAATTACACTTGCATGCTTTACAAATTCGCTCCCATTCACCATTATCATCGTGCATCACCAATGTACATAACAACTTTATCCTGTAATAATCCATTTTCTTCTACAAAACACAAATAACACAAGTGTAATTCAACGTAAATAATGTACTGAATATATATATATATATATATATATATATATATATATATATATATATATATATATATATATATATATATAACATATGATTATAATGAAGTTACCGCAACAATCGATTTTGTTAGTGTTGCGCCATTCCAAAGTTCCATATATTTGGTCACATAAATTCCACAGTCATGCCTATACACAGGAATTAATTTTTCCATTTTGTGAGAAAACAACAAGTAATGATAATTGTGTTGTCTATAAACATCTTTGTTAACTTGAAATATGTTGAAATAATGTTACCAATTTTCTTGCTGCATAACATCCGGGTAGACATGCTCCAATTTTTCTATATGTCCATCCTCAGACAAAGACACATCATAGGCCTTCTCACATTGTCCTAAAGAATGTGACAATCTTCTAGAAGAGCCCTTTATGTACTTGCCACGGGTCATTGCCAATGAAGATAGTAACTCAACATGCTTTGCGTGAAGGTTAATTATGTGTCCATGCTAATGGGTATTCACACATTCATGCAAAAATAACTATAATAGTGAATATATCATTCGTTAGTTTGATAATGGATTAACAAACATATAACATTTAAAGATTATACAACACCCATACCTTTCCACAATTGCCTGAGGCAATGACTGTAATGGTTGTGGGGTCAAGATAGTGTTTGGAGCGATTTAGCAACAATTCTTTTTTTGCTTGTCTAGGGATTTGATCAAGAACCACCTATAACGAAATTTCGTAAAAAGAATTAGAACATGTAAAAAACCAAGTTTAACATATATTGTTGTTAAAGTAATATTGGTAAACCACCGCGAATGAAGGATCAAAATAGTGATTCACTCGTGATGGTCCCTGTTGTATAATATAGTAAACGACAATACATTCCAATAACTTGCATATGGATATAACCGTTAACAATGACTGATAAAATAATTTACTGATAAAATAATTGAATTGCTTTATAGAGGAAACATAAACCATGTGATATATGTACCACAGAATTGACGAATTGATTGCCTTCTAGGCATGCCATCACATACCGAGTGACAAACATTCCATACATTTGACATAATACCTCCCTCGTTACATCAAATATAAAAACATGATAAAACACAAATTGTGACAAAAGCAGACAATTGCAACGAATTACCCTTCATCACCCTTGGACGGCGCGTAAATTCAATTCAGCACTTTGTTTGGGGAAAGCCTAGGGCTTTTGTGCACATTGTTGATCTAAAGGTGATTTTGTAATGTTACAAATTCTTCTTTAGATTTAGTCTCGTACATCCTTTTCTCTTCTTTTATTAGTTGCCACTCTCACCTAAGTAATCCACATCATCTTTTGCATCTTATTTCAAAGCATTTTCTATCTTTGATTGAGGCGTAGAGATGTAATAACAACCCTTTAGTTGCTGGAGCCTCATAATGTTGAAATATTGGCTCCTCACATAACTCTATTCCCATCATCCAACCGAGGTTCATTTTGTTGAACAGGAATATGTCGTTGCATTGATTATCACATTTCTCAGCAACGATCACATCAAAGTCATTTGTTGGAGCCTCATAAATGTTGATCTCTTAGTGAGGATAGCCCCAAATTCGTGAGCGCAAAATCATTGTCATGATATGCAGCGTAGTTGTCGAGATTGAATAGAAAGGAGAATTAAATGGTACGGTATCGGGTTCATTTCCTTAGCTGCTTTCCTCACCGCTTAAACGCTTCGCGTGGTAAATCACGAACTGGGCTTGAGGACGCCAATTGTAAAATTTGTTGTGTTGATTGACGAAGACGACGTTGAATGCCCTATCAAGTTAAAAGAAAAAAAAACTCAAACTTGAATACTTATAGTATAATGTTATGACAATTAATTAACCTAATGCAATTAGATCCTTACAATAGTGGAGTCATCATAATGTCTACTGAATTGTGGATTTGGCTGCACGTGCTCATTTGCTCTATCAAATGGAGGTGCATGATCGAAGTTCATGTAACGCCGATCAAATGGAGGCGGAAATTTCGCCCACCTGATTTCGAACTCAGATTTATAGTATGTCAATATGCCAATTCAAATATATATATATATATATATATATATATATTAAAAATACAAGTCTACTATGAAATATTAATCAAGGTTGTCAGCTTTTACATCAATTTGGCCATATCCACCGAACATTGTAATTTCATTAGTTAGTCATCGTCTGACTAACTGGTCATTCCAAATAGAACAAAATGCCATTGCTACAGGAACATCCACCGATGACACATATGTTTTTTACAAGTAAAAAATCTTCAAATTGAGAACAAAATGAGTACGGCTTATAAAACCGTGATTATAGCACATTCATAACAACAAGCATCAACTCTGAAAAAGTAGAGATACCTGTAGGAATAGCAAACAACCGCACATGTATATGTCATTGTGTTTGCCTGTGAAGATATAGACTAAACCACTCAATTTAACACTTATACAGGAGCCTTACAATTCTCCTGCATTTATGTCAAAGTTGAAGAGAATTGTTTGAAAATGAATAAAACTGAATTTATGTTCTGGAATTAATAATGGGATTAGTCTATGACACTGCAAGTGCACAGGTCATTCAAGTAGTAAAAATTGGATGTAAGTCCAAATATCATTCCCACAGAGATTGACAAGAATTTGAAGTTCAACTACCCCAACTACTCAAGAATTTGAACCTCCATGTGACAGTTTCTCAGCTTAACTAGAAAAATAATTGTTCAAGAGAATACACCTAAAAGTAAAAGAAAGTTGAATTTATGATAATAAAACAAATAACAAAAATATACTGATCAAATCCTCGGGCCTCTCGTGAGAAATGAACACTATCAAGGAAGTACCGTGGAAATACCACCGTGATCATCATGCATCAAGTACTTTGTTTTGTGCTTCGGATTTGATTTGTCCAAGATGCCTAACAATGCGTTTGGATTTCCATAATTCATCGACTAGAGGTCCCCCGTCTCTCAAGACAAGGGTCTAAATCCAAGCATTTAAGTGCTCGTGACCATCTTTACAAGATTCGGGCTTTTTTTTTTTCTCAATACTTCATACCCATTTCGAGATCGCATATTTCGTTTCCCAAGTAAGGGTTGTTGCAAATTTCTACAATCATTGATGACTTATTCCTTTTTAAATCTAGTGGATATTTCCATTCCCTTGATTATATCTCAGCTAACACAGGTTCAGGAGCTTTCCAACATATTAAGGTGAAATATCTGATTATTTAAATTGATAAATATTCCCCTCCAACATCAATTATGAGTGAATTGAGAATTTATCTAAGTGAACTCTCAGAGCTCAATAGTTCTTCAATGGTAGTCTAACATACCCACCAAATGAACGCTCAGTAAACTCGCACCCCATCTCCGTGTCACTCGTAAGGTCTCCCTTAAAAATCGTGAGTGTGGATACATACTGAAGGGGTATTCGATACTACTATTGGGAATAAGTCCATTCAATAACAACATCAACCAAATAAATCTAATCCAAAGTAATTCTCTAAATTCATGTAAAAGACCGTAGCTGACAATAAATCCAATCTATGCTAAGCTATGTTCTTAAAATCGCATCACACCTATAATGGAGCATTGATCATAATAAATCTAATTATAATTGCAATGAACTCGGTGAGAAACGACCTAAAATTTGCCCTCGATTTCATTAAATTCAGTAAAAGAATTGTATAAGAAAATCAATTAAATCCATTTTCGACACTTCTACGTAGACATCGGTTCGTATCCGTAAAAGAAAAAGAAAAGAAAAGAAAAAGAAAAAGATATTCTAAAAACATATAGTGAGTTTTCTTCTTCTCTCGTTCTGGGTTCCAAAAAGAAAAAAAAGCTACTTTACTAAAACTGTTTACGCCTATTTATAACTTTCAGAAATTAGGCTTGATTCCAAAGCTCCAGGTGGATTTCCCTAAAATAAATGGCCCATCACACTAGTTGCGACCGAGAACTGTCGCGTGATACGAAACCCCGGTCCGGTTCGTCAAGTCCGTCGTGACCTCGTGAAACTCGGGTCGCAACGCTCCTTCACTTTGTTCTCCCCGCAATTGTCGAGCCGCAACCCGATGCGTTTTCCCTCGCTGCGCACTTGCTTTAGTCAGATGAATTAGTGGTCGCGATATTACGAATTCTCTGTCGTGACCATGCTTTAGTTGTCGCAGTAAGAACTCAAGCCAGTACCTCCTTTCTTGCTTTTGCGAATTGCGCCACCCGACTCTCTCCACTTTTTACATTTCTCGTGTCGCTACCTTGATTCGGCGTTCGTCGCGACATCATTTCCTCATCACACCCTCGCTTCGTCACAACTTCTCTTTCAGTCGCTGGAGCATCATTCATCGGTTTCGGTACCTTCAAGCAGCTCTGATTCAAAATTGCTGGTATGTTTGTTTTCCTTTCGCGATTGATAATAGGTCGCGACTGCGTAGTTTCTTTAATCACCGCGAATTTCGTCGCGGACTTCAAAAGTACGTCGCACCCATTCTTTCTTCCTATCCGCTTGCAACTCATTTCTCATTTCTCAATCATTCAATTTTCTTAGCTTCTATCCTTTAATTCGACCGTTTCCTTTGTTTGAATATTTGTCGCGACTCCTCGCCCATGTCGCGACATAATTGTTTGTTGTCTATTGCATTTGTCGCATCCTCGAATCTGGCTGCTCCACGATATCATTTTGCATCGCCTACTCAATAATCCATGGTCACAGCCTCCTTTCATGTTGCGACTTAAAAATTGTTTGTCTTTTTCATTGTGTCTTCGCTGCGGATATGGGATTTAGGGTCATGACGAATCGCTTCTTCCTTGTTTGAATTTATGCCCGCGACCTTTAAAAGCATGTCGCACATATTTCTCCCCATCATGTCGCAACCTCACTTTAGTCACAATAGTTTTAATCGCTCAGTTTATTTTATGTCGCGACATGAATTCTCGGTCGCTGAATTTCGACAGGTTCCGCCTTACATTTTTGTCGCAACATCACTGGGTTTGCTACCATCATCGTCTTTGTGTGTTGCGACTGCTGGTGTCGACATTAATGGTGGCTTTTCTTATCTATGCCTCGCCCCAAATAGTTAGCCGTATGTCGCGACATAAATTCCTGTCGCGACTCGATTGGAGTCTCCAACTTATATTTTTGTCGCTACCTTAAATTGCTTGGTAGAGACCTTGTAAGCTTAGTCATCAACCATTCATAGTCGCGACCTCGATTCTCTGTCACGACCTCACCTTGGCCATTGAACTACTTTCACTTCTAATCCTTGCTGGAATTTTCATTTCTGCTATAAATTTATGCAAAATATAAATTTGGTAAATAGTACATATTTCTGCATAAAAACAAGCAATTACATTGTAATAAAATCATAAAGATGGACTAAAAATTCAATGAGTTTTTGACTCATCACATTGCCACTCTGGAATTTGCTGATTATATTTTCTAAATATTGAAGCACAAATTTGCTCCAATTTCTCTGTACATTAACCTCACCATCCCATATAAGGTCCCATAAGTCATGTATGCTGTCACGCCTCCATTCCCGATCCGACCCGGACCGGTCGATCCAACCGAGTCCGGTGCGTAGACTATATAATCGACTCATCGACCCACTTCTGAGCCGAACTCAGACCCGGCGGTTATACAAACACTTCTCGTGAATAACAAAAAATCATTTCCTATATATAAAAGCAACTACCACGAGGTGGTGTCCTCAACATCAAGTATACATATATCGAGTCCCATTTACTTATACATACAATTTTTTTTTTTCTTTTCTAATACAAATCATCGTGAGATCAAGTGAAGCAAAGGCGGTGAGCACCCTATCTCCTGGAAATGTGGGCCTCGCCCGCTCGATGTGGGATGTCCCGTCCTCTATCCTTGTCTTCAGTTTTCAGATCACACTGATTGAATAATCTGGTGGCAAGCCTTTTACGCGAGCGGGAACATACATGGACAACCACCAATGGTGACCATCTCAAGCTTATGCATATGCATTTCAGGTATCTTATACATATTCATAACTTTCGATTCTTATCATCTTTACATTCCTACTTACATCAATCTTTCCGCTATATGTTTTCTCGCTCTCGATATATCTCCTATCTACTTCTTTACCGTATTCCCGCTTGTCATCTTTTACTTATCTCTATCGTTTCAAGACTTACTTATTTCTATCATGTATTCATAGCATGTTCTCTATTCATTTAGATAGTGTTCATATCATATGTTCATATCATATATTTTTATTCTAGTACTTATCATTTCCAATCTATTATCTTCAATGTGACTCATATTACATATCCTCTATTCTCGTGTATGTCATATCTTATACATATATTACTCTCTATGGTTATATACTATATGTACCATTTATTATGCCCCATTTCAGCGTACCGCTTTCACATACGTTATCATGTAATCACACATACCGTATTCATGTTATACTTTCATAATACTTTCTTTCATATTACTTTCTTTCATATTAACTTTCGATCATTTTGCCACTCTTATACATTTCTTATATCACAGCCACACTCACATAATCCTCAAGGTTACAAAATCCTATCATCACATAGCCGCGTGCTACGCCTCATATCATATCATATCGTATAATCTCATGTTACGTAATCCTATCATCACATAGCAAACATATGTTTCTCATATCATATCATATCTTTCACATGTCATATTCAAATCATTTATTTTATGTTTCATGCCCATAAATACCAAAGCAGTCGTGGATAACGGAAACTTATAGCTACTGGCGCTCAGATACTTACTTATAATGCAATAAATGTCTTATCAGTGGCCCAAGGCACTGCACCACCGCTCGAAGATGTTGGTCTTATTAAGGCCCGCCGGAGATATCAAGTATCATTGTACTTGTGACAATGATCATCTTATAAAAAGGCGCTGGCGCGTAGGGTGACTCCTCAGTTTCACTCCGACCCAAACAGATCTATGTCATCGACCCAAACTGGGCCCTGATATTTAACATAACTGTATGCTCGCGTAATTTATTCCCTATCGCTACGCCAATCCATCCTCCCACTTGGTCATTACCAGCAATCGCCATTACATTTTCGTGAGACATATCCCGCCAACACGAATAATCATCATATCACGCATCGCTATGCAATATACCATCATTACTTTAATCAGATCTGCTCTCATATCCGTAGTCGCACATTACGCTCTCCTATTTCTATAATACATATATTCCTATATTTTATCATGTTTACTTACTCATTCTTATATTCATATATGCTTATCATTCGTGTACATGTACTATTTCTGGGTAAATATCTGTATCTTGTTAACTTATATCTTTATGTACTTTATTATACTATCATATCTTGCCATGATTATTATACCTATACATTTCTATACTTGTATCGCTTTACTTGTGCTTTATCGACTGCTCTATCTCCCATATGGGAGTGTAGAACTAGACTTTCTTAATACCCTTTACGCATCTCCTTCTATATGTCCAAACTATTTATCTTTATCATTTCTTATTCGAGCACACACGAGCAACATTCGCTTGTTTGGACCGAGATAAAGAATGAACCAGACTCCTGCATTATTAAATATATACCCGGGCGGCGCCGCGACGGCACTAAATGTAGACGCGTCGCCCCACAACAGAAGTGTCAAACACTAGCAGGAGTGCTGGAGCACCGGGTCATGGCTACGCCAAAGCACTCACGCCTGTACGTGCTCGCCCACGCGGATGTAAGCGCCAGAGACTAAAGGCAAGTGAGTGGCCGGCTGACCGACCGTATATGTCTCACATTCAATATCCGATCTTAAGCACTCACATACAATTATACGTGTTCTCTCCGAGATTATCATTTTATTCTTTCTTTTATATTTCTTTCATATCAAATCACTTCTATGTCATTTATTGCTCATATCTATCTCTTTTCTTATCACGTATTCCAATTGACTTTACCCATATCAAATCTACTTATGTTGCTATTTCTTGTTCATATCTATTTCTTTTCTTATCACGTATTCCAATTGACTTTACCCATATCAAATCTACTTATGTTGCTATTTCTTGTTCATATCTATATCATTTCTTACCATGTATCCTAATTATCTTTAACTGCAAGCGAATAAGTATACTCAGAAAAATAATTCAATTTTTAGTAAACCTAACACCCTCGGTCTAATATCTACTAGTCTCCTCAGGCATATGAATGGATTTCCGACTCCAATGGGCTTCCATAGAGTTCAAGTAAACACTCTGGAATCGGAGTTCGACGGGCGAGCAAGTGACCTTCCAAGTCGAGGTCATACGAGTCAATCCGAACCGACGTAGCTGACCTGCCCTGCAAACTCGATCTCAATACCGGCTCGACACCTTCATCTTCCTCAGCCATATGAATGGATCCTTGACTCAATGGGATTTGATAGAGTCCAAGAACACCAAATGTAGTTCGGACGGTTAAAGCAAGTGACCTTCCGGCTGAGGTCAAACGTAATCAACATCCTCGAACCGACAGTTGACCTCGACCGGACGAGCTCGATCTATCACCTCGGTCTGACACCTAATATCCTCCTCAGGCATATCAATGTATTATTGACTCAATGGGATTTTCATAGAGTCCAAGAGCACCCGAATCGGAGTTCAGGCGAAGGAGATATGACCTTCCGAAGTTGAAGGTCATACGTAGTCAAATACCGATTTCCGCCGACTGAACCGGACGAGCCGAGCTCTTCAGACGAAATGAGTTTCTGCCAGACGAGGTCCGCTGGATCATGTGTGATGAGGTCCGCTGACCTCTAATGACCTCTGCTGCATGAGGTCTTCTGACCTTCGCTGTACGAGGTCAATGACCTGACGACCTCTATACCGACCTCTCACCCCATTCTGACTGCTCCGTATAAAAAGGCCATAACTCTCGGTTCCTACTGTGGGGTCCGTGACCGAGAAATTCAAAGCCTAACATCAAGTTCATTGATGTGGCTACATTTCCCAGAAGGACTTACTGCCAAATTCTCTTTATTTCTGACCCAAAAACCTGTTCTAAGGTCCGGCTAGTTGACCCGAACTGGACGAACTGACCCGACCAGATCTAAATTCGGAAATGACCTCTCGATAAAAGGACTAGCAAATTCTGGTCTACGCAGTCCAAATCAAGAAATTCAAAATCCTAACATCAAGTTCATTGATGTGGGGTACAATTTACTAGAAGGACTCACTAAATTCCTTTATTTGGCCCAGAAACCCGTTCTAAGGTCCGCTACTGCATATGATCAAAATAGGAATTTATGTGCTCAACTGCAACTGTATCCCTTCCCAAAACACAACTATAGGAGCCTTAACTTTTCTCAACTCAACCCCTACTACTTGAATGAGTTTAGAGTTCCCAAACCCAAACCATATACAAGATAGAGGTTCTAAACCATATCTAAACGCTCTAGACCAAAAACTAGATCATACTCCCATAGTTTCCATACAAAACTATACTCAAATCTATACACCCATATTTCCATACAAAATTATACTCAAATTCAGTAGTTCCATACTTTCTATACAAAATCATAGTTCCATACCCGTGATCTTCTCTTTCTTTTTCCTTCTTTCTTTCTTTCTTTTCTCTCTTCTTTCTTCTTCTTTCCCCTTCCGCTTTTGCTCTCTTTCTCCCAAAACCAAAATGAGACATTTCTTTGGCCTTATCCTTATCTGATCTTATCCCCCTTTATTTCACTTTCCAAGGAGGAAACTTCCTCCTTTCCCTTCAAGTCACTCGTCTCTTCCATAAATTTTCTTCCTTATTTCATTCTAATATCTTTCTTTATTACTCTTTGGTCCTTCACTCATTACTTTGATTTAACTTATGCATATTCCTACTTTGACATATGAACTTATTATATTATGACCCTTGGGTCATGAATTGGTAATTTATTAATTTACCCTTAATTGTTGTATTAATTCCAAGTTCTTGCTTATTTTATTTTATTCCGGATAACTATACTTTTACTTTTATTATACCCTAAACATGTTCAAAAACTGTTAGGGTATATTACGGGGTGTTACATATGCCCTCCAACTTGTTGTTTGGTGCCAAAATCATTGCGCATGCAAAAATAATGAACACTGATTTGTGTGCTAGTAGGTATCTCGGAATCAACAAAATTTATAACCTAAATTCCTTCTACTGCCGTAGCATAGCTACTGCAGTATAGTGGCTCTAGGGTCGAACACAGGGATGAGTTTTCTTCGCACAAATGATTTACAGTGAGGTTCAATTTGGTGAATTCAATTTGGATTTTAAGGTTTGGTAAAAACAATGAGGTTTGGTAGGTTGCAAACTGAAAATAAAATAAGTAAAAATGTAAAATAGAATTCTTGCAAAGTGTTAGTCACCCGGGTCGAGTCCTAGTGGCACCGAGGTTCTCCAGTGGTCCTTTCCTTCAAGTAGGGAGAGGATGACCTATAGTCATCTCCCCGAACCGTTCTTCATTTAACTCGTAAAAAACCGAATTCTAAATAAATATCTTTGAAAAAATTGGTATTGGTTTCCCATTGATGGTCCTTGATGCTGAATAATCTCACTCCTAACTCACTTTCCAACAAATACTAATAAACGTATAATCTAATGAATATCATCAGATTTTAACAATAAAGATACAATGAACCTTATAAGCTTACCAAGTAATCGAGACTTTTAAAAGTGAATCGAAGGGATCAAACTCTAAAATTTGGAGAAAATAAAACATCCTTGCATTGCCTTTCAATAACCATAGATGATAATTCAATCTGGATGTCAATTCGATCTAAAGAATAAATATCCATAATGAACCCAAAAGCCTTATCAAATACCGATCATTCAAAGCAACCCAAGGATTAAAGCCGACAATAATGAAACCATAAATGGTGTAGTGTCATTTGTAACACCCGCCCCGAGAGGGAAAATGGTATGTGTAAATCGCGATACACGCGCTTCCTTAATTATTTTAATACATAATGTAATTTAAAATTGGTTTATATGAAATTATAAATTTTCTAAATAATTGTGGCACTTTTGCAATTAAGGAAAGTGGAGGTGTGGAAAAAATACCCAATTCGCTTAAATAAGAAAATAATAAATAATAAATCGCCAAAAATAGTTCAGAAAGTCTCGAAATTCTAGATCTCGATGATCAAACTTTGGATCGTAAGTTCATCTCGCGAAATTCAGTAACCCAGAAAGTTTCTCAAGTAAATCTGTAGACAATCGGAATATTTTACCAATTTCAGCGACGGTCAGAAAGCTCGAATCTCGAAAAATGATTTTAAAAACTTAAAAAATGACAAATATTTGTTAATATTCAATTGTGATAAATAAAATTTTTCGGATAAAAATGAACTAACGAGGTAAATAGAAATTATTTATCTAAATAATAATAATAATAATAATTAAAGAAAAACAATAATAATTAAAAAAAAAAAAAAAAAAAAAAAAAGAGAATAAAAATCAACCTGGGAGATGGATCACGTCGGGGAGAGAGAGCGTCCAGGAGAGAGATTTTTAATTTTTTTCTCTCTTAGTTTATTTCTCAGATCTACGAAAATCGGACCGCGTAGACGTCACTCCGGTGCCAGGCGCAAAAATTGATATACGCTAAGAGTAGCTACTACGCATAAGCACTCAATATCTTAACCTTTGTCAAACTTTAAAATAGAAATTTGCTTATTTAGCGTTATTTCGCTCTAAAGGCTATGTAATGGCTTGAAATTTTCTTAGAGACCTTAAAAGGTCGTAATCTTCAGTTCCAAAATTTTTAGACCGAGTTTAGGAATTTTTAGGAATTTTTGGAACTGTGTTCGGATAGTCAGGGCTGAATTTTGGGGACTATTTTCGGATAGTTTGGATTGAAATTTCAGGAGTGTAGCTTTGACAAGTCTAAATGACTTTCAAAATGTTTCTCGATATTTTTAGACTCTACAAAGTCCCACTGGTTTCTGCTAAAGGTTAGTTTTTATGGGGCATTTAATGCAGATTTGACATTTCAATAATTTCACTCATTATCATCGAGAATATTCATATCAATGACTGAAGACGTAAAGCTCTCATAAGTAATCAAAGTTCGTCGATATAGTCACTTTGAAAGCCCCCGTGTATGTTTAAGATTAAAACGCTGAATCAGGCATTTTCTCGTGAATTTTGAATGAATCACAGATACATTTGAGCATCCGACAGAATCTGTGTGAGTGCTCACAAGATTTGAATAAATTAGTGAAAAGGTGAGTACTCAAACCATTTTCTAAAACGAAAAGTTCGTTTAAATTATGTTCAGAAAGCTGTCGGGTAAATATATTTATAAAGATTTTTATTACCCTCCCAATTGTATATATACTCAGCAGAAAATCTACTTCAAGATTTAAGAAAGAGCTCACCTCACACAAACCTCTAAGATCAAGACAAACCCACTCTCAACAGATGTATTTCTGACAGCACGCCAGGTTATGGATATTATGATTCAACTATAATAACCGGGTCGCAACCTGTGGGGTCAGATCTAGTATATTGCCATGATAGGTGAGCTCGCCCTCCCCAAAGACATCTCGAGGTGGTACAGTTACCAATGAATTTTAGCATGTTATTAAGAGGTGTTGGTCTGAAAGTTCCATCACTTCCAGCATTTTGTTCCGTTCCATTATGCTATATAGATCCCGTGCAACTGTATTCGAATCTTACTCATCTTAGCCGGGTAGTGTTCCGAGGTTCACTACCGAATGCAGTTCCAAGGTTCCTGTAATGCCGCCTGGTATTTTTAAATGGGCCACAAGTATTGATACTGATTTGTATGCAGCATTTTCGACACAACCACCATCAAAATAGCCAGAGCGTGTAATAGTTTTCGCAGTTATAAAATAGTTTTCGTAATGTTTTCAAAGAACAGTCAATTTATCAGCTTTTTAAATGGTTTTAAGAAGAAAATCTCAGCTTTCTCATAAAATGCTTTTACAAATCCAATATTTCAGATGTATTAGCATTGGGAGGTACATACAAAGACAGCGTATGATTTAGGAACTTATAAGACTCACCGAGCCTGCTCTCGTCACGCTTCTGCTTTTTTAAAATAATTTTTCAGGTGCAGGTGTTGAAGCCGAAAGATCTTTCCCAGTGATCCTCACCCTAGACGTCAGGCCGTGATATATAAGATAAAATTAAACTAGTAAAACTTAAAATGTGACATTTTGTATATGTAAATATCTTTTGTAAAATACAGTGTAAGTGCATGGTTTTGAGAAAAACAGTTACGATGAAATTATGTCGATCAACCTTATCTTATAGTTTTGATGGTAACTGTAGGTCCTTATCATTAGAAATTTACATTCGGGAAAACATTGGGAAAGTGTATTTTTGTTTTATACAGTGATTTGTATTTTGGGGTTTGACCACCATGGCAAATGTTATGCCTTGAGCCTGCTAAATCTAAAGGTGTGGATTTTGATAGAAAAACTAAAAATTTTATGGGATCCCACATTTTCCAAATACGTCGCAGCTTTAACTTCACGTTAAAGCCATGGTAATTTGTCAATGAGCGAGCTTACTGGAGGCCACCGTGGAGTCGCTGGCATTTCATTACTAGGGAAGGTCTCACAACTTCAGAATGAGCGCCAGAAGTATAGTTCTACTGCTTTTCGAGAGATTTGCCGCGTGAGTTTCCTATAGAAATTGTTTTTAAGGTCAATGATTTTTTTTTTATTGCAACCTATATTGCCTTTGCTAAATCCTTGCATGCATCAAATATCAAAGGTGTCACCGTGAATCTTTAACTTTGAAATTACAAGAGATTATGTCCGACGAGGTCGAGGCCCATCCAAGACTTCCGTGACCGAAGGCACCACTAGAGAGAAAACAAACACACCCCAGATCGGAAGATGCTTCAATGAATCAACCCCTCAAAGATGTTCATCATGGGCCATACACCCAAAGTGGCGGTACTCGACGATGGATCAAAGATATGGCGATTGTTACAAAGATACCCGTCGATACGAGAGTCTTCGTAAGAGCAGTAGGGGCATGGATGTAACGTGCTCTAAATTAAATAAAACTTATGATGGTAATCACACCCAAAGGCAACGTGACTTTATGGTTAGATAGGTTGCTCTAGCCATTATGGTGATGTAGACATGAAGTCTTTCCACCATAATTGCTCTAAAAGGTGACATGGACACGAGGTTCTTCCACCAAGACTGTGAGACAATGTGCTCGTGTTTACTAGGATACAACAAAAGCAAAAGCAAGCAATGAAGTTTATAAAAGTTTTTAGAAACTTTTAAAGTAAAGCAAGCAAAGCACTTTATGAAAAGTCAGGCCGTGACTAAAGGTAGAAAGGATGGGGTTTAGTCTCTAACTCAGGCAGCCAGATGGGGCAAGAGAGGTGTTCCTAGCACTAGCCGCCTGTGCACCCGCCACTAAGAGGAAAGAAAAGGAAAGAATGACCAAATGGAGAGGCTCAGACGAGGAGTAGCATCTAGCCAAGGATCCGGTCTGATCACCAGCAGCCCCAGGAGGTGGTAGATCTCGTGATCATCTTTCCATCAGGCTCCTACACAATGAGGAGGCATCTCGAGAGCGCAGGATGAATATGATGATGTTTCATTAAGTGGCAAGGTTGTCACTTTACCGAGAGATTGTCCATGCGCTAGTAGTCAGAGACTCTTGGTGGTAGGCATGAAGAGAGCATCTGCACCCCCAGTGACTCAACGGGTCCCAAACAGCCTGGTAGGCGTGCTCAGGCGAGAGGTGCAAGACAAACATCCAGAGTAGTCACGGCAGGAAGCAGGAGGCAAAGGTAGTAATCTCGGGACAGCCGATTCAAAGTGGGTACCGTGATTCAGGCTTCAGATTTGATAAATACACAAGAGGAGGCGATGTGCATCACCCGGACGTGATTACTCGGTATGGGATTTCGCTTTACTTGGCCATGATGCATATGCATTGGTGGACCCGTGGAGCCACTCATTCATTTATTTCGCATTCATTCACCGAGGCACCGTATGAGTCCTGCACCCTATAGATGTCGTAAGGGTGGCTCCTGCATCTAATGGAGATACTATGATATCCAAAAGGATAGTTCCAGGCAGCAGATTGGTGATTCGAAATAAGGATTTTCCAGCCGACTTTATAGTGTTAGGTATCCATGATTTCGATATAATTCGGGTATGGATCAAGTTATCCTGCATAGAGCCACCTAGATTGCTTATAAGAAAGAAGTAAGATTGGTTCGACTAGAGGAACCGTATCGTGATATTTCCTCGGGGAATCGTGAAGAGAGATTGCCCTAGTCTCATTAATGCCATGACCGCTCGAAAATGCCCTGGAAGGTCGCTGTGGTTATTCTGCATTTGTAAAGTGGGATATGAGACAAGAGGGATACTCGCCTGGAAGACATCCCCATAGTCAAAGAGTTCATGTCTCTTCCAGATGATATTTTAGGTTTACTCCCCGGGGATAGAGAAATCGAGTTCGTTATTGAATCCAGTCTCCAGTGGACCGAGCCGATATCCATTCCTCCACACGAACGCAAAGAGAGTTGAAAGAATCAAGGCACAATCGAGGAATCGCTAAGTAAGGGCCTATCCGACCTAGTACCTCACCGTGGGAGCTCCAGCCTTCTCAGAAGAAGAGTGAGATGGAAGCTTACGCTGTGTATAGACTATGCATACCGAATCGAGCGACAATACGCAAATCCGCATCCGCTTCCTCAGAGCAGATGAGCTATTTGACCAGCAATCGTACGGATCTCGTATTCTAAGATCGACCTAAGGTCGCTACCATCGCCTGAGGTCCGAGAGAACGATGTTTCTAAGATCGCTTCAGACGGCAGATACGGCTACTATGAGTTCCTAGTGATGCTATCATTCGATTGACAAATGCACCAACCGCCTACGGATTCGTATGAATGTGGTGTTCAACCGTATTTAGATAAGTCTGTGGATCGATTCATTACGACATTCTAGTGTACTCGTGCAAGCCTGTGAGGAACATGCAGCATCTCCTGACAAGATTGCGTACTTTCAG
Organism: Tetrastigma voinierianum; assembly: GCA_016808115.1. Classification (NCBI taxonomy): domain Eukaryota; kingdom Viridiplantae; phylum Streptophyta; class Magnoliopsida; order Vitales; family Vitaceae; genus Tetrastigma; species Tetrastigma voinierianum. The sequence continues at coordinate 65,898 of JAEQBH010007189.1, forward strand.
AGAGCGCCTTATACGCCAAGTTTAGTAAGTGCCGCTTGGTTAGGACAAAGTAGCTTCGGGTCAGTGTCATTTCTAAGAAAAGGCATTAGTGCGGATCGGATCCTCGAAGATCGGGCATGTTGAATTGAAGCCGCCTACTAATGTTTCAAGTCCGCAGCTTCCTTGATTAAGGTGTTATTGTGAAATTTGTTGATGGATTTTCAAGATAGGCAACCCTGGCCACCAATCTATCAAAAGGATCGAATTGAGTGGTCGATACCGCCAACATAGTTTTATGAAATACACAGATTTGACTATAGCCCAAAAGATAGCACTACCGCCGTAAAAGCGACGCTATGTGGTATATGAAGATGCCCACAAGGGTTAGTGTTTGATGCAGATGGCAAAGTGATGTTTGTGCTTCCGCCGCTAAGCACGAGCGTAACTACCCATTCCATATTTAGAATCATAAAGAAGGGGTTTTCGCTCTAAAGATCCGGGAGACATTATCTATGGTGTCTCGTCAGATATTCACCGATCATATTAGCTTTGCAATATATCTTTACCGTAAAGAGCTTAACTTAAGGCAAATACCGCGGTCGAGCTGATTAAGGATTATGATCATCATACACCATCCTGGAAGGCCAATGCAGCGGCCGATGCCTAAGCTCCGAACCCAGAGGGTTCCTATGCTTATTTTACAGACTACAGATATCTCCCATTACAGATAGAGCGAGATCTTGGGTTCGCTGCGTGTAGTCGACATACGTGGACACCGTCTGCATCATTTTATGTTCGCCCTTCTCGGATCGATCAAGGAAGGTTGTATGTGTTTCGTGAGACATTTAAGTTTGAGGATAGATCAGGTGGTAGGAAACCAGCTCTAGACTCAGACGATGGCGAATAAAGTAGTATAGAAATGAATGTGCTGCACTGACATGAACTAAAAGGAAATCATGGAAGAGGCTCACTCTTTCAAAGATATGCCATGCACCCGGGTAAAGACTCAAGATGTATCATACTCAGGGAGCATTATTGGTGGAAGGGCATGAAAAGAATCGTACTGTATCCGGGGATGCTTCAACATGCTCAAGTAGGTAAAGGCAGAAAGACTGTCATAGAAAGATACAAACTCGCGATTCCTCGGGGAGTGAAGTGGATAAGATTTGTTATGGATTTTACATCGCTCTCGAGAAACCTAGACAACACGATGCCATAATGGGGCGAGGAAAGTGGATACCAACTAAATCAATGATTTTCTCCCTAAATATAAGGATTAATCCTACTGATAATACCTCAATATATGTGGAGGAGATAGTTAGATTACATGGTGTTCCTATATCGATAATCGAGACCCCGTGATCCATCCGTGATTTTGGTCCAACAGAGTTGTCTGGGACCATCGACTTATACAAGTCATCCTCGTAATTCATGTCTGCTGTGAGAGAACTATCTCAGACGTTAGATATTATGTGCTATTACGCGATAGAGAAGGAAGTCGATATGCATTTATCTCCATGAGTCTACCACAACAACAGCTTATCAATCCAAAGATGTGCATGGCTCCATTCAAGTGCATTGTATGGCCTGGCGTCGACTCCGTATCGGGATGAAGTAGGAGAGAGGAAACCGATAGTCTTGAGTTAGTACACACCTAGATAAGATCCAGATCGCCCATGTGATCTACAAGATAGTCAGTGATGGGACAGAAAAGTTGAGTGACAAATCGCTGAAGGATTCTACACTTGAAAATATAGGTTTTCCCAAAGTTTCCCTTGAAAGGTGTCCCATTCAAGACGCTAAAGCCGGTGGCCCGTGATACATAGGGCCATATGACACATTTACGGACCAATAGCATATAGATTAGACCTTCCTCCGTAGTTGTCTAAGGTTCATAATGTGTTTCATGTATCCATGTTCGCAAGCATGGTTCCATCCCTCCCATGTAATTTTTAAGATCACCAATTTTGGAACTAAAGGATAATTTGACCTATAAAGAGCAAAATGCCAGCGTATATAGTAGATCTAGAGAGCAAATTTACTGGTCAAGGTCATTCCAAGAATAAAGTTTTGCATGGGGAATCATGGATTAAATAGCTATACGGGAGTCGAGACTCCATGTGCAAACAATATCTCATTGTTTTCTTTACTACAGATCCTCTGATATTGTTTTGTTCATTTCTATGGACGAAACGTCTTTTGAAGGAGGTGAGGATTCAGAACACCCGTCCTAGAGGTACAGACTGTAATCCAGATGCAGATTTATGTTTCTTAATTATTTTAGTGCTGTAATAATTTCAAAATCGGGTTTAAGGGGTGAAATTATAAATTTTTTCAAAGAATTGTGGCCCTTTGCAATTTAATAGAAAGTGAGGCATGATAATTAACTGGTTAAATAAGAAAATAATAATAATAAATTACAAAATAGTTCAAAGAAAGTCTCGAAAATTCTAGATCTCGATGACGAAACGACTGTGCCGTAAGTTCATCCTCGCTAAATCTAGTAACTCAGAAAGTTTCTAAATTCCGAGACAATCTAATATTTTACGAATTTCTGCGCGATGGCTTAGGAGTTGAAACCTCGAAATGAGATTTTAGGAAAAATCTTTAAAAAATGACAAATATTAAATAATATCTAATTAGGATAAATAAAATTTTTCGGGAAAAAATGAACTGAACGTAGGTAATAGAAATTATTTATATAAATAATAATAATAATAATAATTAAAGAAAACAATAATACTTAAAAAAAGGAAAAAAGAGAATAAAAATCAACCCGAGTATGGGATCACGCCTGTAGAGTCTGATAGAGGTAGATTTTAAATTTTTCTTCTTAAGTTATTTTTGATTCCACGCAAAACTAATCTAGATGCCCATCGAAAGGTATGTTGCAAAATTGATATCGCGAAGAGAGCTACGAGATAGGTACCCAATATCTCAACTTTTGTCAAACCCAAGTTTAAAATTTAACTTGATTTCATGCTATTTCCGCTTCAAATGTTTATGTGAATCTGAATTTCTGTAGACCTTTCAGTCATCGTAATCTTCGCCCAAAAATTTTTGTAATCAGTTTTTAGAATTTTAATTTTGAACTGTGTTCGACAAATGTGGCTGAATTTTTGGGGTCTATTTTCGATAGTTTGATTGAAATTTCGTGGAGCGTAGTTTCTGATGTTTCCAATGTAATTTTCAAAAATACTCGTATTTTGCACTCTATGGAAAGTCCCCCGGGAGTCAAAAAAGTTTCATAAAAACAGATAGTTTTTGCGGGCATTTAATGCGTATTGACATTTCGTCAATTTCTACATCATATTATCGATGTCCATATCGAATGCGATCAGCACGTAAAGTTTTGTTAGAATCGCTTTGATATAATACTTTGAGCCCTGTGCATGCTTTACTACAAAACGTTGAACCGAGGGCATTTTCGTAATTTGTCGAATTGTGTAGGCATTTGAGCATCCGAACAGAATCTAGAGCGCCGACAAGATTCAAATAAATTAGCGAGAAAAGGTGAGTACAAAATCATTTTCTAAAACGAAGCGTTTAAATTATGTCAAAGCTTTGGAAATATAGATTTATGTTACATTTTGCTTATCTCCAATTGTTATACTCACATGAGTAAAAATTCCACTTTATTTGGCAAAGAGTTTGGCCTGTTTAGCAAAATCCCTAGATAGTGATTAACTCACTTCCGCCGATGAGTTTCTACTGTGCATGGCTAGGTTATGGGATATTATGGATTAACTATATTGCCCGGCTCCACTGGGGGTTAGATCTAGTATATGTTTCTCTATATAGTAGTCGCCTCCCGCACATTCGAGGTGAGAGGTTACGCACACTTTAGTAAGATAAATAAGAGGTTGTCTGGCGTTCCATCAATCGACATTTTGGTTCCAAGTCCCATTACAAAGCAGAGTAGATCCCATTTGTTCCACCAACTATCTGCCGTGGTGTTCCGAGGTTCACTCACCATGCTGTGCCCGGAGGTTCGAGGCATCACGCCTAGGGTATTTCGCAGTCACAAAGTGGTTGGTACTTGATTTACAAGATAGTACTTTCAGATATTAACCACCACCTAAACACAAGAGTTGCAGAATTGTTTTCAACGCTTCACAGCCATAAATATTTCTACGTTTCAGTTATAAAACGCTGCAGAATCCGCCGTAAATGGTTTCACAGAAAACCAAGCCATAAATGCCACAACTACTGTATAAATTTTCACACAGTATATGCACACATGCAGATAAACAAAGATTAGAACTATAGATTTCACCTGAGTCTGCTTGCTCATGTTTTCTCTGCTTTTAAATAATTTTTTCGTGAAGAAGCTCAAAGATCTTTCCTGTGATCCTCACCAGACGTTTGATTATATATAAGATATGTAATTAAAACTAGTAAACTTAAAATGGACATTTAGAGAAAATATCTTTAAAATATATATGGCTTTGATGAAAACAGGTCATAATAAACGGTGTTGATTGATCCTTACTTTGAGATTGATTATAACTTATGTCCTTATTGTCGTAGTTTGACATTTGTTACTGGGAGTGTATTGGTTTTATACATGTGACTGGTATTTGTTTCAACTCACCAAAATGTTATGTCATCTGATTTGTTAAACTAGCAAAGATTTATGATGAGAAAAGTCAAAATTTATAATCCACATTTTCAAACATGGGGTCATGTATTGATCCGCTTAGCTTCATGGTAACTTGTCACGAAATGTAGTCAGTCTGGAGAACACCGGGAGCTGCTCGGCGCATTGGCCACTGTGAAGGGGGTCTCACAATACCTCCTGTTAAAAAAACATGGAAAACCCTAGCTTGCCTGTATCCCCCACAAGAGCTCAATTGCTGAGAAAGAGGTTCTAGCCACTCATTCGAAAGGTCATCCTCGTGAGTGTTTTTAGTTGAGCTAGAAAGTGGGAGGAGTGAGGGAAAATGAGTATAGCGGGGAACCCAAAGGCAAACCCACTACCTTATTAATGAGCCAAAAGAGAGCTTTCTTGGTAGTTCCAGGACAACAGTTTGATAATAACGCCCACATGCAAATACCAAAAATAAGATAATCAATAATTATTGAGGTAAAATGGGAAGCAAACCAAAAAGTGACAAAAGAGTCAAAAAGGTTAAAAGCGTAAGAAAGGTGAATAGTGGCAAGAGGCAATTTGCGCCTGCCATTTTCTTGCTCGCTTTTCTTTTCTTCCGAGCCACCACACCAGTTCAGAACTCTTGATTTATTTACTGCTGGCGGATGAAGCCGTGACTTGTGCAAACTTTGGCAGATTAGTTTGCAAAAACGATGCAAACATTACAAATGCATTAGCTCAAGAGAATCCTAATACTAATTGAGCAAATAAGTCGATTAGTACACAAAAGTGCTCAAAAACTCTTCTGTAATACCATCAGTGTCTCAAAATATCACTTATTTGGGTAATTTTTCAATCAAACACCTTATAATTACCGTCACTTAAAGTCTGGCCGTGACGCTCCTTCCGGGCAACCTGGTTACTAGTACACCTCTCAGAGACGTTAATCCAAACCGCTGATGGACAATAACATCGAAGTCCACCTATCGGGACTCAACATTCATGATTACTGTCCATTGAGCAAGACGATATGTACTAATTCTCTCCAATCTGAGATTGATGATATGCTACCGAGTGATGAGCAAAGATAGCGGTACACTTAGCGCTGATCTCTCTGATGCAAGTTGTATGAGTCCACCAAACCCGAACCCCTAATGGCTTCCAATCACGTCTGCAAATTGATGAATAGTTTTCTAGATAAGAACTTCTTCCTCTAAAATCAGATTTGTGAGTCACCCAAAGTGACATATAAAACAAAACCAACAATACACAAGAACTGTTAATCGCTATTAATTTCATATGAGTTATATCTCATCACTCTGTCTGCTTCAGAAGATATGTTTATGTTTCACTGAAATTTGTCCATGCTTAATAAAACTGATGATAATATAGATAAATTATATACAACATTCATGAACGACGATAATATAGAAAAATAACAAAAGAAACATAATTTTACACATACTATATATATTTTTCACCAAACTTGAAATATCATAATCATAATTATATTTCAATTAAATGAAATATAAACAAATGGAATGTGTGACCCCCCCCAACCGCACACTATGTCGGCTTCTAGGGTGTCATTTTTTTTTCCCTGTTTATCATAACTTATAAACTTAACTGTTATCTATGATAATGTTAAGATTTTAATTTATAATACATATATTATAGAACATTACAAAATATACTGTGTCCAAATGTGAAATGTCAAACATTACATATTTTATACTAAGATCCAGAATTGGCCTTCGGGAAAAGGCAAAATTCAATTGGACATAAAATTGTAAATTCGGTTAAAATCCAGATAATTATCTTCTTGATCTGACTTTTTGAAAAACAGATCAGATCACTGGAAATTGTCTCGCAAATCTAGTATTAAAATCGAAATTCTATCAATTTCATGCTTGAATTAATGATTGTGCTTTATTATATGATCATTTCAAAGTCAAGAAATTATTTTCTGTTTAATAAACACATATATATAGTAATTCATGTACCATATGGTATGAGTAGATAAAGATCAAAGTCTTATCAACTGTTATGTTTAATATCTATTTATGTATGCATATAAGGTCATTTTAGAAGTTTTAACAATTAAATGCTAAATTTAAATAGTATCATTCCTCCCATTTTTGAAAATAATTAAAAAACTAGATGAACCCAGAATTTTTCCTCCACATTACTTTTTTGCTTTTCTAGAGAGAACTCTCTTCTATGATTTAATCCGACCATTTCAGCCTTCTATAAGAGGTTGTTTGTCATTTATGAGCACTGTTATAAACATGTATTTATGGAGTTTCAAATTATATGAAAAAGCCCCACTTGTTTCATTCTCTTAAGTACCTTGTAAATGTTTGTTTGATCAGGTTTAACAACATGATCGCCCCCAAAGTTTGGGACTCAATTTACGATTGACAACAATCTATGGAGTGCCTATAATCGCAGGGACTGTTGGGGTTTTAAGAATCATAACATGTCAAACTGATTGATTTTGGACGCAGGCCTGAATGGTCAGAAAGTGCTCACTGTCAACTGCTGAGTTTTAGATTTTCTTAAGAATTAGTAACAAGGTTTCAATTATTCTAAAACAAGAACAAAATATATTTTCAGAAAATATGTTTATTGCTAAATTAATCTAATTGTTATATTTTTGAAACATTACATTCCGCTTTGTTAATTTTGAGATGTTTGTAGCTGATAATTACATAACATGTTTGTAGTGATTTAATTTTATGGAATATATTCAGATATATATTTGTATGATTAGACTTAGATTGATCAAAATGATGGATCTATATGTAATTTATCATCAGGGACTATAGAGTTAGTACGAGATGAGTCTAGAGAAATGGTTCTGGAGGGTAGTCTAAAATATTAATTATCTGAGGGTAGTCCATAAACTAAAAATATCAATCGTCTGAGCGGCCCAATTGATATTCATCTGAGGGTAGTCCACAACAGGAGCCAACGTCTGAGCGTCCCAACTGATATATACATCTGAGGTTTGTCCACTAATAAAAACAATAATTCACGTGCATTTAGGGCGAGTGTGAGAGAGCTCTGAGGACTCGTGATCCAGTCACAGATCTCATGAAGATCATGCATTCATATCGTGGCTACTTGAACATTGTAACGCATTTAGTAGAGAGCCCACTGAAGATTCTCCCATCAGCTATCACTGCCAATCCCTTAAAGGAACGCGAGGAGACTCGTCATTCCTAAGGTCATGTAAGGTCAGATGTGGCTTTGTGTCACATTGTATACATGTATTAGAATGCTTTTCATTTTAATATATGTTGTATAAGAGAGTAGTTATTAACTTTGAAACTATTGATATATTGTGACGAAAGTATTGTATTATGGGCCCAAGAGGCCGCTTTTATCTATGTCATGATTATATTCTGATCCGTTGGGATGGTATATGTGTGGATCAGGATTTTGGTAGATTCATAGTACAGATCACCATTTAAATGCAACGAGAACTCGACATCCACTCAGATTCCGCGGTCGACGGTAGTCAACTGACTTCCTAAGCCTCAGCCACATACATTGCTACCAAAGAAACAAAAATTATATATACATTGAACAAATGGTCTTTCGCTAAGTACCTAGTGATGTGTCGACTTTGATCGTCATTATCACATGTCCTTCTGCGCTTCCTTTCTCAGACCTACAAGGATGAAACATCCGTGAGATGACCCTAATATGATCATCTCAATTATAGATACATGCATATACTTATGACAAATATACATTTACATATAATATCCATTTCATATCTACTTTTTTCATAACATGTTTGGTTTCTTATCAAATTGCATATTTTTCGTGGTCATCTACATTTTATTTATTGCCTTACACCATACTATCATCACATAGCAGTGCTATACTTTTCATATCATGTCATATATCATATACATCTCATTTGCGTATACTTGTCATTTTTTTTTATGTTTCATGCCTGCAAAAACCTTAGAAGTGGATACGAAAGAACTGAAATCTATAAAGAACTGTCAGATACAGATAATATCTATTCATTATTCAGTATAATGCTATAATGATCCAACGATCTATGTTTATTGATTCAAACTGGCTCTTGATATTCTGCAAATCATATGTCACAGTCAATCATCCATATAGTATGCCCCCCATCCAACCATCCCACTCACAGTTATGTAAATCATTTATTATGTCTTCAACAATCTTCAGCATTTAGAAAGATAGATCCTATGAATATCATGTATACTATGAGATGATCCATTTATCGTCAATATCTTGTAGTTATTTTTAATCCTAATTTTCATATATCAAATGAAGAGCCTAAGATTTCACTCTCTTCTCATACACATAAACAGTCATTATCATATTATTGCATTATTGAGTTTGCTATATGTCAATGTACAACAGATAACTATACTCCGCTTCGATAATCAGAATTCAGCCCCAAAACTAGCTAGTCCGAGCTCTTTCATCGTTAACAAAGTCGATCATGTAATCACTGTTAGAGAAAGTAATATTCTAACTCAATATACCTCCGGCGCTTCAAGCTTCGTGGTTCAAACATCATGTCATCGGTTTTAATTTGGGAGATATGGTCTAAACATCCTCAACCGCCCTTATAATTTCAGAACGTAATTGAATTGTGTCTTATATTTGAAAATTTTCAAAGACATAATTTGACCATACTTTCTTCATGAAAGTTATTCTTATGTCTAATATACATAAATTTAATCACTAATAAGATCAGTATAACTCAAGTTATGATTTAAACAACCTAATTACTCTAGTTCAAGATTGTTTTGAGACATTTCAGACCTAATTGTTCTTATTTCTCACGAATTTTCTAGGTCCAATGAGGTCCAAATTTGGATATACTATTTTAAATATTGTTCTCCGGAAGTCTAGTTTATTTAAAATTTGACAACTCCACTAGACATGAATGAAACTCAACCATGGCTCAAATAACAAAACTGTTCGAAACCAAATCTGATCGTAATTGAACCGTATGACCCGAAACAGTAGCCTCTTCACTGGAGCCGAATTTTTTGATACACCCTAGAGTCCAAATTTAATACACTAGTTTCATAGATTGCTCTTCAAACACTTAATTCCTTAAATTTGAATCACTCAATTTGGATGAGCGATGACCAAGTTATGGCAAACAAACATGAGTTTAAAAAACGGACAACATCCCTTAAACTCCAACATTTTCATATAAATTTTTCCTCCATGAGATCCACAACCAAACCAAACAACCATTCCAATAGACTTACACAAAAAAGAGATTCTAACTTCAAACATATCCATGTAATAAAAATTCATACTAAAATCCATACACAATAGCAATAAAGTTCATAATAAGTTCCATAATTTTGATTTCTTTTGCCCTTCCTTCTCTTCTCTTCTTTCTCTTCTCTTCTTCTCCTTGTCTTCCTTCCTTATCCGCTTTTTTACTCTATCCCCAAAGACCAAAGAAGATTCTTGCCAAGGATAAGGCCATGTTCGGGCCTTATCTCATTTTAAATTATTTTCCCATTTTTGTACGTAGTCCTTCATCTTCATTTATCTGAAAATCAAGTTATTCATATTTCCATTTTAGTCATATAATCTTATTAAGGTGCGACTCCTGCATCCCGACCGTATATTACTAATTTACTCCTTGCCTTCGATTAATCTTGGGTTTTTCTTATTTTATTTTTCTCACTTAGTACTTAATTCCTAAAATATACATTTACTTTAAAAGATAAATCTGTTCACTGAGTATATAAAACTGCTGTGGTATAATTTTGGGGTATACATAGAATGTAAGGACAGGCCACTAATATGAAAAACGCAACATTAATCATGCCAATGAATTTTTGCAAGTTTTTCTATCAGGTCTAAATTATTACATCATGAGAACAAATACCGCTTATCTTGAAATTGTGACTCAATGCGCTTTTTTCTTGATCTTCCAGGAGGCCTTTTAACACAAGGTGACTTTAAAGAGAATAATACATTTCCTATGACATCTCGAACAACACCATCGTCTTGGACTATACCGATTGTTGTGCTGGGGATTTGAAGATTTCATCAACAAAATCCGCGACATTTTGCCCTATGGAGAGTAAAACTATGGATGCATGATCACATGGAATGCCCAACATTTGCCAACCACGACATGTACATGATTGTTCCTTAATGTCTACATTCAACACTAAATCATAAATACAAGATAAAAAAGGTTTCCAAGGAATGGACTAATCGAAAACTCCTTCCCTTTTGCAATATTATTTTTTACTTTCTCTTCAATTTTCTACCTATAATACCCTTGACTCTGCTTTATGCTTAACAAGCATTGGACCCAACTTAGTCATATGCCTGATAATGAAGCTACAAATGGAGTGATATCATTCATTTCTAAAATTGCCATCAGCACTCTACATTATTAGTAGTCATTGTCCCACTCGGGAATTTCAATATACCAATGCTCGTTCATTTTCCTCAATCCATGCAAAACAATGACATCTGTTATACTTTCAATTCAAACATGGATAATTGTAATAGGTCTCCACCCTTGCAAGGACAATTTTATCTAACCATTCAAGTGCATTTCCTCCTCGTTCTCGATTAATGCTCAAATAGCGCCATATTTTCAACCCTATTGCCATTGTGGTGGTTTTGCACTTGTGTACTAATCAATGGTTCAACCCAATTGGCACACAAGGTCCCTACCATTTACCGATCGCGATTTTTAGTAAGTTAATTTTAGTTTTGCAAGCTATTTATGTCAAATTACAGGTCGATCCAAGCATGAAGAATTCGAAATGAACCTCAAGATCATAGACGTAAAACCGTAAGGAAAGAAGAAGAGCAAGTAAAATGTATGAAATCGGGTCACTGCAGTGAATTTTGCAGAGTCATAAATTTCACAACCTCGTGAAAATTCCGCAGTGAGCAACCTCCGCTCCTCGCGCACCGCTCACCTTTCACCTCTCGCTGATCAGGTCGCCTGCTTGACTTTTCATTTTGTTCACTTTTGGTTTTCTTCCTGTTTTCTCCTGTAATAGTGTTTGGATTTGTAGTTTTGCAATTTGTAAAGGGTTTGGCTATAAAAAGCCCCAAAAAGCACTTCAGAAGAGGGAGAGATTTTTTTAAGCTTATTACTAGTGGTGGGCAGTTTTCAGCTTCACTCTTTTTTTCTCATTTTGTCTCATTTTCTTATTTCCTTTCAATAGCCAACACCCTCCGAGATGACAACGAGAATGAGCATAGGAACTTTTCCTTTGAAGGAGCTACCGGGTGTAGGGGATCTTGAGGCAAGCCGAGGGTTCCATGCCACGGTACCAACGCACTGCTTTCTTTAACTTTAGGTTTTGATCCACCTTGGAATGGTTATTACTGTAAGCTGGGCCTTAGCCTGGATGCTTAATGTTAGATCCATTGATGTTTGTTAGCTATCATTTATGATCCATTGTAAGGTGAGTCATGACTGTGTTTAATGACCGAGAGCACTAATGGCTGATGCCATTTAAAAGGATATTTATTATGGTCAATTTTATAGTTAAAATGAAGATCCTGTCGAAATGACGATAGGTCATCCTCCTAACGTGAGGAATAAGGCCCGAGGACCCTCGCTTCCCTTGTGATCTCAAATCTAGTAGCCGACATCTTCAAGGAGTTTTCTTTTTATATTTTTCTCCGCTTATTTCACTTTATTTCCTGCCAACCATTACATCCCTGCTTACCAAAACCCTAAAATCCAAATTAAATTCACCATTTTGAGCCAACTGTTAATCATTTGTGCGAAGAAAACCTATCCCTGTGTTCGACCCTAGAGCCACTATATCGCAGCATCACGCACAAGAACAGATAATAGTTATAAATTTTGTTGATTCCAAAGTATACTCCTACCGCGCACGACCGCTTCCCTTGTGTTATGCTTATTAAAATAGCTACTAAAGTTCTCCTTCAAGTGACGATAACAACAAGCATGGTTCCTCGCTCCAAATATTTCCTAGACACTCTGGGTTAGACCCTATGCCTATTCGATATAATGACAACCCTTCTCCCCAAATAAATTTTTTTAAATTCCGAAGAACCATTGGTAATCATCACAATTCCTGGTCATAATCACACTAATGGAAACATGTTGTCATTGGCATCATATGATGTAACAGTTAACAAGGCACCAACATAGGCCCATTTATGTAGACCATTTGTTCGGCCGGACTAAAAGACATATAAATTCTATGAGACGATTACCAAAGGACTATTGTCTAACCCTCACAATGCTATGAACTGTTAATTATATTTCTTTGCAATTATACCATTAAAAATGGTTTCCTTAAGACTGGACAATTTTCCTGTTTTGATCCATGATCACATATTTGTCAACAAGAATAAAGTGGATTTTAGTCCGCATATTTAATCCACAGAGATCTCAAAAGAATTTTCAACTAACTACCCCTGATCATCGCTCTATACTATTCGGGACTATGAGCAGACAATTAACTATCTTGAAAGCCTTAAAATAATAAAATTTAAAGAATTGAATTAATAACAAATGAATTGAATAATCAAATAATAAAATAACAATTAGATCAATGTGCTTATCCCAAAGGGCCTACCGAAAGAAAAGCTTATTGTGAAACATCAATCTTTCCAGAATGCACTCAGAATTTGCTTCATGAACCACATTTTAAACTAATCAGAGTATGAAAGTGCAAATGATCTCTCCACACTCCATCGTTTCATCATTCCAACTCTGACTGCCAGAGCCATAGGGTTGATAACTACCTTAATCGGGGCCGCCTCGTTTCCGGGTATTTTTCTTTTTCAATACTTCATACCACACTGGATCAAACCCAGGCGCTTCTAACTTATAAATATCAGTACGCATTTACAATTATACTGTTTCTCTCAAAATTAGAACAAATTTCTATTCTTTTCCTTGATTGTATCCTCATAACACTCCATTGAATTCTACCATTCGACCGAGGCGAACTTTCTCGCATGCTTAAATTGATAAATCGTTCAACCTATTCCTAGTCTCCAAGTGAAAAGAGATTTATCAATTTAATCACGTAGTAATATTAAACTACCAATAGCGTGCTCGCATACCATTCACTCGAAGAGCACATTACTTCCTGTGAATGCTTCCCGTGGTCACTCGTGAGGCCTCCGAAATCGCGAGCTTGAGACAATCCGCTTATGGGTAGGCGATTAATCGATATCAGACCAATTTCCACAAAATAAACAAACCAAGAAGTAGATTTCTACAAACTATGTTCATCATCGATGAATAAAATTACAGAAAGATAATTTATGACGATAGAGTCATTTCAATGGAAGTCGGTTTCTAAACTAATGATTACACCATACATTGGCTTCACGATCAAGAACCACCGTAATTAGGAAACCCAGAAGTTCAAATCCAAAATTGCCCGAATTAAATAACCGTATTTAATTTGAAGAAATATAAATCAAGATTCGCCTAAAACTTTAACAGCCTAACGTTCAAATCCAAATTTAAACGAAAATACAAACTAATCTAAAATAAAACAAAGAAAGAAAAGAAAATTAAAAATACGTGGAGCCTTCAAAGAACCCGCATCTCTTTCAGCCGCCAAGAGTCAAGGTTCCTTCAAAGAGCGTACTTACATTTATGTGTGGTCTCAAAGTTGGGCCCCACTTCGATGCACCTCTTTGACTTCGCTTAACTGCCCATTGTTGCTGATGTCGCGACATCACCTTTGCTCGACCTTCGCATCTCGCTCACGCAGACGCTCTTGTTTGGTCAGCGATGTTCGCAGGAATCGGCGTCGCTGACAATACTTTGTCGCTAATTTTCTTTGGAACCGATGTCGCTGACAAATTAATCGACGCCGCGACCACCTCTTTGTATTTGATGTCGCGACACCACGTTATCGCGACCTTCCGTCTTTGCGATATCTTACCTCGCGATGTCGCTACCCTGTTCCTCGCTTCGTTTGTCGACCGTTTTAATGATGTCGACCAAGTCTGCATTGATGTCGCGACAACCGTGTGCTGTCGCCACCTTCTTTTTCTGCAACCATTGCCGCTGGACGCCGAGTGATGTCGCACTTCCTTCTCACAGAAGGTCGATGTCGCGACAACTCGATCTTGTCGCCACCTTCTTTTTAGTGGGAACTGGCGTCGCTGACCATTCAATGATGTCGCCAATCTTCTTTAGATGATGATGTCGCTGATCTAGTTTCCTTGTGTCGATGTCGATCGCTTTTATTCGTCGATGTCGCGGATCGCATCCGATGCGTCGCGACTTAAATGCTCGCCAATTGTTTATCTTCAGAGCAACTTTTCGTGTCGCGACCTCATTGTCCAATCAGACCGGTTTAATTGTCACACCTCCGAATGATGTCGCGACATCATGTCTTCTTCTTCATCAATTCCCGGTTGTTTGACTTTTGAGTTTCTTTCACGCCGTACCGCTTTTGTCTTCAATTACGCTTCATTTGCGATCGAGCCAGAGTTGCAACCTTAATATGTATTTCAATTGCCGTAGCGTTTCATGGACATCAAATCCTTTAATCCTTTTGCGCCTCTCCTGCTGCAATTTTTTTCAAACCGCCATATCAAGATCGCTTTAGCCACATTCTCGCTTCCTTTACCGCACCGCTTCTTTGAATTCTCACATACGCTAGCCAGTGAAGTATTCCATATTCCTGCACATAAATCAGCCTTTTTTAGAATAAAATAAATCAGAAAAATGGACTGAAAATAGATGACTTTTAAGCTCATCACCAGTCAATAGAAATGATTGGCCGACACCCCATCAAAACCTTGTATGGACACATCATGTATGATAAACAGTTGTTCAAAATTACCGTCACTTGAGTAGGTCAACTCGATGACTGATTTTGGATTACTTTAGACTATTAGCTCACACATCCATGACAACAACTTATAGTAATTCTTGGGTTGACCATATATTCTCTCCTTAGCCTTCTCCTTGATATGCCACGCTTGACAATAATTCAATCTCATGCCATGTTCTCTGACGAAATCTTTACAAATTTGTCGTGGTTGGTACTCGGGAGTAGATTGAATAACCTCATCAATGACCACCGCAGCACGATTAGATCTCACTACTGGTTGAGAGGCAACCACATCATCCACAATATGGCTATGCTCATTTCGGAATGTGTGCACTTGGACAACATTCGATGCCCTAACAGCATGATAAGTTATTTTCCAAGGACAGTTGGTCACTGTGCATAACGGTAATGTGCTTATAACTATTTCTTTATCAGAAGTAATCGAATCTTCCGATAAAGACAGTAATAAAGCATCCCGAAATGCATAAATATTTGGAAACGTTTGTCCACTACCCATAATTGCATTTTGAAATCGCCTAGTACTATGTTGAAGGATGTCTGTTTCAGCTCCTCTATTAGACAAACCATAAGACTCTATTATTAGGCCATTTGCCGAAATATCCATTGACAAGTGCAAATTTGGAGTCCCATTTCCATGAACGTGTTCATAATTAGAACCCACAATAGGTGGGTAACTCGTTAATAAGATTACGGGAACCTTTTTAGTTATTCTTGAACATATATTTTACAAATTAAATAGTATCTCCATGACAATGATGAGTTTAGCTTATCATACCGAAGGTAGGATTACACCATTCACAAGCATTCTCGCATTCGACGACACGTATACACGACAATAATCGTCTGGCTGAATCGAACATCTACATTAATTCTCTTCATCATCATTTAACAAACACCATTAAAGATGGATCAAATTTACATGTGTAGTGAAATTTCACCTAATTTTGAGTCTAACCTCAACTTAGCATCAAAGTCAAAACTAATGAAACAAATTGCCAGATGAAGTATTCACATTCACAAATATTGTAATGACTTGTCCACCCTTTATTTAATTGACCCATTTGCATCCTTCACCATTTGCCCACCTTCAAAGGCATAATAAAACATTTCATTCTCCATCTTCTTCAAATTTATACTTCTTGTTTGAGACACATATACAATTTGAAGGAATATTAGTTACATAGTTAAACATATGTGATATAAAAGTCTTTAATGCTAGATAATGTTATATTAGATCATACACTGCTTTTTTTAAGCAATTAACGATTCACCACATGTTTAATATCACAATAAATGGGTAACTCACAAATTATGTATGTAAGAATGACATAGGAAATACTGCATGGTCATGGGATGGGAGGGTTATGTCTTTGCTTTATATGTTTTTGCACATATTATAAATGCTCTTGGAGGAACAACAAAAGATAAACATTTCATCATATCCCTATGGGTTTTTAAGCTATTTTGGATCTCAAACCCAACTCTAAAGAACTAGCTTTTTTAATCACAAAATGCATAAATCATCATTGAGTAAGAAAAAAAAAACCTATATATATATATATATATATATATATATATATATCAAAAGGAATAAATAAAAGAACTTTGCACAGAAAATCAAATAAAAGTAGAAATATTAAATGTTTGTAGTGGAACTTTTAATGAATATCAGAAGAACCTTAGTTCAATAGATTTAGAAATAGAAGCTATAATCTTAGTTCTAGAAAAATTTCAATCATTTTTAAACCAAGAACAATTTACTTTAAGAATTGATTGTGAAAATATTAAAAAATTCTTTGAAAATAAAAATTCTTCAAAATTATCTACCAAGAGATGGATAAAATTTCAAAATGCTTTAATTGGTTTCAAACTCAAATTTGAATATATAAAAGGAAAGACACATATTAGCAAGTATTGGTTAAGTGATGATGAGTATAAATGATTTAATTATTTATAACTAATTTTTGTTAATAGAACATGGCTCAAAGGAGAAATTCAAAAGCAAAACTCACTTTAACCGCGCTTTAAATGTAAGCTTTAACCCTAATCTTCACTTCGCTCAGATTCCCAAAACCTTTTTAAGAACATAAAGTAATTGTTGATAACCTTTGGCCTTTAAAACCCCAAAACTTTCAAAACCAAAACCTAGAATATGCTTATGGAAAAACCATTTCAGCCTTAGCCCAACATCTTCAAAATTTACAAAACCAGTTTGTTGTTTTAGAAACAGAAAAATTCCAAATGATTAAAAACCAAGAAAAAAAAAGAAAACTATATTAAGCATTTAGAAACAAAATTAGACTCCTTAACAATATCAAGAAAACCTCTAGTTAATAAATATGATTAGAAAATCAGCTCTTTCTTAATTTAACAATTTCTAAAACTTGTAATTAAAAAACAAGTTTGATATGATATTTATGATAATATAAAATCTTTCAGAAAATATAATGAAAAAAGTGTTTAAGAAATCAAGGTATTTTGTATGAACAATTTAGAACTAAAATGTAATTAAAACAAGATATATGGCTTACCATGATCCTGATTTATTTTTCGTTGTTTATTTAGCTTATGTAAATATGTCTATTTTAGATCAAGAATATTTAGAACTCATCCTTGAACTAATGGATCAAAGGATTTTGAAAAATATCTTTTTAACCAGTATTTATCAAGTACCTAAGAATTTTCCAGAAAAATTAAAAACCATTGTTGAATATCTTTTTATAACCGAAAATTGTATAGATATATCTTTTGAAACCATACCACTTTTATTTAAAACTGATGGAAGCATAATCCCTGCTTATCATCATGTTTATATAAAACACAACAAAGAACCGTTAATACCTCAACAACAACCAGAATGGGAAATGACTCGTTGAAATGAATTTCCTGTGTATTATAGTAGATTTAGAGATTTTCAAATTCTTCTAACATTCGATCAATTAATTATGAGTTTCTATATAAATTTTCTACAGTTTCTATATTTAACACAATTTCTTGTTCTTCTATGTTTACTACATTAACATGTATGATTCGAGTTTCACTATCGGACTACGGTTCTATATTTATAGTTTATATTTAAAAGTTATACTAGCACTTCCATCCTTATTTTGATATATACTCTTTGGAGGTTGGATATTTTGTTTCTGGTTTTATTTATTAGTAGTAATTTACATTCTCTTCCTAATAATGATTTATTTCTAAAGGTTTATGCAATCATATTTACGAGTTTACCCTAAAGAGTTTCTTATCATCAAATTCCATGTACATTTAAACTTCCAAAGCATTTGTAGTTTTCAATAAATCTGCTACATAAGGTTTTTACTACCAGATTCCCATATCATATCCTTTTGTATTTATGGTTATTTTATTTTGATAGAATTCCTAAGATCTATACAAAGCTGTGGATGCAGCGATATAGCGCATAATTTTTGATTCATATTTACTTACGCACTAGCTAAAAAGAGCTGGATCTATTGAATTATTTCTAGTATCTAAGGTTAATATTTACAAGTGCTCCTATTTTCTTTTCTATGAAGTCAATTATCCCTATTAAAATAACTCCTAGATGCATATATTTATCGGTTTTATTTTTTAAGAGTTTTTGTTTTATTTTAAAGCTAAATCTAAATATACTATATTTCCTAATGAACTTATTGTATGTTGGCTAAAATCATATTTGTTTACTAGGACTTTAGACCAAGGTTTTTGTATGGGGTTAATTCTTTTATTGCCTTTTTAAGTTTTTCTTCTATAAATTCTTTTACATTTTCTTTTGGTTTTATTACTTCTGCAATTTCCATGGTTTTACTTCTAAATTTCTAGGTTCAAATGGATTGATTTTATGTTCTACACTAGATTTTGGTTTTCTCTAAATTAAGTTTTCAAATTGTTGGAAAAAAGATTTTCTATTTTATTTTCTTCTAATTTACTTGTTTAACTAATTGTTCAAGTATTTGATCTAGTTTTGACTAAGTTTTCTAATATTTCTTTCAAATTTTGTTATTCAATTTTTATTTTTTCTATTTCTTTTCTACAAAATTTATCTTCATTAACTAGATGTTCTTTTATATAATCTAAGTCGCTTCTAATTAAATTAAAATGTTAAGTCTTCCAGCTTCTTTTCTAATTCCTAAGGTTGTATTACAGCTATCTATTCTTCTTTGTTGAATTTCTTGAATTTTTTTATATCATGATCACACTCAGTAGTTTCTTTCTTGCATTTTATATTTAACTTATCTTTTCTTTTATTTATTATAATTGTATTTCTACAAGGTTCTTAAAATATTGTTCTTTACTTTTTTTTAAGCAGAGGTTCATTAATTTTACAAAAGTTTCTGCAGATTCTAATTTTACACTAATTTCTACACTTAATTCTAAATTCTAATTCTAATTTCTAGAGAACTTGAACTAACATAAGATTTATCTATATAATATTATTATTTCAGTTTTAACTACGGTTTCGATGTTAAAACATTCCTTTTTATAGATTTCTTTTATAGTGTTTCGTATTCACACAAATATTTAAGAATCTGAGTTTTGAATATCTTTAGTAAGGTTTTCTTAGTTGATGTAAAACATGTGATTTATCTAAATTTTCCTAAATTCTTCACGCTGAATGTAAATTCTATTATTAAGTTCTTTTGCACGATCATAATCTAAATTATAAACACTAGGAGGATAAGGAATAAAAGACATAAAACAAAATTACAAACATACAAATTTTCACAATTTTCATGCAAATCATAAATATAAACCAACAAATCAAATTTTACAATATCATGCCCTGAATTTTCAGCGGTTTTTCAAATGTTACTTTAAACGGGGTAAGATTGTGACGCCCCAATCCCGGGGTGTCAGATTGACTCTCCGTCGACAGCGGAAATCGTGTCCTGTAATCATAAACATACATGGCGTGAAATGGCCACTTGGGCCTACATCCTACTCATAAAAATGTACATTTTATACAAAAATGATTTATTACAATTGTATTTAATTACAATTTATCTGGCTGGGTCCTTTGCCCGAGAATTTTACAAAAATACAAGATAAGGCCATGGCGGGTTTCTTCGCCTCTAAGGCCAGGCGATTCCATCCCAGCCCGTCTTGATACCTAAAGTAGTCCACGACCAGGTGAGCAAAGCCCGGTGGTCGATTTCCTACTTAGGTTGCTCCGTAGTGATACAATGCTTTGGCTTTTTTATCTGACACATGCCAATATATCACTCATTGCATATATTAACAATTTAACGCCATACATCATGTTATTCGAGTTTATGTATAAGCTTGCTCTGCGGCTAATTTAAGGCGCATCTGACGTGTCTTGGGAGCTGCCGCAAATCAACGAACATGTTATTTTCTCATGGTAATAACCTGACACCACACAAATCAAGCAATCCACACAATCGGTCAAATTGGGTATCCAGAAGCTACTCTAAGGTTTCTTAACCGGTCAAGCTTTTGGGGCGAAAACCGCAACCATCAATTTCGACAATTCCTATCCATTACATACCCTTAAGCGAAGTAAAAGCGAGTAGGAGAAAAAGCGCCATTCTCGGAGTTTGTCGAAACTCCCCAAATCTAGTACTCACACGTAGCCCTCGAAGTATAGATCAACTTTGCCTCTTGTGCTGAAGCGAGCCGACGGTCCGATCGTCTACGAATCTAGAGAGAAGGAAGAGACTCTCTCTCTAGAAAATGAGATCCAAGACCTCCTGCATCTCTTGCTTCTTACTCCATACGTTTAAGCACTAACTTTTGTTTTATTAACACCATTCTCTTTGCTTTTCTCTTTCATTTTCTCCCCATTATCTCATTTCTCTTTGCCTTTCTCTCCCCTTTTTGGAGAATTGACCGTATGGGTCAACATGAGGAAATTTCCTCCTCACCTTCCTCAAGCCAAACATGTGGCTCTCAATTTTCCATCCCTTTTTCTTTTATTTCTTTATTTCCTTTTTTTGACATCACATCCCGACGAGTGGATCATTTGTGAGCCCATTGGGATAAATGCGACGTGGCTCAATGTGAGCCATTTCTTTTATGCCAAGTGTCACACCTTTTGAGGTGCCATGTGGCATCTCCTTAACTACGTGTCATCAGGCACTTACGTCTCGAAGGCGTGAAATCCAGGCCACCTCGGAATCCGTGAAATTCGACGTGGTTCTTAAATTCAGCGAGGCGATTTAAGCGGAGAAGTCCGTTTACGTCATCACGAGATCTAGAAAAATTCGGATTTTTACGAAATTACCATTTTATCCTTACGTTAGGAAATGCTAGTTTTCAGGGTCTCCACAAAGATAAAAGCAGTACTCTCTGGAGATTTAATTTGAAATTTTTAAATAATAATAATTAACATCTGAAGTGCTTTCTGATACCATTTCTGATCTTATACCAAAAACAAAACTCATCTCACAATCTCTCCTCAAAACACCCTGATTTAAATTCAGAATAATAAAACATCGCTTCGTGTCATAGGATAAACCCCCCACAAAGATCGGACAAAGTGCCTAAAGCCTATCCATGGCTTAAGCAGATTGAGTGTGGCCTTGAGCCGGGGGTCAGTTGACCGCGTCGACTGCGGAAAACCTGTGTGTCTCATATCATGAGACCCATACATGAGTAAAAATGACCACATTGGCCTACACCTCATACTCACCAAAATATATCCAATTATATTACCATAGTTTCAAGAGTTATTACATCACTCTTAATACGAACATATATTAAAATTAAGAATTCTAATACATGTCTCACAACATATATCAAAGTCACATGTCGGCTTTCTTCTCAAAAGCGGCTTCTAATGAGCGCCGTCTTCTTGAACACTCCTTGAACCTGAAAGGGGGATCCCACGACAGGGTGAGCAATGCCCAGTAGTGATATTTTCCTATATGGGTTACTCCCCTAAATGCACATGCGTGACAACCTGAAACATCCATATTCCATACGATTTCACGATGCACACACGGAATGATTTATATCATGCATGAAAATGTTTTCCATGCCATACCGAGTCACCTGGAGCTCCCTCACCTGAGCCTATGCGAGTGTGAAAATCGTCACTTGTGGTAATGCAGTGACACTTTCGACTGCGAGCCTTTTTCCGGTTCCACCCGAGCACACAAGGCAGTTTGCGATGGGTAACCATCGGGTCGATCAAGGCTCGCTCGACCGACTCTGAGTCACAAGTGATGAGCGTAGGTGTGTTTCCTCTTAGGCAACAAAACTTTTTGGATTACACCGCGGGTCTAACACCCATAAAATTTTGGATAGTACCGAGGTCTCTCTTCCCGTGCAAAACCTTTTCGGATAGTACCGCGGGTCTTTACACCCATTCGGGTCTTTTACACCCATGCAGGACCTTTCGGATATTACCACGGGTCTCCTACACCCGTTCCAAGAACGCCCAACACACATTAATTATTTCTCATTTTATAATTTGAACTATGAGTCTTTATTGGACTAGTCCCAAAAACAACTCAACCCACATTCACCAAGAATGGTGAATAACCATACTGTGCACCCACACCCGACTCGACGCGATGTCACCGTGCACATGAATGCAATAATGCCAATTCATATATCCAATTCCAATGGCTCACACACAATTATATTTCATATAATTCCAAACATCATGTTAACATTAAATCACATGCAGTAACAATTCTTTTCCGCACACATTTCAAGCCATTCATTTTAAGCAATATTATTCAAACAACATACATGGACAATTTCCATGCGGCATTGCCGGTTGTTTTAACGAGTCCCCCGGCGTACGTGGGATGTCATGGACAATCCCCTCATCAAGCATGGTTCCGGCTCTTTGGAACCCGAAATCAATAACGTTTGCGGCCTCATAACACCAACCACAATTTTGCATGTTATTCCAAATATTAAGCAATTTCACATGGACACTTCCGGTCAATAATTTTCGGATCTGTTGACCACGATCCAGTGTCTAGTCGTGGGTATCAGTCCCCCACTTCGGCGCTCTGCGATCCATTTCCTTGGGGGCCAGAAATGCTGGCCATTTCAGCCTCACCACTCCCAAACACCATTTTCATGGCATTTTAAACAAGAAATAACCAAGTAGGAGAAGACCCCTACCTCCCAGAGTTGTCGAAACTCCTCAAAACCGGTACCCACGCGTAGCCCTTGCAGCGTAAAGCAACTTTGCCTCTTGGCTCGTCGAGAATCGGCCCGGTCCGATCAACAGAAAAATTTTAGAGAAGGTGGGTCTATATAAAACCGCCGTTTATCTCTCTTTCCAGCACTACTGCCACTGAATTTCCCTCCCAAACCGTTTGGGAGAAGGGAGGAATCAAGATTGGGTCCTCTTACTTGCCACATGTCAACCTTCCATTGGTTGATAGGATTTCCTTATCCTCTTTATCCATCTACTTTGAATTTTCATCCAATTAGGAGATGCCACATGTCCACATGGGCCCCACTTGGCTCTCCTTGTTTGAATAATTTTTTCTTTGACCGCGTGGCGTGGCTGTGGCTGGCTCGCGCCATGCCACGAGTGTCTCGCACCCCTCTCGGCGTCTCGAAAAACGTGAAATTCCGATTGTCTCGGAATTCGACAAAATTGTGTGATGGTAGCTGGGTTGAGACGATTCAACGGTGAAGTCTATTTCGTCATCAGAGATGCAGAAAATTCGATTTTATTTAAAATGACCATTTTACCATTTCAAAAAATTAGGATTTTCTCAGTTTCACAAAAAAGTAGGTAGGTTAGGTAAAAACTACAGTTTTAAAATTCCTCTTTCAAAACATGGGTTTAAAGGAATTAGTATAAGAAAAATTTTCCTTTTGTATAAGAAAGATGACAATAACAGGATCCATGTAGGTTAATTATTATTATAGAAAAAATTTTAAATTCAAAACTCCATTTCCCTTGCTCATCTTTTACCCCTTTGTTCGCCTAATTAATATAAAATTAACACAATCAAAACAAAGTAAGAACAAAAGAGAATTGAAAGGAAATACTTACTTTATTTCTGTAAAGGTGTGTACAAAGTTTGATTACAAACTTTTCCACTCACTACTCTCTCACTTCTCCACTTTCTCTCTTCACTCTCCACTATCTCTATTGCTCTCTATTCTTTTTGCTCATGCCCTAAACGTATGTACAAGCCTCTCATTTATAGAACATGAAAAGGCTAAATACAAAACTTAAAAGATAAGAATATCTATCTAACAATTAAAGTTTGGAGACATGTGTCCTTAAAGGACAAGTACTTTACTATACACATTTAATATGCCTAATAAATGAAAAGTTGAAAAGTATCATCAACTTTTATACAAAAATTTGTGTCTTTTCTTCAAGTCTTCAAAATTTTGACACGTTTTTTTCTTTTCTGGCTGCTTGTGAGATCGGGATAAGACTGGTTCTGAAAAGTCTGCTACGGGCTATTTTTGCAGAGTTGACTACTGTTGTAGGATTTGATGTTATCGTTATCCTTCCATTGCATTTTCCAAGTTGGCATAGCTTTCCGCATCTAGATTTTCCCAAAAGTTTGCATCATCGCTGATGTAAGACATTTATGGTGAATTTGCCCAAAGTTGGTTGATAAAATCCTGTTCTTTTGAAGTTATAAAAAATGTTGGGTTCAAAATTTTTTCTAAAGGCTTGGTTCTCCAAATAGACATTGTTTGGGTTTCTCCAATAAGATAAAATTTTTTATTTCTGGTTTTTCTAAAATCAAAAATTTGAAAATCTCTAAATCTACTATAATACACAGGAAATTCATTTGAACAGATCATTTCCCATTCTGGTTATTGTTGAGGTATTAAAGGTTCTTTATTGTGTTTGATATAAACATGATGATAAGCAGGGATTATGCTTCCATCAGTTTTAAATAAAGGTGGTATGGTTTCAAAAGATATATCTACAAAATTTTCGGTTCTAAAAAGATATTCAACAATGGTTTTTAATTTTTCAGGAAAGTTCTTAGGTACTTGATAAATACTGGTTAAAAAGATATTTTTCAAAATCCCTTGATCCGATTAATTTAGGGATGAGTTCTAAATATTTTTGATCTAAAATAGACATATTTACATAAGCTAAATAAACAACTAAAAATAAATCAGGATCATGGTAAGCCATATATCCTGTTTTAATTCCACTGTTTTTAGTTCTAAATTGTTCATAACAAATACACTGGTTCTTAAACACTTTTTCATTATATTTTTCTAAAAGAAAGATTCTATATTATCATAAATATCATACTCAGAACTTGTTTTTTAATTACAAGTTTTTTGAAATTGTTCGAGTAAAAGAAATTTGACTTTCTAATCATATTAATTAACTCGGTTTGCTAACATTGTTCAAAGAAGTCTAATTTTGTTTCCTAAATCATGGTTTCTTGTTTTTCTTGGTTTTTAAGCATTTGGAATTTTTCTATTTCTAAAACAATAAACTGGTTTTGTAAATTTTGAAGATGTTGGGCTAAAGTTGAAATGGTTTTTCCATAAGCATATTCTAGGTTTTGGTTTTGAAAGTCTTGGGGGTTTTAAAGACCAAAGGTTATCAACAATTACTTTATGTTCTTCAAAAGGTTTTGGGGCCCACAAGGCTGAAATTGAAGGTTAGGGTTTAAAACTTCATTTAAACTAACGGTTCTAAATTGAAAGGTTTTTGCTTTTGAATTTCTCCTTTGTGCCATGTTCTTGTAAACAAAAGTTAGTTATAAATAATTAAATCATTTATATAAATCTGTCTACTTAACCAATCTGCTAATATATTATCCTTTCCTTTTATATGTTCAAATTTAGGTTTGAAACCAATTTAAGCATTTTGAATTTTTATCCATCTCTTGGTAGATAATTTTGAAGAATTTTTATTTTCAAAGAATTTTTTAATATTTTTACAATCAGTTCTTAAAGTAAATTATTCTTTGTTTAAAAATAATTGAAATTTATCTAGAACTAAGATTATATGTGATGCCCCAAAACACAGGGTCGGGTTGTGACATGTCTTGTGGAATCTCATGAATGTCGAGGTAACCTGGCGCTCTCACGAAAATCGGGCAGAGTCTCCTTTGTCGGGAGCTCTGCCCAGGTACAAACCTGTCCCAACAAGTTTGTAATGACCACACGGGAGTCCATATCACGAGGAGTAAAATAATGGCCATGGGCCTGCATCAATACTTACAAAATATATCTGACGAATATATTACATAGTTCAAGTTTTTACATTACTCTTAATTCAACATATATTAAAATTTACAATTCTAATACATATTATACAAAATAAAAATACCATGTAACCCGACTTTCTTCGTCGGCCTCCTAGTGAGCCACGATCACCGTGCCCGCGCTCTACATCTACTAAAATGGTGATTCCTCGACAGGGTGAGCAAAGCCCAGTAGAGATAATTTCCTACATGGGTTACTCCCCACCTAAGTGCACATGCATGACAAACAATCACATTCAAGCAATTTCATGAACCTACTCGAATGTCTACATGCCCAAACCCATGTCTCGAGTCCTCACCGACTCCCTCACACATGCCTAAGCCAATATGCGAGTAAAAATATCCAGTTTTCACAACAAAAGCTTTTTGTTCTTGAAAACTTACTACCGAGTTTCGGTAAAAATATTGGACTACCCTCCGAGGCGAATTGCTGGATAACTCTCGAAACAGTCATGGTCTTCATCGAGTGATATGTTGGGCGTCCCTCGAGGCAATTCTTCGGAAAACCTTAGATTTAAAAATTCCTTTCATAAACATTTCATTTTTGTTTCATTTCATGTCATGCACTCACCTAATATTCTAAGGCTGCCCAGTGCATATGGAATGCATTATACTATTCCAAATAATTTATGCTAAATACAATTCACATGCATATATTAACATAATTTACTCACAACAATCATGTTATTCAATTTTTTCATCAATAGCACCAAAATTAGCTCCATGGGCTAATTAGCAAATACAAGCAATTCATTTTGAATTACTCAGCATCCGCTCTAAAAAATCCTGCAAATTCCGTTACTATTCATGAATAGTGAAACCTAGGGTGCCTTCAATTGCAGCCACTAATGGAATTTTTTCTCCACTCGGTTCAAAGCTTTTGAGATCGAATTTACGGCTAAAACAAGTCTCAGAATATTCCTAACTATTTACATGACTCTTAGCCAAAGAATAACACAAGTAGGAAAAGATCCCTACCACGCCCAGGTTGTCGGAACTCACTTCAAATCGGTGTCTCACGTAGCCTCATGCACGATAGAGCGACTTTGCTTCTTGCTCCGTCGAGAACCGGCGGTTGAATATTAGAAATCTGAGAGAAGTCACACTTTCTCTCACAGATTCCTGAAATCGGCTTCTTGCATCCCTTCACGTTTTGGCTCTTCAAATGGGGAGATGACACTGTTCATCTTTCGTCTTATTATCATTAACAATTCAAATAATTCCCATCATATCCCTTCTTCTAGATTTTTGACAATTGGCACTATCTAGGCCATCAATTTCCATCATCTCTCTAATCTTGCAACATGTGTCACAAGAGTACATGTAGTAGGTGACTTTTGTCACATCACATGTCTCTCAAACCCGTTTTAAGGCACCCGACACCCGATGCCTCGAAAAACGTGAAGTTTTGATTGTCTCGGAATTCGACAAAATTCGACTTGGTGCTTCAGATTACTACGAGAGACGATTCAATGGTGTAATCCAGTTCGTCGTAAGATCTGAAAAATTTCGGGTTTTGACCAAAATTATAGTTTTGCCATTTTTCCAAAAATTAGAATTTTCTCGGGTCTTACATTCTCCCCTCCTTAAAAGGAATTTCGTCTCGAAATTCTGGACAATCACAACACAACACATGCATATGCAACGAGCACTATACCATGCATGTAAACTAGTCATTTAAGTATTAACTGACTAAACCCGCGTACCTTCGTCCCTAAGCGAAGGGATGGTGGCAGCATCACATCCTTGCGCTCCCACGTTGACTCCTCCACTCCACGGTGCTGCTATAACACCCTCACTAGCCTCACGGTCTTGCGTCGCAAAACGTCCACGGCTGTCCATAATACTGCTGGTCCCTCCTCGAAGGTCCAGTAGTGTCTTATCGATCTACTCCCACTAATCCATTACATGAAATTTGGATCGGAGTGTACCTCGGAAGCATGGAGGCGTGAAATACCTCGTAGACACGACATGCGGGCGTGCGTAACCCAGTGCCTTCTGATTGCCTACCTTCTGAGTATACCGAAGGGCCCGATAAACCTCGGCGATGGCTTCAGAAAACTACTTAGAGACACGATCCTCTCCTCTTTTAAATCACCTTGAAGGCGTGATTTTCAACCTCTATCTAAGGGTCAACGTCATACATCGGCGCAAAGCGCCTGTAGGCTCACAGTAGTGAGAGAAGGCAGTCGTATCAAACTCACATTCGTAGAGTGTCTCCTAATCGGATCGGGACCCGGTGAGTGGAGCCACTCCCACCTCGATCCAACATATCGATGATGCGCATGGCCTCCCGTACAATGCCTCATATGGTACCATACGTATACTCGCGATATTGTTGTTGTAGAGTGAATTCCACTAAGGCAAATGCTCTTCAGCTACCCTTATGATCCGAGATTAGCATGCTCGGACATGTCCTCCTAACACATATAGTCCTCTCGGGTGACCATCTGTACGTGGGTGGAGAAAAATTGTACTCATGGTCATTTGAGTGCCCATAACCTTTGGAAACTTTTCCAAAAGTGTCACGTAAGCTCTCGGGTCTCTATCCGACATTATGAATCTTTGGTACCCCATGTAGCGGACTATCTCGAGCGTAAAACCGGCGAGAATCTCTCGATGTGAAGGTCATTCATGAAGCTAGAAAATATCTTGGCACCGTGAATTCGGTCCACTGCTCGCCCATACCGCATCGACCACTTGCATATGTAACCCCACCCAATCCTGCTTGGTGTATATGGCGGGCGACCTTCTCATAGGCACAATCATTGACAATCGATGGGCCAGTCGACCTAACCTATGTCGCCGTTGACATCCATATCTGGGAGCCATTCTTAGGCTCACCAACGCAATGCAATTTCCAATGGGTATCCAAATTTCGAATCACTCCCAACTCCTATCACTCAACTCTAAGTCTACGTGATAACCATGACCGTGTGTTTTTAATCTAGGGCAACAGAACTTTTCGGCCTACACTGCGAGCCTCTTATATCCACACAGAAATTTCGGATATCTCCACGGGTCTCTTACACCCACACAGAGATTTCGGATAACTCCATGGGTCTCTTACACCCACACAGAAATTTCGGATAACTCCATGGGTCTCTTACACACAGCATCAAGTCTGGATAGCCTCTGGGTCTCTTACACCCACACGAAAATTGGGATCTCCCAGGTCTTTACACCAGAGAAGTCGGGATACCTCCGGGTCTCTTACACCCCATAGAAATTTGGGATATCTCTCGGGTCTCACCACCACAGGACCTTCGGATACTCTGAGTGGGTCTCCTTCACCCTAACTCCAGGCTTTTTCACCTTAGGGGATTAATGGGCCCCTTCTTGCTTTATGACACACTTTAATTACTCTTCACTTCTGATTCGGACATGAGTCTTCATTGGATGTAGTCCCAGACAAGCCAGCCGCGCTCACGAGAGTGGTGAGACCAGCCATACCATGCACCACACGGGCTCGACGTGATGTTGCAGTGCACCCATGAACCTGATGATGCCATCTTGCTTGACGCGGGGGTCACCATGGCGATCTCGGAGATCCACTGACTTCGTAATCCCGAGCCTATCGAGGTCGACTCTCACCAGCATCTAGGGAAGAACATCTACGGCTTCTCTAAAGGCCCTCGACCTCTAAGCAGACCTATCACACAAGATGCATTAATGAACATGATCGTTACAGAGATTAAATCTCACGGTATAAAGCGTACCTGCATGTCTAGTGTCTGCATGCTTTCAGCCTGGCCACCATGAGACCTCACCCCTCTAGGGACGTCTCGCCTTATATGCTCGGTACGGCAATGGTAACACGTCATCTACCCGACCTCACGAACTCTCGGCGCGCCCAGATCACATTGCTCGACTCACACTGCGCTGCGTGGCTATGTGACTCGTCTGCGAAGTACTAGGTGCTTGTGCGGCACCCTGGAATTAATCTTGGTTCCGGCCCTCTGAGGGTGGAACAAATTGTGTCCTCTCATCCTACCGCTAATGGAATTTACTTGATTGTCTAAAACCTTGGGATCCTTGTCTGCGGGGCAATCCTCCTCATATGTCAGAAATTTCTTGTGATGGTAGCACAAATACATATCTGGTAGCAACACTGGCGAATCTCATGATGATTGGGCCGAGGTGTCCGCAACCTTAGGATTCACGCCTCGGAAGTGGACAATCCGGGTAGAAAGTGTCGAGGGCTTCGGCGAAATAACACATCATTTGCCTGCTGACTAAATGTCCCATCACGGCCGGTCACGATAACCTTGGCCTTGTCTTTGAGGTCCGTGCGAAACAGAAGTCTTCTGCTTCTTTCACGGGTTGGAAGAAGATGGATCTTCCTTCCTCTTAGTACAGCACACCCGTATCTTGGATGCCTCGTGTGTCCTTTACTCCTCCTGTTTGCCCTATTGCACTAGCTGTGTAATAGCGGCGTACATAATATATAGCCTCATCAAAAGCACATTGATCAAAAGCCAGAATTGATTTGGTGACGCCCGGTGGTGCGACTAGCCTGTTGGAGCTGACCTCTACGTCTCGCCTTCTTTCGACTAACCATCTACACATGTCAAATGACAAGTTAAAATTTAATCTGATATCTACAGGCATAAACACGGCCGAGACACTATTCATATCTGAAGATATTTCATACACTATGTCCATGCATTCATAGGAAATGCAAGACAGTATTCCACATTAAATCATTTTTAACAATAAAAATTTCATTTTAAAATTTTTTATTTGATTTGATTTATTTATTTATTTTTAATTTTTTTTTTCAGCTACTGGAAAACCACCAAAAATATATATATTATATATTTTTCATTTCCAGTATAACCAAATAAATTTATTAAAATTTATTTTCTTCGATTTACACAACGTAAAACGTTAGAAAATATTATTCTCATCAAAAAAAATTTTTTTTTCATCTCCAGTAGCCTCCTTGCTACTCCATAAATGCAGTAACCTAGACCACTGCACTTCATACAACTCAAAAAAAAAAATTATGAGTTAAATTTTTACCCTTTTCTTATGCAAAAACTGGAAAGATTTTCGAGTTTTACGACACAATGCATTTATGTTCAAAGCTGGAACTCTTTTGTCGAAAATTATATATATATATATATATATATATATATATATATATATATTAGTTAATTCTGAACCATTTTGCCAAAAATTTCTTGAACACCTAAGGTTATATTTTTTAAGGCCTAATGTTCAGCGTTTTCTCCTATGCTATTCACAGCATACAATCACACAATTCATAACACACAATCACATAAAACACAGTGCATGTAGTGTTCTAATCCTGTCCCGTGATTGCCTAGGTAATCACATACCTAATTCTAACATCGAGCTTTACCAAGCTGTAATGTTCTTATAACTTACGACCATGGCCTAAGCCCAAGTCCCCCAAGCCCTAGGTATTGATACCTAGGCTCGTCTGGTTGTGAGAAAATTTGGTATAGGACTAAACTTATGGATACCCCAGGCAGGCTCCCTAGGTGTCGTTTACTTAAGCTCTACGATGCGAGCTATGAGACTCTGGCCGGTCGGGTTCGACAACCCGTCTGACCAGCGGAATACTTTCGTGAATGTGGGCCAGCATTGCCTCCGCAAAATCGGGCGAGAGTCTTCTTTGTGCGGGGGCTCTACGAGTCTGAGCTGTCATAACAAGTTTCTGATGACCACCACGAGGTCATTATCTGAGTAAAATATTGCGTGGGCCCTGCATCCAATCTTTCTAAAATATATCCCAACCAAATATATTACATGGATTCGAAGTTTTTGTTCTTCTTGTTGACAATATATTAAAATTTATAATTCTAATACATGTTATCTGAAATAAAAAATACCAAAACCCATGACTGGCTTTCTTATAAATGGGGGTCTCTAGTGGCGTAGTCCTCGTGCACACTCCTATTTTTGAAATGTGATTCCTCGACAGGTGAGCAAAGCCCTAGTAGAGATAATTTCACCATGGGTTACTCCGCTAAGTGCACATGCATGACAAATAATCATTCAGCGATTTCATGAACCTCTTAGAATGTCACCATGCCCCGAGCCCATGTCTTGAGTCCTCATGACTCTCACTTTATACCTAAGCCAATATACGAGTAAAAATATCCAGTTTTCACAACAAAAGTTTTTGTTCTTGAAAACTTACTCTCAGTTCGGTAAAAATATTGGACTACCCTCCGAGGCGAATTGCTGGATAACTCTCCGAAATAGTCATGGTCCTCATCCGAAGTGATATGTTGGACGTCCCTCCCAGGCAATTCTTCGGAAAATCTTCCGTCGAAATTCCTTTCACAAACATTTTCATTTTTGTTTCATTTCATGTCATGCACTCACACCTAATATTCTAGGCTGCCCCAGTGCATATGGAATGCATTATGCCAATTTCAAATAATTTATGCTAATACAATTCACATGCATATATTAACATAATTTACTCACAACAATCATGTTATTCAATTTTCACATCAATAACACCAAAATTAGCTCACATGGGCTAATTAGCAAATAAACAATTCATTTTGAATTACTCAACATCATAAAAAATCACACACCAAATTCCGTTACTATTCATGTGAATAATTGAAACCCTCGAGGTGAGCCTTGTTCCACGACCGCCTAATAGGAATTTTCTCGCATTTCAGTTCGAAAATTTTGAGATCAATTTATAGGTAAAACAAGCCTCAGAATATTCCTAACCATTCACATGTGTTCTTGGCAGAATAACATGAAGTAGGGAAAAAATCCCTCTGCTCTTGGGTTGTCGGGAACTCATGAATCGGTGTCCACGCGTAGCCCTCGTAGCGTAGAGCGACTTTGCTTCTTGCTCGAATCTAGGCAGACGGTCAGAATGGCAGAATCTAGAGAAGTCATTACTTTCTCTCTCTAGATTCACAAATCCAGCACCCACTGCATCCCTTCACGTTTTGGCTCTTCAAATGGGGAGAAGATGACACTATTCATCTTTAAGGTCTTATTATCTCATTAACAATTCAAATAATTCCCGTCATATCCACCTTACAGATTTTGATGCCAGCTATCCTAAGCGAGTCCATTTCCATCATCTCTCTAATCTTGCAACATGTGTCACAAGAGTACATGTAGTAGGTGACTTTGTCATATCACATGGCTCACCAGGCAGTTTCGGCACCCAGACACTTGGTGCTTGACGTGAAATTCAGGCTATGCCGGGTCGACGAAATTCGACGTGGTAGGCGGAATTTGCGAGGCAGTTCCAACGGTATTAAAGTACGTTTCGATCATTCGAGATCTAGAAAAATTCCCGGGTTTTGGCCAAAGTCTGGATTTTGCCATTTTTCTGAAATTGGAATTTTCTCGGGTCTTACATTATAGCTTCTATTTCTAAATCTGTTGAACTAAGGTTCTTTTGATATTCATTAAAAGTTCCACTACAATATTTACAAAGTTTTTCTTCTAAATCATTGGTTAATGCTAAAAGAATTCCTCCCCATCCTGTTTGACTTGCATCTTTTTGAATTATTTTATATTCACTTTCTAATGGGAGATGTAAAGTTGGGAGATTTTTAACAAGTTCTTTTATCTTTTGGACTAATTTAATATCTTCATAGTTAAACTATTTTTGCCCTGTATTTTTGGTTTTACTATAAAGAGGTCCAGCTACTTGACTTAGGTTTTTAATGTAAGGTCTAACATAATTTAATAATCCTAAAAAACTTTGAAGGGCTTTTAAATCTTCTAGTTTGTTTGGAAAAGTATTGATTTTTGTACTATATGTTCTTGAAGTTTTTACTTGACCATTTTTCTAATTCTAATCCTAAAAATTCCAATTTGATTTTTTGAATAACTTTATTTTCTTTCACTAACTATCAACATTATTTATAAGTTCTTTAAAAACAAGTTCTAAATGTTTTTATATGTTCATGAAAAGTTTAGAAAAAACAAGAATATCATCAATATATACAGAAGAATAAAGTATTTACTAAATATTTTATCCCTTCATTCGTTGAAATATTTGAGGTGTTCTTTAATCCAAGTGGCATTACATTCCATTCATATAATCCACACGGGACAAGAAACGCAGTCCATGGTTTCTATCTTCATCTAATCTTATTTGCCAAAAATCTACTCTTACAATCTAATTGAGAAAATATCTACATCCTTGAATAGAATTAATTAAAGAATCTTTATTAGGTATTTTATATGCATCATCATAAGTATTATCATTTAATCTTTTGTAATTAATTACCATCCTAGCTTTTCCTTGTTTTTCTTTGCTATGGTTTCTAACCAAAAATGCCGTTGATCTATGAGGACTAAAACTTGGTTTAATAAGGTTATTTTGTAATAATTCTTCTATTTGTATTTTAAATTCTTTTGTATCTACAAGGTTACATACGTCTCCGACATTTTATAGCTAAATGCAGTTTTTATTGGTATTTTACAAATTGTTTTATTCCTATTCCAATGTTTTGAGGGTCTTCTCCTATAGCCTATTTTTTTGCTTGAACTAAAGGTTTTTAATTTTAATGCGTTTTTTTAATTTTCTGAATAATCATTAACTATACTATCTTTTATTTCCTCTATTTTATTTGTATAATGAGAAACTATGTTATTGGTTCTATTTTCTGTGTTTGTATAAGCAATTGTTGTAGTTTTAGGGTGAAAGCTAACGGTTGTTTGTATTGTGTTATACCTCCTTGCAAAAAAATGTACAAAAATTTAAACCCTAAAATAAAAGGATACAAACTTATACTAGGTACTAAATAGGTTTGCGGTAATGTCATGGTTATGTTATTAATTATCATTGGAACATTAGCTATATATTTTGTTAGTATTAGTTTTTCTTGATTATCAAAACTCCATTTCCCTTGCTTATCTTTCACCCATTTGTTCCCCTAAATAAATAAAATTAACACAAAATTAAAGTAAGAACAAAAGAAATATGAAAGAAATACTTACAATTTTATTGCTTCAAAGTTTGATTACAAACTTTCGGTACAAACTATCTCTTTTTTAACTTCTCACTCAACTATGCTCTCTATTCTTTTTGCTCATGCCCTAAATGTATGTACAAGCCTCTCATTTATAGAACATGAAAAGGCTAAAGACAAAACTTAAAAGATAAGAATATCTACCTAACAATTAAAGTTTGGAGACATGTGTCCTTAAAGGACAAGTACTTTACTATTCACATTTAATATGCCTAACAAATGAAAAGTTGAAAAGTATCATCAACTTTTGTACAAAAATTTGTGTCTTTTCTTCAAGTCTTCAAAATTTTGACACGTTTTTTTCTTTTCTGGCTGCTTGTGAGATCAGGATAAGGCCCGAGATTACGAAAAAATCTGTTCAATTTTGTAGAGTTGACTACTGTTGCAGGATTTGATGTTATCGTTATCCTTCCATTGTATTTTCCAAGTTGGCATAGCTTTCTGCATCTAGATTTTCCCATAAGTTTGCATCATTGCTGACGTAAGACATTTATGGTGAATCTGCCCAAAGCTGGTTGATAAAATCTTATTCGTCTGAAGTTATAAAAAATTTTGGGTTCAAAATTTTTTTCTAAAGGCTTGGTTCTCTAAATAGACATTGTTTGGGTTTCTCCAATAAGATAAAAAATTTTATTTCTGGTTTTTCTAGAATCAAAAATTTGAAAATCTCTAAATCTACTATCATACACAGGAAATTCATTTGAACGAGTCATTTCCCATTATGGTTGTTGTTGAGGTATTAAAGGTTCTTTATTTTGTTTGATATAAACATGATGAGAAGCAGGGATTATGCTTCCATCAGTTTTAAATAAAGGTGGTATGGTTTCAAAAGATATATCTACAAAATTTTCGGTTCTAAAAAGATATTCAACAATGTTTTTTAATTTTTCAGGAAAGTTCTTAGGTACTTGATAAATAGCGGTTAAAGATAAGTTTTTCAAAATCCTTGATCCCATTAATTTAGGATGAGTTCTAAATATTTTAGTCTAAAATAGACATATTAAATAAAATTTAAATAAACAATGAAAAATAAATCGAGGTCGTGAGTAAGTAGTATATCTTGTTTTTAATTGTGTTTTTGTTCCTAAATTGTTAAATACAAAAACCTCTTTGGTTCTTAAACACTTTTCATTATGTTTTCTAAAGAAGATTCTATATTATCAAAATATCATATCCGACCCCCTTGTTTTTCAGCTCTGTAAGTTTTGAAACTGTTCGGTAAGAAGAGCTTATTTTCTAATCATATTTATTAACTCGGTTTTGTCGACATTGTTCAAAGAGTCTAATTTTTTTTCTAAATCCTTAATACGATTTTCTTGTTTTTCTTGGTTTTTAATCATTTGGAATTTTTCTGTTTCTAAAACAACAAATTGGTTTTGTAAATTTTGAAGATGTTGGGCTAAAGTTGAAAAGATTTTTCCATAAGCATATTCTAAATTTTGGTTTTGAAAGTTTTGGGGTTTTAAAGACCAAAGGTTATCAACAATTATTTTATGTTCTTCAAAAAGGTTTTAGGAATACAAAGACTGAAATTGAAGGTTAGCGTTTAAAACTTCATTTAAACTAACGGTTCCAAATTTAAAGGTTTTTGCTTTTGAATTTCTCCTTTGTGCCATGTTCCTATAAACAAAAGTTAGTCATAAATAATTAAATCGTTTATATCATCGTCTACTTAACCAATGCCTTTAATATATTATCCTTTCCTTTTATATGTTTAAATTTGGGTTTGAAACCAATTAAAGCATTTTAAAATTTTATCCATCTCTTGGTAGATATTTTTGAAG
Source organism: Tetrastigma voinierianum (assembly GCA_016808115.1). Classification (NCBI taxonomy): domain Eukaryota; kingdom Viridiplantae; phylum Streptophyta; class Magnoliopsida; order Vitales; family Vitaceae; genus Tetrastigma; species Tetrastigma voinierianum. The sequence continues at coordinate 103,311 of JAEQBH010007189.1, forward strand.
AATTTTTATTTTCAAATAATTTTTTAATATTTTCTAGTAATTCTTAAAGTAAATTGTTCTTGGTTAAAAATAATTGAAATTTTTTCTAGAACTAAGATTGTAACCATTTCTAAATACATTTGAACTAAGGTTCTTACGATATTCATTAAAGTTCCACTACAATATCTACAAAGTTTTTCTTCTAAATCATTAGTTAATGCTAAAGAATTCCTCCAATCTGTTTGACTTGCATCTATTTGAATTATTTTATATTCCACTTTACGGCGGACACCATTTCCCTCGGGTCCAGATTGACCACCATCAACACACGGAAAAACCCATGTGTCGTATCGTAAGAACTGTCTGTGAGTAAAAATGGTCACATTGGCCTCCACATCATACTCACCAAAAATATAATCAACTATATTACCATAGTTTCAAGAGTTATTACATCACTCTTAATACGAACATATATTAAAATTAAAAATTCTAATACATGTTTTACAAAATATATATCAAAACCACAATCCGACTGTCTTCTTAAAAGTGGCCTCTAGTGAGCATCGTCTTCCCGAACACTCCCTGTACCTAAAATAATTTTCCCTTGACAGGGTAAGCAATGCCCAGTAGTTGAATTCTCTTACATGGGTTACTCCTCACCTAAGTGGGAACCAAACACATTCAAGCAATCATGATCCTAGATATCTGCATGCCCGATCCAATGTCTCGAGTCCTCAGGCTCCCTCACATATGTTTTATGCCATGTATGAAAATCGTTTCTAAACAAAAATATTTGTTTTTATTTGTGGGCAACCCTCGATATAAATACATTGGGCAATCCTCACGAGGTGAATTTGTTGGATAACTCTCAGACAATTCATAGGCCCCTCCGTGGTGTTGGATAATTTTCAACACAATTCTTAGGACAACTTTAAGATAAAATTATTATTTTTAATAATTTTACAAAGAATTCATCATTTAACCCTCAGATTTAAATTTGTCATGCACTCACACACTATTCTAGATTGCAGGTTCATATGAAATGAATTATGGCATTTCCTATATCAGTCAAATAGCTCATGCGCGATTATATTTAAATAATTGAACATCATGTTAACACATTAAATTACATGCGTGATTCTTTTCTAAATAGCTCAAGCCATTCATTTCCCAAGCAATATTATACAAATAACACACATGGACAATTCCCGGTCAAACCATCGGCCGGACCCCCAACGATGCATTGGACAACCCCCTTCATTAAGCATCGGTTCCACTTCTTTGGGCAAAATTAACCTCTTCCATTTAAACCTCACAACACCCCCGAAACCACAATTTGCATGTTATTCAAATATCAAGCAATAACACCTGATTATAACACACATATAAGGCACACAAGGACCTTTTTTAGTCAGAGATCGATCTGGGATCCCGAACGGATCCGAAATTTCCGGCCATTCGGTCCCGATTTACCGGGAGGCGATCAAGCGTACTCACGACCTCGTACCATCCATACCATTTAAATGACTCTTAAGCGAAAATATAAACCAAATAGGAGAAGACCCTCCCTCTCGGAGTTGAAACTCGAATCGGTGCCACTTAGCGTGGCCCTTGCGGCGTAAACTGACTTTGCCTCTTGGCTTGTGGCGCCCCCAAAACCGAAGTCCGGGTGACCCATTGTCTGACTACTAAAAACACAATGTCTCATGCTCGTGAGACTCATATATGAGTAAAAATAGCCACATTGGCCTATACCTCATACTCACCAAAATAAATCCAACTATATTACCATAGTTTCAAGAGTTATTACATCACTCTTAATATGAACATATATTAAAATTAAGAATTCTAATACATACCTTAGAAAATATATATCAAAGCCACAATCCGGCTTTCTTCTTAAAAGCGGCCTCTAGTGAGCGTCGTCTTCCCGAACACTCCCTGTACCTGAAAGGGGGATCCCATGACGGGGTGAGCAATGCCAAGTAATGATATTTTTAATACGCTAGGTTCTTTCGCCTAAAATGCGTATGCAATGGTACAACTCGAGCTAACACATTCAGGACCAATTCTGATTTACACATGGAATGATCTACATCATGCATGAAATGTTTTCCCATGCCCATAGCCCGAATCTTGACTCCTCGCTACTTGCCTATGCCAAGTGTGAAAATCATCCTTTGGTAATGCGACATAACTACAGAGCCTGTGGCTCACCAACACCGAGCAATTGCCCAGTGGGTAACCATCTCGAGTCAATCCCGACTCCTATCACTTAACTCTAAGTGTAAGTGATGAACATGACTGTGTGTTTTCTCTTAGGTAACATAACTTTTCGGATAGTACCGCGGGTCTTTTACACCCATGCAGGACCTTTCGGATATTACCACGGGTCTCACCCAGTTCAAGAGTATGACACACATTAATTATTTCTCATTTATAATTTGAATTATGAGTCTTTATTGGACTAGTCCCAAAGACAACTCAACCCACATTCACCAAGAGTGATGAATAACCATACCGTGCACCCACACCCGACTCGACGCGATGTCACCGTGCACATGAATGCAATGATGCCAATTCATATATCCAATTCCAATGGCTCACACACAATTATATTTCACATAATTCAAATATCATGTTAACACATTAAATCACATGCATTAACAATTCTTTTCCGCACATATTTCAAACCATTCATTTTAAGCAATATTATTCAAACAACATACATGGACAATTTCCGTCCAACCATCAACCTGGACTATTTTAACAGTCCTCAAACAGTACGTGGGCTGTCCATGGACAACCCCCTCCTTCAGCTTATCAGTTCCACTTCTTTGGGCCGAAATCAATAACCGTTCAGGCCTCATAACACCCAAAACGCGAATTTCGTGTTATTGAATATTAAGCAATTTCACATGGACACTTTCAATCCAAAAAAAATAATTTTTCGGACTATGCAACACAGTCCCGTGTCGATACATGGGTATCGAGACGATCCAGCTTCGTGCGGTCCATTTTCTTGGAATTTGAAATCTTTCGGCCATTCGACCCCACAGCTTCCCAAACATAATTTTTCATGGCATTTAAACAAGAAATAACCAAGTAGGAGAGAAGGCTTCATAGGAGTTATCGAAACTTACCAGCAGGTGGTACCACCCAGCGTAGCGGATTCTGATGATAAACGGCTTTGCCTCTTGGCTCGTCGGGAACCAACGGTCCGATCACCGGAAAATTTTAGAGAGAATGTGGAGCCTCTCTTTAAAATCCCTTCCTTTCTCTCTCTTTCTTCTCTCTATACATTAACCACGAACCGTTTGGAGAAGAGTCAAGATTGGAGTCTCCTTGCCACGTAACCTTAGGTAGTTAGCAGGATTTGTATCATAACATCCATCTACTTTGGATTTCCGTCGATTAGTAGATGCCACATCAGCTCCACATAGGCCCCCGCCAGCTCCTCCTTGTTTGACTAATTCGCTGGCGCGTGGCGCGCGTGAGCCCGCTCGCATCATCGCAGTGTCGAACCCCTCCCGATTGCCTCGAAAAGCGTGGAAATTAGATTGTCTCGGAATTTGGCGAAGATCGACGTGTGTTAAATTTAGATTTCGGGCGATTCCGATAGTGATCTGTTCGTCGTCGAGATCTAGAAAATTCCAAATTTTGGCCCGAAATGACGTTTACCATTTTTCAGAAAATTAGGATTTTCTCGGGGTTTCACATGGCTCGTCGAGCTAGACGGTCGGTCGCGAGGAATTAGAGAGAAGGTAGAACCTGCAAAAATCACCTATCTTTTCACTCCTCCTGTTCACGGTTTTGCTCTCCCCCTCTCCTAAAAGCTGGTTTGGTCGGCAGGTCGAGGGTGTCATACGTACCACGTATCCAATTGCCATTGGTTGTGGATTCTCTTTTATCCTTATCCATAATAGTTGGTTTATCCATTTAGGGAGATGCCACGTGTCCACATGAATTTACTTGGCCTCCTTGTTTGACTAATTCTACGTCGTCACGTGGCTTGTGGCTGGCGGCATTTCGCGCCATCAGAAGTGTCTGCACCTCTCGGTGCGTAAAAAAACGTGAAATTCCTACTTTCACAAGGTCGCGAGGTAGTTCGATTTCACGAGAGCCATTCCCCAACGGTGAAGTCAGTTTCGTCATCAGAGATGCAAAAATTTTGGATTTGACCAAAATTACCATTCTTTTTCGAGAGAAAATTTGAATTTTCTCGGGTTTCACGCTTTCTAATGGGAGATGTAAAGTTGGGAGATTTTTAACAAGTTCTTTTATCTTGGACTAATTTAATATCTTAAGTTTAAAATATTTTTCCCTTTCTGTATTTTTGGTTTCTTATAATTAAATAATCTACAAAAACTTTGAAGGTTTTAAATCTTCTAGTTTAATAGAAAAATTATTGATTGTTTTGTCTTATATGTTCTTGAAGTTTTACTTAACCATTTTCTAATTCTAATCCTAAAAATTTAATTTGATTTTTAAATAACTATTTCTTTCTACTAACTATCTTCTATTATTTATAAGTTCTTCAAAAACAAGTTCACAAATGTTTTATATGTTCATGAAAGTTTAGGAAAACGAGACCAAGTGATATATACGAGAATAGTGAGCCAGAAAATCCAAAATTTAGAAGAGTAGTAAAATGGCCAATTAAGTCAAACCACGAATTTTAAATCTCGAGATGACGAAATGGGCTCTGCAGGTAGAGTGTATCTCGCAATCTAGCTACCACAGCCCGAACTCGTCCCGAGTACTCGAGACGGTCGGAGATTTGCGTTTTCGAGGCGAAGCAGTCTGGGACATTTGGCACATTTTGGTGGCTCAAGAGGTGCCATATTAAATATGCGAGTTAGTCAAACATGAAACTCAGGGTGTGGGCCATGGAGTGGACACATAAATGACTATCATTGGAGGGAAAATCCCCAAAGTAGAGGGATAAGTGGATAAGGAGTAAACTTGACCGATGATGACGACGTGGCATGGGAGGACGGCCAGTACACTATTTTTTTGGATTTGTTAAAGCGATGCCATTAACATTGGACGAAAATGTCCAGTGTAATTTGCTTGAATTGAATTGGCATGGATTGTCTTGGAAAATGACATGTTGATGCATCTTAAATTGATGTGATGCGTAGTGGATTTGAATTATATGAAATATAATTGTATTGCGAGCCATTGGAATTGGATAAATTCGAATAATATATGCATGATTAATATATTACTTGTGAATTGTTGTGAAATGGCATGTCATTTAATAAATTAGTGGTCGAACGATCGGAATTACGTTTTTGAGGCGTAGGGTGTCGGATAGTGTGAGGCGTAGTTTAGGGGATGTCGCGCTGTACCGCAAAGTGACCAACATAAGCCATGTAGTTCATAAAGGATAACCATAATAGGCAGCATGGGAGTGTGATGTCGCCAAAAGAAATAAGAAATAAAGAATAAATGAAGGAAAATAAAATTTCTGAGTTGACATGAGGAAATAGGAGAAATTCTTATCCTTTGACCATCTGGTCAAATAATGCTCCAAATAGGAGAAATGAGAAAGAATGAGGATGAGAAATAGGAAAAGGAAAGAAAAGAAAGCGGAAAAGCAAAAAAAGGAAGGCAAAAAGAATTAAGTAGAGAGAAAATGGGAGAATAAATGAGAGAGAAAAAAGAGAAAAAGCAAAAGGAAAGAAAAAGAAAGAAAAGAAGAAAAGGGTCGTAGAAAGAGAGAGGGAAAGAAAGGAAGGGGAGAAAGAAAAAGGAAAAGGAAAGGGGAGGGAGAAAGAAAAGGGAAGATTTCCCGGCACTCCGACGGTCGAAGCTCGTGATCAGAAATTATTAAAGTTGAATTGCATCGGTCGACCTACGTGTGGACACGAAACTTGGGAGTTTGACAAACTCATAGGAGTGAAATTTTCCTACTCGGTTTATTTTTAGCCTAAAGGCCATATAATGGTATGGGTTGTTTCAGGGGCTAGATTAGGTCGTGTGATTTAGTCTCAAGATGATGGGACTAAATGGTGGGAATTTATGAAGTACATTTTCGGACAATAGGAATAGGGTTTTGAAGGTCGGTATCGAGCGATTTTGGTTTCGGGGCTCTTTGGAAAATGCATGTTGGACTTTGTTGTAGCGGGTTTCGGACCGTTCATATGAGGTTTTGAGGTGAGTTTGATTCAGAGAGAATCTTTATCAGTTCTCCTTGACCAGTAGTTGTATTTTGGCCATAGCTTGGCCATCGCTCCACCGAATTAGGTGATTCGAATTTCTTAGTAAAATAGACTTGTAGGAGCATGTCTCGCTTGAAATGTTATGTCAAATTTAGAACCTCGGACTCGGTCACCCAAGTGCAGCAGCCGGTATGTTGTGTAGCGAAATTTCAGTGGGACCATGATTGTCATTTTCGATTGGTAGCTGACGGATGGTCGCCAACTGCCGTCCGAACTCCGTTTTGGTTATTCTTGGACTCTATAAAAAGCCCATTGAATCAAGATTCCATCCATGTGCCTGTGGAGGGCAGTGGGCACTGGGGTTGGCCGAGTAGGGTTGGCCGGGTAGGGCTGGATACTCATGTAAGACCTCCAACTTCAAAGGGTCATAACTTCTTCGTCCAAACTCCGTTTCGGGTATTCTTGGACTCTATGGAAAGCTCATTGAGTCAAGATTCCAGCCATGTGCCTGTGGAGGGCAGTGGGTGTTGGGGCTGGCTGGCTAGGGCTGATCGGTTAGGGCTGGATACTCATGTAAGACCTCCAACTTCGGAGGGTCATCACTTCTTCGTCCGAACTCTATTTCGGGTGTTCTTTGACTCTATGGAAAGCCCATTGAGTCAAGATTTCATCCATGTGCCTATGGAGGGCATTGGGTGTCCACAACCATGCTGAAAACCTATGTTTTGGTAAATTGGCAAAAGTGCTGCTCTCGTCAGGTCGATGTACTGAAGTCGGGTTTGACATGACCATTGTATGGCATGTTGTAGATTATTGTATTGGGTAGGAATTGCCATGAGTTAGCCTAAGGAAGGTTGTATGACATTATTTTTTTAGTCATGGAATGATGTATGGATACATGGAACCAAACTGGTGCATGTCATTAAAGGACCGTGAGTAATCTCACACGGGTCCAAGAGCCAGACCTTATTGTGTGCTATGGATTATGTGAATAAATATGTCAGGTGAGAATAACATGTTGATATATGTTGAATGATGTATTAGCATGGGTAGAGCATGGAGTAAATTACATGTATCAATTATAATTATCCATGGGGATTAATGTTCATGTAGTTGCATCATACATGTAACATGAGAACTCAAGTAGCAGATAGTACGTATATGCATAGGGACATCGTGATTATGTTGGGTGTGTGTGCATGGTATAGTCATCCATCATCAGTGTTGATGAATGGCAGCGAGCTAGTACTTGAACGACGCCCAATCAATATCTCACGATTTAAACATGTGCAAGTGAAATATAATTAATGTGTGTTGGGCTGAGCAAGAAGGGGATCGTTAACCCCCTCAGGTGAAAAGCCTGGAACATGGGTGTAAGAGACCCGCGATGTGATCCAAAAAGTTTTGTTGCCCAAAGAAAACACACGGTTATAGTTATCACATAGACTCCAGTCAAGGCGGATGAGTCAGATCAGGGATTTTTGGGATTAGCAAGGCTCCATTGCACTTGTGATTGGGTACCGGTGAGCCTGCAAGGCCGCAGATATGTGTCATTGGTACTACCAGTGATGGTTGTCACACTTGGCATAGGCATGTGTGAGGGAGTTGGTCGGGACTCGGGTTGTGGGCATGAGAAGTCTCATAACATGTATGACACAGAATATTTCATATAGTGTTGCATAAATTATATGAAATATAATTGATGTTTAATGTACGCCATTGCATGTGCATTTTAGCGGAGTAACCCTTGCAGTGAAAATTTTCACGCCACACCTCGTCGCGACCACATTTCAAAAAGTGTGCCGCTACAGCGGATCTAAGCCCTAGAGGTCGGATTGAGAATAAAGCCAGATTGTGGCTTTGATATATATTTTGTAAATATATATATGGGTTTTATTTATTTGTATAAGAGTGAGGTAATGTAAACTCTTATAGACTATGGTTTTATAGTCATGAGTTTATATGTTTGAGTATGGATAACAGCCCTATGTGGCCATTTTTACTCGTATGTGGACTCGTGTGGTCGCTATAATATCGGGGGCCATGTTGCTATGTAATCGCATGTTGTATTTGCAGAGCTCCTCGCATAAAGGAGACTCCGCCCCGATTCGTAAATCATGGGTCCCTTAAAAATGGGACACGAGAAAGTGGTGTCGGGTTACTCGACATCCACAAAGATTCCGCTGGCCGACGGATTATTAATCGACCCCTAAGATAGTGTACACATACTCATCTTGAAACCCATGTTTTGGAAAGAAGAATTTTAAAACTATGTCTTTAATCTTAACCCATGACCTGACCCGCTTTAGCCGTGGATAGGCGTTTAGTAAGAATTTTGTCTCGGTCTTTGTGGGGGTTTATCCTATGACAATGGCGATGTTTTATAATTTTGATTTTAAACCAGGGTGTTTTGAGGAGAGATTGTGAGATGGGCTTTGTTTTGTGTATAAGAGAGGAAATTGGTATCCATCATTCGTTAATAATAATAATAATAATAATAATTATTATTATTATTATTATTATATTATTATTATTATTATTATTATTAATTATACCTAAATATAATTTTAAAATGGAAGAAAATCCTATGGTTGAAACAGTTACTAATCCAGTTGAAACAGTTGCTTTAGATATACCTGAATCATCCAATGCTGCTAGATTTAGACCTAGATATTCAAGAACTCCTACTGCTAGGGGAACAACCTATGTACATAATTTTGTAAAACAAGAATATGATTCACCTATGGATCAGTTGAGACCAGAAGGAATAAACCCCTTTGGAATATACTTAGATTTGGATTGTAATCCAGATATATCTTCTGCTCTTGATAGATGGGGAACCTCACTACGATTGGCTATAAGTGTAAATAGAATGTCTCTCGAAGACGCAAAAAGATATATTGGTATGGCAATGATTAAGTCTGCCTCTCAATATTGGCAGAATCTAAAAATAGAAACAAAAATTCAAGCTTTACAAGGAGAAAATAATAATAATATTGTTGCAAAAGTTGTTCACTTATTAAGAATTGAATTTCTAAGAGAAGGTTATATAGACAGAGATTCCCCACAATATGCAGAAAAGTATGTTCATGCATTACTAAAGCTAGAATTAAATTATATATGTCTCTTAGACAAATATAGTTGTGTCTTTCAAGATTACTACTACCATATATATGGAAAGATTGGTACATATACTATGTATTTAAATATGTTTTACTCAAAAATTCCAGATCCATGGGGATCTGCGCTAGTACGAGACTATCCTTTTGTCAATTCAGATACATTAGGAAGAAGGATTTCATTCCTAAAAGAGAAATTAAGTGAATGGTGTCACCAAGCTTATTTAATTAAAAAAGCTAAAATTATTAGAAAAGAAAATGTTCTTTGTTGTAAAGGAAATAATCTGATCACTGTCATAAGAGAATTGAAACCCTGCTGTACAAAAAAAAAAAAAAAAAAAAAAAGAAAGAAACTCAATAAAAGATTCCCTAATAAATTTGGATTTAGACGAAGAAGATATTTTGTTCGAAGAAGACCAAGATATTTTAGGAGAAATTGGAATAACAATAGAAGAACGATTTATAGAAAGAACCTAAAGCAAGCAAAGGAATGTAGGTGTTATGCTTGCAATTAGATTGGACATTATGCTAATGAATGTCCTAATAAATTTAATAAAAAGAAGATTGAGATAGATATAGATATTGAAAAAATGATTAAACAAGAAGACTTTATTAAGGTTAATAAGTTAGAAGATATAGACGATCTTCAATCAGAGGAGTCTATATATGAAACCGACTCTCGAATCGTAGTCCTACTCCATTCTAAAGAAGATGAGTGACATATTGATAACCAAATAATTGAAAACTAGAGATTTTTTCAGATATATTATTTGGATAGCCAACTATTTAAAAGATTTAAAAGGTTTATCATGTATTACGAAAGACTCGGATTTTAACAGAAAGCTATGGAGAAATTTGGATTAAGAAAAAATATTATGTATTATGGTCTTAGTCTAAAAGAAAAAGCTTTAAACATTGAAGTAACATCTAATACGATTGAGATTCTCTTATTAGAGAAAAAAGAACTAATTCAAAAAATTCAAAAGATAAATGAAAAGGATCGATAAAAGATTGGATGGATTTACATTGGCTCTATACAAATGATTGTAAGTGCAACGTTTAGAGAAGGAATTGATACTCCTATAGATTTAGCATTATTACATAATAGGATTATAAATAAGAAAGAAGCGATTTTAGGAATTATTAGAGGAAATCTTAAATACCAAAAGTTAATATTTAATATATTTCCAAAAATTGCTTATAATCTGGCAGATAGAGATTTTGATAGAACTCTAAGTTTGATTCAAGATTTTAAAAGACAAGATTTTATGAGAAAAGGAAATAAGCCCTACTTTATAACTTATAAGATTGCCTATGCGTTATCAAACACTCATCATATCAAGGCCTTGTGCCTAAAAGACTATAGATTTACTCCCATTGCTTATTCCATGAAATTGGAAGAGTCTATCCTCTAGAAACTTTCACTATAAGTTTCCAAGATGATTTTTTACTAGAGTTGAGATAAACCAAAATATCTAGATTCTCGAATTCTTGCTCTAGATTAACTTCTAAAAAATGATAATTCATCCTAGTAAAAGTGGATAATATTCAACACACCTTGAACAAAATAAAAATATTATAAATTATAAGATTAAATAATATTTAATGGTCAGTATGGAACAAATTAATATTTTTGATTGATACAGAGCAATTTCAGCTATATTTCCAAAAAGCCTAACCTTTATGTTAGATCTAAAAGATCAAAGAACTCGTTACATATTAATTTTAATGGTGATAGACTTGTGCACCAAATTCGTACCTTATTAATAAAATTAAATAATCAAGAAATAAAGTTACCATTAATGGTTGAAGATGAAGGAAAAAATGATAATATTAGCATTATGCTAGGAATGACATTTCTCAAAAAATGTAAGCCTCGAGATTTATCACTTCGAACACTTGATGATTACCTAATCGTACACCGTGTATACGCGCTCAAAATGACTAGCTCTTTCTGGTCTATATACTTATCGTATAACCTATCCCGATTACAAGTCAACCTTGCCGCTTATATTGATTCTGATCAGCTGGCGCTTACTGCAACTGGACAAGCCTCGCCAAATATCATATCGATTTACCGCAATTCAACGGTATTTCAAATCAATATTATTCTTTCAAAGGAATTAAACAACCTCGTATTTTAGATAAGTATATCGTTAAACTACCTTTCCTTTATTTTCTTATAATAATGGCCAGACTTCAAAACTCCGGGGTCCGTTGACTACCCCAACCCGCTGGAAACACTCGTGACTTCGTGACCCGACATCTCTCAATTTAAAATCTATGTAGTCTCCTTTGTACTGCAAGCTCTACCTATATACAAGATGTCTCAAACAATCCAATGTAATCCGAATATGAGCATAAAATGGCTATTCTGGGCCCATATACCAATGTGCTCATCCAAATAATCCCAACTATATACCATAGTTTCAAGAGTTAATAATTTTACTTTATACAACTATATATTAAAATTCGTAATCCTCATCTAATACATGTATCCAATCAAACCGGGCTGACAACCCGCTTTCTTCAAAATCGGTCTCTAAGAAGAGCCGCCTTCTCGAGCGCCCGTACCTAAAATAATATCACTGACAGGTGAGCTATCGCCCAAGAAGGGAATCACCCCAAGTGGGCTACTTCCACCTAAGTGCATATGCAATGCTCCAAAGTAAAACACACATTCAAGCAAATTAAGATCCTACTGAATGTCTAAATGACTTAACCCACGTCCCGAGTCCTCACCGACTTCACACTTGCCTATAAGCCATGTATTAGAGAAAAACATAACTCATTTTCAAAACTAAACTTGTTTTCGGAATTACACTACCGAACGTATTCCGCAAAAATATAACACCCTCCAGGCTTAATGTGTCGAGAACCTTTCCGAAATACCACGGTCCTCATCCGAAATGATCCGCTGGACTGCCTCCCAATCCCATTCTCCGAAATTCATCCGAAATTCTTTTTCAAAAACGCTGCTTTCTCTTCAATTTTTCATGTCATGCACACACACCTAACTTCTCTAGGTTACCTCGTATATGAAATGGTAAAGATGCCATTTCCAATACAAATTTATACAACACATGCTAATATATAAAAACATGTATATATATACACATAATTAAAGCACATAAACATGTTATGCACATTCCACCATCAATCACAATCTTTCAAGAATTATTAGCTCATGGGCTAATTTAATAAACACGAGCAATTCACCTCAATTACTCAACTATACAATTTTCACAAAAATTAATTCGCAACACTATTCATGTGAATAAAGGAAAACCTCTAAAAGTTATCGTCACGCCAACATCCGGGAAGATCGCTCCACTTGGTGAACCCACCTAGCTGGCCATTTCCAAATTTCATACACCAAATCATGAATTTATTGAATAAATCATCAATTAACATAACAACAACCGTGAACTCGTTACCGACGCCTAAATGGGCTCCATAATGCAACACTTCGCCCTAGTTTTTGGGACCGACAAACGGTCATTCAAGGCCTTGAACTCAACCGGGGAACATCCACAAACATTTTAAACAAAGTTGATAACCCTCAAGTAGATGAAACCCCCACCTCACGGAAGTCTGGTCGAAACTCCCCAAAACCGAGTCCACACATTACCTCGCCAAGGCAACATCTTTCCTTCTCGTCTAAGGAATCCATCATCAAGATCACTTCCGGATTTTAGAGTTAAGGTACTTCTCTAAAAGAAAATCGAACCCATGCTCGCATCTCTCCCCCCTGCTCCAAATGACTTGTTCTCCTTTTCAATAGAGGAAGATGACCACACTTATACACTATTTTTGTCATCTTCCTCATTAAACTTTCCTAAAATGTCATCTATGTCCCTACCTCTAGATTTTTGCCATTGGCATTATCTAGGCCGTCCATTTTCGTTTCATATCAAATATTTACGATAAAGACCCGATACTGATGCCCGAAAAACGTGCAATTTCCTTTAACAACGCTTGGAATCTGACTAAATTCGACGTGTTAGTTAGATTTCGCGACAATTCCAACAAAGAAACTGCTTCATTATCCGGGAGATCTAGAAAATTTCAGGCTTTGATCCAGGTAATACGACTTTGCCCTTTTTCTAAAAATTGGAATTCTTCGTCCTGCATTCTCCTAAAAGGGAATTTCATCCCTTAAATTTCGGACACCATAACACTCACACGCATATGCAACGGTACTCAACATGCATGTAAACTCGTCATTTAAATATTAAACGACTAAACCACGTACCTTCATCCCTAAACAAGAAGGGATAGGTGGCCCGCATCGCGGTCCTGGGCCCCATCGCGACTCCTCCACCCATAGTGTCACCATAGCATCCTCACTACCACGGCCTTATACCGCAAACCCGATCACCGCTATCCAAACTCCACCTATCCTCTCCTCGGGCGCCTGTATCGTCAACCTCAATCGTCCCCCAACTACTACATGAGCCGGATCTCGAGTATACTTCAGAGCATGGAGACGCGGAAAATACCTCGCACACTGACATGCCGGGCGGAAGCCAACCCAGACGCGAATAATGCCATTCTACCCTCTCGAGCATCTCAAAGCCCAATAAACCCCTGATACTTCCTACGCCGCTCGAACCCGACCACTCCTCTCTTAGGCATCACCTTCCAAGAAAACGTGGATCCCCAACCTCGAACTCTAAGAGTCGACGCCGCATACCAAAGATACTTCGCCTAGCCTCGAGCCGTGAGAAGACTATGTCGATCGCTTCACCCTCTCAGGTGTCTCTAGTCGGATCAGACCAAAGGATGGAGCCTTCTACCCCAGCCCAACATAACGGATTCCATATGGCCTCCCATACAATGCCCTCATATGGTGCCATTCGTATAATTTTACCGATAACTATTGTTGTGGGCGAATTCCATTAAGGGCAATCATTCTCCCAGCCTACCCTATGATCCAGACGCATGCCTCGTAGCATGTCCTCTGCAACACCAGATAATCCGCATAACGTGCAACCCTACACAACTCCTTCGTGTGTAAATGACCCAAGGTCGCAACGGCCACCAATGGATCATTAACTCCAGTCCATGTCATGAATGACATCCATATAATCGAGCCTCTCGCCTAACAACACCCAATGCAATTTCCAAAGGGTTATCCAAATCTCGAGTCACTCTCGACTCCTATCACCCAACTCTAAGTCTACGTGATAACCATGTCCGTGTGTTTTCATCTCGAGTCACTCCCGACTCCTATCACTCAACTCTAAGTCTATGTGATAATCCCGACCTGGAGAGTTTCATCTCGGGCAACATAATCCCTGCCACTGCGAGCCTCTATATCTGGCACAGAAATTTTGATATCTCTACGGTCTCTCACACCCCACACACGTAAATCCCTATACTCCATATCTCTTACACCCTCACGTAAATTTCGATAACCCGCGGCCTCTTACACTTCACGTAAATTTAGGATCTCTCCCCAAGTCTCTTACACCCACACGTAAATTGGGATCTCTCCCCGGTTTACACCTTACTACTAGAAATTCGGGATATCTCCCCTAGTCTCTTACACCCATACAGAAATTTCGAACTTCTCCACGGGTCTCTTACACCCACACACCCGATACCCCTGCCTCTTACACCCACACGTGACCTCGGATACTACCGCGGTCCCTTCACCCTAACCTGTGTTTCACCCAGGGGATTAACTACCCTTCTTACTTTGCCTACCACACACACTATACTCTTCATTTCCTAATTCCGAACTCGAGTCTCATCGACGTAGTCCCTAGACAAACTCAACCCACACTCACCAAGAGTGGTGAATGACCATACCGTGAACCCACACCCAACCTCGACGCCGGTGTTACCGCAAGTACATGAACGCACGATGTCATACACCGTGACACCCCAATCCTGGGTGGGTCCACCCCGAGTGCACTGAGATCTCTAACTCACACCCACCATTAGGTCAACTCTCACCCTACATCCCAGTGGGAAGAACATCTATACCGGCTTCTAAAGGCCTTAACTCTAAGCCCAACCAATCACAAGATGGCCAATAAAAGAATATGATGCATCCAATTTAAACGCCTACCTAGTTAACAAGTGCAAGAGTAGAAACGTGATCTCACATATACGGCCGTCTGTATGCTCACCAGAACCATGAGACCTCCTCGCCCCTAGGCCTCATATGCCCAAGCCGGGGCCGATGTGGCAACATATCAGCTCGCTTCGCTAACTAGAAGTCCTTAATTGGTGAGTCTCAGACTTGACTCGACCCACACTCACCCTCTAGCCCACCTGCGGCCGTCAAGGTGCTGTATAGCACCGTAACCGAAACTCGGTTCCTTACCCGCATTAAGGTGTGGAGGAATGAACTGGTCCTCTCATGTCTCACCGCTTGATCGGGATCGCATTGTCCCAAAGTCCCGATCCCCGCCTCGGGAAATCCTAGCCTCACCCCGCCCGAATGATCGAGGCTCGAACTCCTTAAGAACCCGAAGCCTTCCCCTCGCTTTCCCCGAATCCAGAAGCATATTGACTTCATACTAACACAGATCCGCAGTGCTCCGAGCATCCTCGATCTCTCTCTCTCTACGGTCGTGGCCGTCCTAACCATATGGAGTCCATAAACCAGAGCTTGTCCTACATCCTGGCTCGGATGGACAACTTCAGCCCATTCTCGAATCTCTTGACTTTGGCCATGTCCGTGGCCACGTAATCATTAGCAAAACGGGCTAGCTCCGTGAATCTAGCCACATACTCCATTACAAATATCGCCCTTGTTTCAACTCTAGAACTCGGCGCTGCGTGATGCCTGTGCGTGATTCCTGGAAAGTACTTATCCATGATCAGCCTCAAACTCGCCCCATGTCATCGCTTTCTGTGTCTCAGAGGTCCTTGCCCATTTCCACCATACTGGGCCTCACCTCCTCTAGCTGAACGCAACTAGTCTATCCCCGGTAGTCGAGGTAATCTCAGGCCTCAACACCTTTCTCGATCTCGCATGAACCAATGGTCTCGCACCATCGGTCCCTCCCGGGAATGCCTGAGGATGATGCGCCTAAACCTTCGAGGTTACAGATCCTCCCCGACTACCTACTGCAGACTAGCCTGTACTAATACAAAGAAAACAAGAATCCCTACAAATTTCAAACATATATGCCTTCCATCGACCAACACTGTGGTGCCCGATCAGCACTTCGTGGACGCCTCTACGCCATCGCCCGACCAGCCATCTATATATGTCAAATGGAAACAAGATTCATTTAATTTTTCATTTCGGGCCTAACTAGCAATGCACATGCACTACTAATGGGGACTTGACAACCATGAACCGGGCCCGCTCATTTCCTAAGTGGCGCTAACTTCCAAATCCACCAATTTATTTATTTCAATAAAATTCAAGCTTTCCTTCGCTCATTTCATTATCCAAACTCCTAAGGCTTCTAGTTCCTGACTTGCATCTACCCTTTCTATACGATTACATCATGGTTATAATTTCACGGCAACAACCGCAATCATAATTTCGCGACCATCATACCGCGGTATATGTCCTTCCACGCAATTTGAAACACAAAATCACGCAATCAAAAACATGCAACATTAATGACGTATCCCAGGTGTAAATACAGCCCCGAGACACTATTCACACACCGAAAAACATTTTATATACTATGTCCTTGCATTTATAGGCAATGCAAGACAATTTATTCAATATATCAAATCATATTTATCAACAAAAAATTTATTTTTTGAAATTTTCTTTTTTTTTTTAAATTTTCAATGATATTTGATTTTATTTATTTTACTTTTTCAAAAAATTTTTTTTTCAACTGTGAATGAAGGTTCAAATAAAGGACTTTAAACAAGAGTTCGAGTCACACTCCGGGCATTAAAATACACTCCGCCTCAAGTCACCTTGCGTCACAATACAATGATTGTATTGTGACCTCTTATCCCATAGCCCTTTGCCTCAACCACGATACACTTGTAGGTGTATTGCAAACAGCAATGGCCTGTAACCAACAAACTTCCTATTAATACAATTTCGCCTAATTATTCACCCATGTTGCACATAACTTAGCCACGTGACACCCATTGCAATACAATTTGTTGTGTTGCAATACACTTTACCCAAATTTACCCCATGCCGCAATACACTTCCCAAATGCATCGCACACCCTTGTGCAATACAATTCTTCCCCTTATCGTAATACACTTACCCTCAGCCATCGCTCTTCTCATTCACAATATTAATTCAATCAGGATGGTAATACACTCCAAATGTTCTAGCCAACTTGTAATACACCTCATATTGCAATACAAAACCTAGCCAACTTGCACTCCTAAGGCCACTATGTCACAATACAATTCCTTCTATCACAATACAATGGGGCAAAGAGCTCCAAATCGCCCCTCGCACCAATTTTTTTTCGTTTTCTTCCTTTTTTTTTTTTTCCAAACACTATAATACTCAAAAAATATATACCTTTTTTTTTTTCCTCATTTTCCACAATACTCAAATAAATTTATAAAAATTTATTTTATTTGATTTTCTTCTCGGCTTATTAATACGCTCAAAAACCTTAGAAAAATGATTTTTTTTCTTCATATCTCATTTTTTTCTTTCCAGCTTAATTTTGGACCATTTGTCCAAAATTTTCTATCCCCATTTTCACACTACACCTAGTGTTCAATATTAAAATTTTATTTCATTATCCAATAAAACCCAAATAAATTATTCAAATTTATTTCATTTTTATCTTCTTTGTTCCAAATATACAATTTAAACTCCTAAAATTTTTAAGCTCACTAAGAGATATATCTAAGCACTAATCTTGATACAACACATAACAATCTGCTATGTTATATATCATTCAATAATAACCATTCATCAAAACACACACAATCACAATATTCAAACACATGCATGCAGAGCTTAACATTTATCCTGTGGATTTGCCTAGGTACCTACATATCTAACCCTACATCAAACCACCCAAGTGGTGATGGATACCCAAACCCGAGCTCCCTAGGTATTCGTATACCCAAGCCCGATACTGCCGTTAGTCGGCATCAGACCACATCTCAGGATACACCCACAGAGCCCTGGGCGTAATCACCCACTCTAGCTCGATACCGCCAAGCCGTGACGCCCCCAAAACCCAAGGGTCCGTTTCACTACCCACAACTCATGTGAAACACTCGTGGAATGTCGAGTGAGCATCTCTCACGAAAATCGGGCAGAGTCTCCTTTATGCGGGAAGCTACCCAGCCATACAAGCTGTCCCGAAACAATCCAACATAATCGATATAGTACAAATGGTCATTTGGGCCCATATATAATCTCATCAAATAATCCTGACTATATACCATAGTTTCAAAGAGTTAATAATTTACTCTTATACAACATATATTAAAATTCTAGAATTCATTCTAATACATGTATCAAACTAAAATGTCGAAGCCCTGGCAGGCTTTCTTCAAAATCGGTCTCTAAGAAGAAGTAGTCTTCTCAGCCCTGTGCACGAAAATAATATCCTCGGCGGGGTGGCTATCGCCGATGGTGGAATCACCTAGTGGGTGCCTCTCCACCTAAGTGCATATGCAATGCTCCAAGCAAACACACATTCAAAGCGGAAATTCGTGATCTGCCAGATATGCAAATGAAGCTAGCACGTCGAGTTCTCAGAGCTCCCTCACACTTGCCTAAGCCATGTATGAGAAAACATAATCATTTTCAAAACAAAACCTGTTGTTTTCGAAATTACACTACCGAACGTGTCGGTAAAAATATGGGACTACCCTCTGAGGCGAATGTGTTGGAGAACCTTCCGAAACAGTCATGGTCCTCATCCAGAAATGTCTGATGGGCCGAGTCTCCCAACCCGTTCTCGGGAAATTCATCTGTGTGGAAATTCTTTTCAAAAATGTTTCGTTTCTTTTTCAATTTTTCATGTCGTACACACAACTTCACAAAGATTTTGATGTGAATATAATCATTAATTACAACGCATCTTAGTAACATATAACATATATCTTATAAATCAAAACTTATCATTTCATGTTATGCATTCCACCATCAATCACACCAGAATTAGCTGCATGGGCTAATTTAACAAGCATGACAATTCAATTTGAATTACTCGACCATACACAATTTCTCTACAAAATTAATTACGTGAACATTCACGCATGAACGGTGAAACCCTCGAGTTCTTGTTCACGGCGATATCTGACATCGGTTCACTTGGTGAACCAGATTCCATGGCCCCATTGAGGCCTTATACACACCGATCATGAATTTATTGAATAAATCATCCTTTCGACATGCCCCGAATAGTCGTGAGCTATCGCGGCGCCCCAATATCGACTCATAAATTCTGCGCTTTGGTCGGATTTTGGGGCCCGTCAACTGATAAATTCAGGCCTCGACAGTGAAACATCCACAGAAACACTTAAGCGAGTGAGCTTCAAGTAGGATGAAACTACACTCACGGAGTTTGTCAAAACTCCTCGAGAGTCACGCGTGTTCGCGCCATGGCGTAGAGCAGGCTGCCTTTGCTCAGAAGGAATGAGCGTCCCGAATCTCACGGGATTTTAAAGAGTACT
This sequence comes from Tetrastigma voinierianum, assembly GCA_016808115.1. Taxonomy (NCBI): domain Eukaryota; kingdom Viridiplantae; phylum Streptophyta; class Magnoliopsida; order Vitales; family Vitaceae; genus Tetrastigma; species Tetrastigma voinierianum. The sequence continues at coordinate 123,175 of JAEQBH010007189.1, forward strand.
CTCTCTCTAAAAAAAATCGAGAAAACCCACGTGCTGCATCTCCCCATTCGGCCAATTTGTCTTATTTTGAAGGAGGAAGATGACGTATACCTTATTTTGTCATCTTCCTCATTAAACTTTCTGGAAATGCCATCCCATGTCCCTCTTATACCAGATTTTGCCGGCTTGGCACTATTTAGTAGATCCATTTTAATCGTTTCTCTATCCATGCAACATGTGTCACATGAGTACATATTATATGTGAATTTCGTCACATCAAATATCATTCTGACTTTAGATACTCGATGCCTCAACGTGCAGTCATTGTCTCGGAATTTGTGAAGTCGACGTGTTAAGTGGTAGATTGTAAGGCGATTCAACGGTGAAATCCAGTTTTGTCATCGAGATCTAGAAAAATTTAGTTTGATGAAGTGCGATTTGCCCTTTTTCCAAAAATTGGAATTTTCTCAGGTCTTACACTGGTTGTGATATTCTTCTTGGAAATAATTTTCTTCAACTCTTCCAAATTATTATTCAAAATAATAGTGCTTATTATCTTCGCTTTAAGACTCCGTGTAATCATTGGATCACTACTCCTCGATTAAAGGCGCGTGTCATGCTGTAAACACTACATTACCTTTGTCACCATGGCCGCGTGGTGAGTTACTGTCCTCTTACCTTTGCAGCGATTTTCGACCATTACTCAAACTAGAAACTTGATTACTCTACTCCTTAATTTTATGTGATCGGTAAAAATCAGCTTGAATCACTCACATGTCGAAAATCCCTTCTGATTTTGGGATCATAATAAGATTATGAAACATGAATTAAAGATCCTAATAAGATTATTCGGAGTAAAACCCGATGCGACCATAATGAATTAGATGTCAAGAATTTCAAGCCGATTGAAAGAATTCTCTTGGCGAGATTTGATTCGTCCTTGAAAGCCCACATAAACGATGACATTTATGGTTAGAAATAGAAATGAGATTAATAGGAATAGTACAAATGGTTGTTAACTACAAACAACTAAATGACAATACAATTTTTGATGGATATTTTTTACCCAATAAAGAAACATTAATTCATAAAACTCAAAATTGTAAGTGGCACTCTAAATTTGATTGTAAATCAGGATTTTATCAAATAAAAATGGCTGAAGATTCTAAGGTCTTAACTGCCTTTAGTACTCCTCAAGGGCATTATGAATGGAATGTGTTACCTTTTGGATTGAAAAATGCTCCACAAATCTTTCAAATAAAAATGGATAATATATTTAGAGATTATGATTTCATACATGTATATGTTGATGATATGCTAATTTCCTCGCCAACTAAATAACAACATTTAGATCATTTAAATACTTTCATAAATTTATGTCAAATTCATGGCATTGGTCTTTCAAAAAATAAATCCATTATAGGAGAACAAAAAATTGATTTTTTAGGATTATTAATTGATTCAGAAGGAATAGAGTTACATAATCATATTTTAGAAAAAATTAAAGATTTTCCATAAAAAATTATAGATCGAAACAACTCCAAAGATTTTTAGGAATATTAAACTATGCTAAAGGATTTATTAAAAACCTAGCTGATTTTAGAAAACCCTTGCAAAAATTAACCAATGAAAAACATAAATTTGAGTTCACTAAAGAACACGAAGAACATATTAGATTTATAAAATCTCAATGTACTAATTTACCAAAGTTAAAACTTCCACTAGATAATGATGATTTAATTCTTGAAACTTATTCTTCTAACGATCGTGGGCGCGTGCTAAAACGAGATCAAAATGATTCGAAGAATTATGTGGGTATACTTGAACTTTTACACCCAACGAAGAAAGATATTATATTGTGAAAAGAATTCTTATTTGTATAAAGGATTAAGAAATTTTCATATTTTCTATTACCCAGGAATTTTATTCTGAGGCGATAATACTCAGGTTAAGGCATTTATAAAAAATAGTCTACCTTCTAAACCAGAATACAAGCATCTAATTAGATGGCAAACTTATTTCTCTTAATATATATTTGATATTGAAATAATTCGTTCTCCACCAAAAAATGTTATTTGCGGATTTCCCTATGAGAGATGGCGTGGGAAAAACGAAGATTGATGAAGTAATAAATAGTCTTTTAGAAATGTCAAAGATTTTTTACCAGATAAGCATTCTTTCTGATTTTCTAAATGAGCTTGTTGGGCGAAAATGCGTAAGAAAAGTAAAACTAAAAGTAAAAAGTTTATCAGATTTGGAAAGATATTGTGAAGATTTTACAAACTGCAAAATGGTTCTTACTACTTATTTAAAAGATGAAATAGATTTATCAAATATGAGTATTAAAGATGATTTAGAAAAAGAAGATTTTGAAAAAGGTGAATCGTCCCAAAATGTTTCTCTACGTCCTCAGACATCTAGAGCAAACTACGAAAATCAATAATGTCTTCGAGGCGGGAACTTTTGAGATTACATGGAGAAACCATGGAACGATTATATGGGTTGATCAATAACAAATATATGATTATTGATAAATCTAGGATTTATCCAAGGATTTATTTCTTACAAGGATCTAATCCTGAAGAAATACATGAATGGTATGATTTTGGTAGTATCATTGCACTTCTGCCATCCACAAAATTTTCTAGGAAATGTAGGTGCCTAAATTGGATTCGAGGCGTACAAGATAATTTTGGGAATAATTCCCTAATAAAGATTGATTATACTTTAGCACTTGATATTTTCAATGCTAGTCCAGATTTTGATAACAATCAAATATATCCTGTATGCCACTTTATCCGAATGAGAAAAGTAGTCCATGAAAAGAATATGATTTCAAAAACCACAAAGATTTTTCGATCCTTTACCAAAGATAATATTCATTATCGACGAGGACTCGGATTAATCGTTGTAAAATGACAAATGGAGAATGCATTGAAAAGACCATTTAGAAGCTATGGAAAGCCAGAAAAGTTGGGATCTATCGCGATTCGTAGACTACGGGGCCGCTAATTCGTAAGCGATTTATTTCTTATGAAAAATCGATTTGATTGAGATTGGAGAACTTTCTCCTCCTCGAGGCCGCGGATTCGTGGATATCTTCTCACCATTGGTGTTGATAAAGACTCGTGTGAATCACAATGATAACATTGGCTGATTTTGTAGTTTCTTACATGATGATGCGGAGTTGAATAAATCTTATGTGGACATATGCAAATGAGAACTAGTTCCTGGTGGAACTTTCAAGCATGTCTGAGTATTAACATTGTTATAGCAATGAGTACCTGAAAGCTTTACTACATCAAAGTCCTAGATCTATCAACCAATCAAACACAAGAAAAATACAATTCTGAAACAACAAATAAGCGAACTCCTCGAGATTTGTATGATAATTTTAAAACCAAATGCTAGGTTTTTCATATCTAATCTACATACGCTTTTTTTTTTCTTTTTTTTTAGTGGGTAAATGACAAAAACTCTACAAAATAGAAACCCAAATAGAACCATAAAAAAAGAAAAACAAAACAAAACCCTCAAAGCAAACACAAAGCCAAATAGAACCATAAACAATGTTTTGCTATTACCTTCGGCACAAAGATGAGTTTTTTAGCCCAATATATGATCGAATTCCTCCTTCGCAGATGATGAAGACACCGAAGAGAGGCAAATGAATCGTGGGTCTCTGAGATAGCTTAAGCTGGGAAGAAATTGGAAACTGGCCTCCAAAAATGCAACGGTTCGGACTTGGGGATGAGGCGAAGGCCCGAGCCTGCAACTGATATGATTTCTTTTTCCACTTTAGCCGAGAGATCGATTTGGCCAGAGCCAAAGTATAGGGTTAAGGCTTTTCTTCCTTTGGCCTATCGTAGAGAGAGGAAGACGAAGGAATTAGGGTAAGAAAACATTTGATGTCAAATGTTTTCTTGTTTTTATCTAGCTGGAATACTAGTTGGATTGTTAAGAGAAGCAGTTTCGGTATTGTTTGTCCAATTATCCCTTTTGTTCCTCAAAGACAATTTTTTTTTTTTTCAAATGTACTGACTGGTGCAATTGAAGTTCTTTGTACCTATTTAACTTTTATTTTAAAATAAACAATCTGAAACATACTTACCCCTTAAAAAAATTAGTGGTAGAGTCACCAAAGGCTTGGGGCACTTGTTCATAGTGAAAATTTCTTGAAAAATTTTTTCCTTTGAAAGTGAAGTGACTCAAAACTCGAAAGCTCAGGTTTGCCCCTTGAAAACTACTTACGATCAATCATTAGGTTATTGCCCATGAACGTAAGCAAAAAGTATCTTATTTAAAGTGCTCCAACTCACTCTAAATCGTGACTCGTCTTTGAAAAAAATAATCAAACTATTATATAGCACGTGACAATTTTAGAATGAAAGATAATATAAAGTTTTGATATTGTAATTATCAATAATTTATATGATATTAACTATAAACCAAGTTATATAATATTTTAAAATTTTACTCTTCGTGTTACTATAAATAACCAATTAAGATGTAATAGTTTATCAACGTTAAATACCGTTAAATGTGGTGAATATTTCTTCACTAATTCTAGAATTTATCTCATTTTAATTAATCTTTAAATTATTTTTTGAATATTTCTTATTGACCAATTTTATTAGTGTAATGTTTATTGCTCTAACTAATTGAGGATGTTTCTCCGTTTTTAAACTTGCTAATCAAAACGAAATGTTCAGCACCCGCGGGTTTCTCCGTTTCAGAATTTCGTATTTTTTTCGGGGGGAGACTGCAATTTGACAAATATCAGGGGTGGCTCTTGTAATTAAAAGCAAATCAAAGTGTTTCCATAACTATCAATACGACGTCGTTTCTCTCTGAGGTTCTTAACATTACCGGAACGAAGCTGCAAGCTAAGCCTTCCAACATTTCACCGCAGTGAGGCAGGGTTCAGGTCGGTTGCGAACCCTGGAAATAATTTAATTTAATTTATTTTATAATTTAATCGATTGTGGAGTTGATTTTGAACATTCGTTAATCTCATGTTGATTCGATTTTTCTGCATTGAATTCAAAAGTCTGTGATTTTGTATGAAGCCAAGTGTAAGTTAGAGTCAGGGTTTGCCTACATGATGTTCGACGTAATTTCTCTGTGGCGATTTTCTGGATTATAATGTAACCCTGATTAAGATCTGTAGGAAAACCACTGTTGTTTGATTGGATTTTGAAAATGGAAAACTGAAAGTCCCTTCTCTTTCTTTTATTTCTATTTCTTGGATTCAGGATGCTTAGTTAGAAAGAAATGGAAAACTAAGACTCTGAATGAAAATTCAAAGTTCCTAAATAATTCAGAAAGCCACTGCATTTGAATGTTAATGAGCTGCAGGAAGAAAAAAAAAAAAAGGATTAATTTGGACGAAAATTTGAAAGTAATAGGGGTGTAGTGGATCTTTGTTTGAATGTGTTATCATTAATATTCATTTACTTTTCATGTGTTTCAATGGCTTATTGTTCTGAAAATAATGTGATATGGGAAGTATGGTTGTCTTTCTCAGCTAAATTTGAGAGAATATGCCATCCCTTCAGACCGCTTTGCCTCCTGAACTTGCCAACAATGTGATCAGGGTTAGTGGTTCTCCATTTCCTCATGTCCACTTTTTTGGCATTTATCGGTTAGTTGTAGTTAATTTATAAGTCCAATCCTGATGTGTGCCTTTGTTGTTTCTAGCTTTACCGTGAGTGTCTCCGAAGAGCTAAATATATTGGCCATCAGGTATGCATAATCTCTCTCTCTCTCTCTCTCTCTCTCTCAATTTCCTATGTTTTGAATTAAGCATGTTTATTTGATTTTGACTCTTGTTGCATATGAGAAGACAGTTAATATTGGATTCTTAAGTTACAAGAATTCATTGTCAGTTCTGTCATTAACTTCAGCACACATTTTGTTTTATTATGTAAATTTAATCATGCGAAAGACTCAGTTAACAACAACTTGAGTCTCTTCTCCAAACTTAATGGGTAATAATCATTTGAAGACCCTATGATTAGGCCTTTTGAATTCTCAAGCTAAGAGACTCTATTATGAAGTGGGACTTGCTTATGGAAATAACTTGGGAATGAACTCAAGTAAGATTTGTGTCGATGTCTTCTTGATCAGGAGAGGACCTCTGAGCAAATCCTCACTGCTCTTACATAAAAACAGGAGAGGTGGTAGGGGATCAAAAAACAAACCTGCTGATAGATTGGATTTTGTTAGGATCAAGGCACTAGTCATCTCATCTTAAAACTAATTGGTTCCCAGTCATGTCCATGTAATCCTCTTTATGTAGTTTAATACTATGTTTTTTGATAGCAGTGGATGTCAGGACGAAACTGCATGCATTTCGACTAATTCCATAGGGCCTTGGGTGACAGTAGGGTAAACCGCCAGAGTACCCCCAAGGGACTCAGATTTGTAACCTCTGGGGATGACCCCAAACCTTTCGCCATCGGAAGGCTACCCCCCTTGGGGTGTAGTCTAATACCATGTTCATCCACACTAATTTCAAGGCTTAACAATCTGGAGACTTGTGGGGCTTGACCGTCCCCACAACACACCCATCCTATGGTCTTTTACTCATCCTGAGGTTCACAGTGGGGCATGACCATCACAGTGGGGCTTGACCATCTCTCGACATGCCCATCCCAGGACCTTTACCAATCCTAAGGCTTATAATGGCATAAATCATCTGCATCTTTACACACCCTTCCCAAGGCCATTACTTCAACCACCGTTTTTCTAAGTAGCTGAATTGTTGTATGTCTAACAGATACAACCAGTATGGAGCCCCTACCTATACCAATTACCCATAATTGCCAGAGCTGATGTACTCATCAGATTTATTGATCATCCAGTGACAGCATCACCACTAACAAAAACTTAAAGCAATTATAGTAGCCACCACTTCAGATTGTCCAGGAGCTGACACTGGGTTTATTGTGAAAGAACTGAAGCACCATATCTCGACTTAAAAGCCACTCACCAGAGCTTGATCCTGGTTTTGGATGAAGGCTTATATTGGATGGTTATGATATGACAGATGGGGTCACCTCCTATTTTTACATCAGCATTGGTCAATTTTGCAAGTGCCTCATGCCCATGCTTACTGTCCAACCTTTTTTTTTGGGTTAGGCAATGTGGAAGGTCTACAATTCCTTATAAAAAGGTTTATTTTTTCTGTTCTATTTCTTGTATGTCCTGGCCTTTCGTCTATTGACAAAATAGGGGAAGACCTTCCTGGAAAAAAAGTCTCCAGGAAGGAAGAAATTGCAAACTTGGGCAGAACCTTTTGTCCTCTTGGTCACTTCAGAAAAAGACTAGAGGCATCTTTTCATATGGAACAATGGAGTTCTTCTCTCCATTCTACAGCTGAATCAGTAATCTTTAATTTTAGCTGGTAAATGATGGTTACCTTTATACTTTGGTGAAGCTATTCTTGACAAGAGAAATATTAAAAAGTGAGATGCATTAGTTTATGGCTTGACATGTTGCCACTCAGTGGTTAGTTGAGTGCAACAATATGATAGGAGAAGGAAGTTTCTGGCATATTATAGATTTGTGAATTACATATCCCGTTGTTCAAGTCCCAGCATCAATGGCTGGATTTTTTTAGGCTTGTGGTTTATGTTAACCCCCAGTGACATTGGATATTGAAATACTGGAACTAAGATCAATATGATAATTTAACAGAGTTCCTGGGATTTTACATTCCAGCAGAGAAAATCCTATAATAAGTCCGGATATCATTTAGGTAGGAATTCATCCCATATACCATTTGACATTCCTTTCTCATCTAATCATATGGTTTATCTTGTGTGGGAGGCAATCTGTTTAATCGAATGGTTCTTCTGCCTCTTATTACATTGCTGCTCTGGTATAGTACTTAATTTCTTTACGTCCAAGAGTTCTTGCAGGTGGAACTAGCAGAATTGCATTTTACCTGCTTCACCTTGGAGAACTTAAGTTCTCCCTCTCTCTCACACACAATCACTCACACACACACACAAACTCATATATATGTATGTATATTTTAAATACTTCTCTCTAATATATTGAAATGGAATTGAAAATTAACTTGGTGTTATGTGTCAAAATGTAGAAACATAATACAGAGCTTGTTGTTGATATGGTAAGGCAGCAGTTCAAGAAAAACATGCATGAGACGGATCCAGAAAAAATTCAAAAGTTGAAGGATGAGTACGTTTTTGTTCACCTAGTTTTCTTGCATGAGTGTGGGTGGGGGAAATAAGTTGGCCCTTATGGCCTGTATGCAAAATTACCTTTCACTAGCTGGCTCTTCTTTGTTGCATCGGGGTGGGGTAATGTAATATATTCTTTCCCCTAAGATGTTTCTTTTTTATTATTTTTCTTTTTCTGACTCAAAATAGGCAACCTTGATTAGGAGAACAACCATTGGAAACATTCATAAAAAATTTTCTATTCTATTTATTCAGTCAAATTAGCATGATTCAGTGGAGGAAAGTCGGTTGTACATATTAGTGGTGTGTGCATGCTTACAATATTGTTATGACCCAACAGTATTCCTTAGTTTTAATCCTTGGGTTTTCTTGGTTTGTAGTGCGGCAAGAGGACTTATAAATCACATACTGTATGAGTCTGAGAGGATATCTGGCCGCAAATTCAGCAAAACTTCTTGATGATTCCAGGATGACCCTTTTTCTATGATTTTCTGCTGTGTATTAGGTGAAATTTTGGTTATGAACAAAGTAATAAATATAGAGTGACTTGAATGCTCATGGAGGTTCCTGTTATCTCCCCACCTCTTGCACCATCATACTAGATGAGTTGCATGGCGACCTTTTTTTTTCTTTTTTTTTTTTTTGAAAATATGTTTATTCACTTTACACTGAAAGAAATTAGCTGGGACTAGTAGCAGGCTCCTACTCAAGCAGGAAGTTGACATGCTCTATATGGTAACTTTGTATTCATTAATATGGTTCTACTATCGAAGTCTGGAGAACTGAGGCAGAATATAGCTCTTTTCTGATTCTTCTTATGTGCTTGTTTAGGTCCTCTTTGTTTACAGCTTTTGAAAACTATTTTTTTTTTTTGAAAAACAAGTAAAACAAGGATAATATATTTGGTTCCCATTTTATTTTTTGTTGTTATGAAAAACACGAATAACACAAAAAACACTAAATTCAGAGAACAATAACATTTTTCAGAATTTGTGTTATTTGTGTTTTTAAAAAATTATAGTCAAGAACAGTTTTTAAATACAGGAACCAAACAAAACCTTAATTTTTTATTTTATTTTAATGGGTCAACTCTGTGGCAAGAGATGGTATGGTGGCTGTGTAGGATGTCATGTGGGACTGGATTCCAAAACCAGGTCTTGGACAGGCCCAAAGAGGATGTGATGTTAAATTTGCTGTAAAGAGGAAGTAAAATTTTAAGATTACGTATCTGCAATACTTGATTCATTCGTTTCTCTGCTTCCCTTCACCTGAAGGCTTCATTCCATATAATTTAAGCCCCAAAGGAGTAGCTCAGCAGTAATGTAATATTGAATGCCATAAAAGGTTTTATCCATCTCATTATGCATAAATAGGCTTTCAAATAAGACATCCAGACCCTGATCCAAGACCAGCAGCCATTTAGAAGACTACAAAGAGGAAATGCCCATTCTTTTACTCTTGTTCCTCCACATGGCCTAACTTTTCTTAATTCTTTCAATCCATGTTCGGTCGCTTTGCTCATCTTCACTCAAAATTTGTTCTGTCGTGTTCAACAAGGTTCAACTTTGTTTTCTTCTGTTACAAAAATGTTTTGTTTTGCATGGCATGAGCTTAACAAAATGCAGAGAATATGCCCTTTTCTTGAACCCAAGAAACTAGTGGGCAACCCCTCAAGGCCTGACTCAAGTGGTAAAAGGTGAGATGAGCATACAGGAGAACCCTTGACAGCTAAACATTTTAGTTATCATGTAGTAAATTATCCATCATTGGAACTAGATTTGAGGCCACTCCTTATCGTGTCTTTTGAAACGTTGAGCGGCTATGCGTAGAATAGGCGTGATAAAGCGGATGTATACAAAAAAAAGAAATAAAAGTAAAAAAAATGAGTACATTACAACCTTTTTAACGATTAAACATTTTGATTCTGATGTAGTAAATTGTCACTTGTGGGATTTGAATCAAGACGCCATCTGCTCCCACCTACGCTTTTTGGAAACGTTGGCCCATTTCTATCGCACTTAGTTTGTTAGGCATGATGGGCAAGATTACATTACAACTTAAAAATGCAAAAGTTATAGAAGTAAAAAATAAAAAATAAAAATAAGGAAGCTAGTGGGCGAATGTTATTTGAGCCGTATATGCTAATAAGGAGTGCAAACTGGATCAAACCCAAAACACTAATGGAGACATGCAATTTTTCCATGATTTGGCCATTGCTCCATTTCTATTGACAAGGCTTGAAACATAAAGAGGCATAGTGCTTCTTCTGCTGCCTCTTTTTTAAGTCCCTTCTGATTTTTCTTAGTGCATATTCACTGGTTATGCTCTTGTTTGATAATGTTAAACTCAAGAAAATCAGATAAAAGAATTCAATAATATCATTTCTATAGTTTAAATAAAAGAATTCAATACTATCAATATTATAGTATGTAGCCAGCAATAAATGCTGTTCCTGGAAATTGACTGTAGGATAGCAAAACATCGTACAGTAAATACCACATCAAAGGAAGTGGTAAAAGCAAGGAATAGCCTTTGCAAAACTCTCTATACATTCATATTACACTATCCCTGCTAAACACTTCTCTTTTTGGAAACTGGACAATATATTCAAGCTGAACATCTGCTAGTTTATATCTGAATTCTGACCACTTTTTCCTAAATTGGATTGTCTTGGTTCTGCAGTTCTTGGACTGAATGGTCCTCTTCCACCAAATCTTGGACTCTGAATCCCTCTCAGTCCAGTTATCCGAGGACTGTTGTATACCATGTCTGAGAAGCTCTTCGTGCTTTTGAAATCTTTGGATGGCATTGAAGGAGAGCTTGTAATCTTCAAACTGCACGTACGTCTGATCTCTCCCCTGCCTCGAGTAATCATCCCGTCTAAAATCTCTCCATGTTCTGCAAATGAAGATCTCCTACTCAGCTCCCTCTCCTGTTAAGAACAGCACAGAAAGTTTATGAACTGAAACAAGCCAGTGGGTGTAAGTTCTTTATCCAGATTTTTATGTGAAATTATGATAAAGGAGAGAAACCAGATATGCATAGGAGTTAGGACTGATTCAGAGTGAAAGAATTGAAGACACACTTGTGAGGTTGAATGATAAAGCAGGGGCCTCTTCATACTCTGCAGCATCTAAATCTTGAAGATGTGCCCCTTTGAAAAACTTGGGCAAAAGGTATTGTCTCACAGGAACCAGAAGCATGATCATCAGAGGGAACAGAACTCCAGCGATAGGGACCCAAGTAATCCCGAAACAAACAAGCAAGTAAGCGGTCTGGAAGATGGTAAACATCACAATTGTCTTGAAAGGAACAGTTTCCACGAAAGTTGCATGGTAGTCCTCCAAAACTCTGAAAAAATAAATGATGGTAAAATAAGAGGGACAAATTAAGGAGAAAGATTAAAAGGAGCATGGAAAAAGATAAGGAAAAGGCTTTGAGTGTGTACTTGAATCTTCTACTTGGAGCTGTAAAGAGTAATAAAATCCGCTCCCAGAACTGGTTACCAGGTAAGCTTTCAACAGCCATGAAGGCAAAGTATCCCCAGAGTACCGATGTTGGGATCTTTTTAAGCAAAGGCATAGCGGCAACACATCCTCCAACCATTATGGCCTGAAGCAAGTTGCTAAGCCGCTGTTCTTTCACCTCAACTGGTAATAGGTCATCAATCTCATTCTCGATATCAAACACAGTCTCATCAACTGGAGACTCCATATTCTCCATGCTTGAAGCCAATTGAATAGTTGTGTCCTTCCATTCTTTTAGTCCCTGCCCATCACACAAGTTTGAACAAGGTTGAATAATTATTTCCATCATATAAAAGTAGTTAAAAAGTTTTGAAACTATGAATGTAGTAGTGATATACAGATCAAGATGGGCCAGAAATTTGATATTCCTGAACAAGACAGATGGGTCTTTGGCTCATTGAGTTTCTGAACCACGATTTTATCGTTCCAACGACAAAATGAAATCAACAACAGCAAAGGGAATGTGCAGTTGTACCTGAGCTGAGGGTTCCTGGTATACCAATGGAGTCTGCATATGTTGATAGGATTCTTGCATGCTTTCATACATTTGTCCCAAGCTTAAATTCTCCCTCATACATTTACGTGCTGTTTTCACTAGTCGATTGCGAAGCAACTACATAAAAATGCACAAGTTTTGTAAATACCTGCTGTTCAGTGTTTGCCAAATTGAACGGGTAGAAGGATATCAGACTGAACTGTCAATTAAAAAGCATCCATGGTTGAATTTAGTCCTACCTGATGCTTAAGTGTAGCCAAACATTTGGTATGCATTGGGGATTGTGGAATGACACCATTTGCTGGAGGGATTCCAACGAGACCACACACTAGTACCTGACATAAAGTGACCAAATTTGAAAAACAAAACCAAAAATATCAAGCTCAATGCAACTGGGGATCATTTCCCATATATTTCAATGACAGAAAAAATGAAGCGAGGAATTTGAAAAGGCAAAGACATAGGAAAAGGATATCCTTCATACCATGAAACCCAAAAGAAGTAAGTCATAATGGAAGGAAGGTGGCTTTCTCAAATTGAATTCCTTTTGTTGAGCAAGTTGAGAGGCTACACTGTGGTCAAAGTAGTAAAGTACAGCTATCATGGTTGCTGGAATAAAAGCTCCAATTATATAGAAGACTGGAACATTCAGCATGTCCTGTGAGTTTCAAATGCATGCTATTAATATACTTTTCGTCTTAAGAGACTGATCTCTCTTATTTATCAAGGTAAAAAAATATATGGATATATATATCAAGCGTTGAGTCAGGCATGCCTTTACGATGGTCCAGTTCTCGTATGCACCCTGTGACCATGGATTTGGACTGAAGAGACGCCGTGGGATCCCTTTTGGAATACTTCCAGCGGGTATATAGGAGGCGGCTGTCCACACCAGAACCATCAAAGGCACGCCATAATCTGCTATGAAACCTCGAAGCCAACCTTCACAGAGTGATAGAATCTATTATTTAACAGAAATAACGGTTCTACAAAAATCTGAATTGTGGGATGTGATTTGAGTGTAGAACTATCTTTCTTAAGCAGAGTTCATCATGACAAGACTATTTGTTCATTTCTGAAGAATGGAGATGATATGATTCATCTTCATGTCTTTGTCTAGCATTTGCAAGCACTTTAAAGCATGGGATCAATCTTAAGGGATATATCTTCCTTTTTATATTGGTACATTCCGGGTTCTACAGTCATGGAAGCCGGTTAAGATTAAAAATTCACAATAACAATCTCTATTTTTGGGTGCAACAATGGGAATGGGATTAGAGAAAATTTTAAAATAGGTATTGAGATAAAGAGGGATTGAGAGATACAACAAAAATTCTAAAATATTTTTAAAGAATGGCAATTGATCATACAGTTTTACGTGGGTCCCAATTGAGATGCTGGTCCCATGTAAAAGAAGATCTTTGACTATATGGTATTTCATGTACCTTCTGATTCTGGTCTCTGTGGTTAGAGCTTTTGTATCTTACAAAAAAAATCAGAGTTTCTAAGATAAAAAGGAAGAAAGAGGAAGAACAGCATGGGGAGGAAGATCAAGATTCCTGTGAGAAGTGGAAAATAATGCCAATTTCCATGACAATTCTGATAAGTAATGGTAGGTGTTCATGAAAATAAGATTCTTTCTTTCTGTCACAGAAATCTCTATTCAGTTTGGAGATTATATCATAGCCAATAAACTTACGAGACCCATAACGCCAAGACCTTGCTTTTCGGCTTCTTAATGCAGTAAGAAACAGACCAAAGGACAGAACCAGGGCAAACATCCCATTAGCAAACCTCCATGAAGGTTGAAACTCTGTCAATGTCGGACTTTCTCTTCCAGGTATGCGAAACTCATCTACAAGTCCCTAGAAAATCCAATCCAGAAATTAAAATTTGAAATGAATGGAATCAATCACATGGAACTATTCCATCAGAGATTCCATGAACACCATGAAAATTTGAACATCAAACCCTTTATGATTTCAGTGTTCAATCTAAAACATACACTTAACAATTATCTCATATTTCATTGTAAGTCAATAAATAATCTCTTACTTTAATAGCTTCCTGCATGAATAACATTGCGATAAGGAGGCCAAACAATTCCCCCGCGATACGAGTGAACCTATTGATAATGGAAGAAGCTCCTAAGATCGCCAGTAGGAAAAGTAGAATTGCAGTCCACACACATACCCTGCAAATCCAAATTGTAATGCCATTCCAGCTCACTAATCAGATTTCTTATAGATAAATATCAGTAAGGGAATAACAAAATTCACTTCCATTTTCTGGCAATAAGAAAAACAATACCATCCAGTCCATGCTAGAAAGAGCTTTGGTCCCAAATCTGGTCTATCTTTAGCAAAATTGAACATGAATGTATACATTAGTACAGTTGGCTCTGCCACTCCAAGAATCAGCAAAGGCTGACCTCCTATGATGGAGTGAATAATTCCGCACAATGCGGTAGAAGCCAATGTTTGAACCGCTGTAAGAACCCCATCTGTTAACAACAAACACATGTGTAAGAACAAAATCATAAAATCATTCAATGGAAACCGACCAACAGATTTTGAATATACTTTAATTGTTCATTGTGTTACCAGTATTCCTCTCCAATTGCTCTCCAAAGGAAATGACTGGAATTGCTGAAGCAAAAAATATGTATGTGGTGGGGGCCAAAATCCTACAAACAAATAAAATTTTCACCAGGTTAACATATGAATCTATGATCATCATCAAACTATTGACAAAAGCTGAGCGATAGAGAGAAAAAAGAACAATATATATCAGAGAAATTCCCCATTCCTAAGGTTATAAATTAAAATATACATATATATATATATGAGATGGGAGGAGACAGGCATACCTGAAGCCTGCACTGAGACCACCAGTCCAGTCTTGCTTGTAGCACAATAATCTCCCTTGGAGATCATTTTTGATTCCCCGAAATGGTACAAAGGTTTCTTCCATGGCTACTTATTTTATTGAACTGAGAACTTTCTTGGATGCTTCGAAAGGGCAGAGAAACACAAATATGTCAAGAAAGAAGCAACCCTTAAAGTGAGTACATTGAGATGGTATAAATGCAGCAAATTACACTCTTTTCAGATTTAGGAAGAAACTAAAAGAATTTTTCTGAGGAAAGCAAGAAAAACACAACCCAGAATAAAAAAAAACTCACAACTTCAATATAGGCTTTGAATACTCAAACCAAGCTTCAAACCCAAAAGGAAACAACCAATAAAACTCAAAATGACAGAGGTATTGTATGAATAAAGTTCAAACTAGTAAACATTATCGCTGAAATCTTTGCCTTACACAAATACACCGTGTAAACACAGAGCAAGGCTGTAAGAAAGATTCCAAATATATAGGCTTGAAAAGGGGGAGTGAAAGGACAGTAGATTTGATGTATTGGGATATTTGATTAAAAAGGGGTTGTGGGTTTTCACGTTATTATACTTTAGAAAATTTGTCTGGAATTGGAAGAACCATATGTTATCTCATGTGGATACATCATACACCACCATGGTTATGAGCTAGTGAAGAAGAAAAGCCAGAGGTAAGAAGACAGAACATTATTACCTTTACAACACACTTAGAAAACAACAAGGAGATACAACCCCTCTCCTTTTTTTTCCCAATTAAATCTTCTTTCAAAACTTGATTGGGAGCGAAATACGGGTCAAATAAGGGAATGAGAAGAACTTCACACTTCACAGTCAGCTCAACATTAAAAGAAAACAGAGATAATAAGCTCATAAAAAAATACAAATAAAAAGACCCCAAAAGAGGAAACAATCAATAAACAATAGTGTAAAGCAAAAACCGAAGATTCAAAGTAGAGGCAACGTATAATACTCACAAGCTCAATCAGTGGAGAAATAAAAGCTCCTTTTTTCTGGTCATGGAAAGAAAAGGATAGAAAGAGGAGATTAAACAAGCCTTTCTCCTCAATGCATGAGACAGAGAAAGAAAAAGAGGATGTGCCAGTCCACCACAAGCTGGCATGGAAAGGGTACGACTCCATCATCTTTTCTATTTTTTCCCAAAAAAACAAAAAAAAAGTCCCTTTTTTTCCTTTCAAGAAGAGATATTTCTTGTATGGATGAGAAGTTATCAGGTGCTACCAGAGCACTTCCCTGCTGTGGTCCTGCTCTTCATATATAAGCCAAGTGTCACAAAGAAGAAATTCTGAGAGCTTTGTACCAAAAATAATCTTTTTCAAAAAAAAAAAAAATCTCAAATCAACTTATGTTTCAAAATAATATCCCAGCTTAATGTATATTAAATTCATCAGCCAGCCAATTTTTAATTACAATTTTAAAATTTTTTAAATTAAAATCATAATTACCAATAATGGTTTTAAATTTTAATTTAGGTTTATTTTCAAATTTATGGCTAGATTAATAGTTTTTTTGCTTTAAAGGGAAAAATATGTAACATGTTATGGATTTGAAAATAATTATATATTTATCACTAAAAATTGGATTTACATGGTTCAATTACCCTCAAAAAAATTAATTATAAATTAATCAATATACTATCATAAATTATAAATATATTAATATATTTAAGTTTATGTAGTAATACATTTATAAGTTATGATAAGATTTATAATTATTTTTTTAAGGAACAGCTTAAACCATATAAATCTAATTCTCAATGATATATGAAATATTTATTTTCAAATCCACTGCTATTACATATTTTTATTGCACTATTATGGGACAAAACTCAAATTATGGGGTTATTAGCCACGTGTCATGGGATGGGTGGTGGGAAGTGGTGTGGTGCAGGAGCAGTGGATTAGCTCTCTTTGGGAAGCGTCGTGTACAGGTGGGAAACGGTGGAAACGTGTATCCGATCTGGACACAGTGACTAGAGATAAAGCTACAGTCACAGGGCTTCTTTATAAATAAATAAATAAATAATAAAATATCGCAGTGAAAGATGACGTCACTGTTTTACTGTACCGTTGAGTCAAACACTGGTCAAAGTTCACCTGCAGGCTGCCCTGGCTTGTGACAGACCCCGATACAGATTAATTTATTTATTTATTTATTATTATTTTTTTAAAGCAGATTAATTTAATTTTAATATATACCTCTTGACTATTGAGTCATAAGGGGGGGGCAGCCGGGACCGCCACTCATTCCAACCAAACAAATATTCCATATTCCTTATTCATGAGACCTAGGGTTTCCTATATTATATAATTTTCATTGATTTCAATGTTATATATATACATATATATTCTTTGCAATACATATATAACATTGTAACGTTTTATTCTTACGGAGACTCAAATCTAAAATCGGATCTACTTAATGCCCAATAGGAGAAAGTCCCATTGAAATTTTCCTTTCACATTATATTAAAGGGGATTCAAATTTAAGGAAATGCGTATTTTGTCATGTAATTAAGCTTTGTCGCTATTAGGCGAATCTTGACTTTTGATATTTGTTAGAATCCCAATCAATTTTATCATTGTTGATCACAATAATAAAGTATAATTAACCATAAAATCTACGTTCATTTCTTTGATTTGATTCCGTGTCTAAATTGTTCATTAAGCTTTGAAATTGCTCTAACACATAAGGAGATGTTTATTTCCTTTATAAAAAAAAATGGAAATTTTGTTTTAAAGATTTTTATTGGATTCAGAATACCTATGAAATTTGTTTGAAATAACTATGAACTCATCAAATATTTTCCTCATCTTATTTTACTAATATGGTTATTAAGAAAATGGATAACCTTTTAAAATGGATGAATCCACAAAATGTTTGCAAATTTAACCATTTCCTTTAATCCAAAAAGAGATACAAAATGATTCATTTTGAACAAAAATATCCCTAAAAATTTAATTATAATGTGGGAGAGATAGGACAAAATTTCTCATAAATCCTTTTTGAAAAATTAGTTTTACAAATAAAATTTGGATTTGCCTCTTCTAACCAAATTTCTCGTAAAAAAAGGGATAATCGGGACAAATCCAAGAATTATTTTTAAAACTAAAATATTTCTTTAAAATGGGACAAAAATACCCCTTGAAATTTAGTTATAACAAGGATGAGACCAAATATCCATGAGAGGTCTAGTCATCATGTGATATCCATGAGAGGTTTAGTTATCATATGAGGAATTTTCATTACACTTTCAATGATATTTTTGTTAAAAAATGTGACATTTTCAAGGTTATTTTTAAAAGATGTCATTCTTGAAAATTTTTGGATTTGTCCCTTATAATCAAATTTCTCCTAAAGAAATATATAGTAATTTTTCTCTTTATTTTTTTGTTGGTGTGAGGTTATTACGAGGCTGGGTGTAATATGAAAAACGTCTTTGAGTCGTATTATCACATCAATTAATCTATCATATGAATAAAAAGATCGCGATAATGATAAAAGCTTTTATCATAAAAACAAGCGTATTCTTGAAACCTTGTACTGCAAAAGTTTGTGAGTATAAATTTTTATATACATAAGGAACTTTGATTCATTTAGGTAAATGTGATCCAAAGGCTAATAACTTTATGATCTATTCAACTAAAACTAAGTCGCATCAAGGCAAGACACGGTTGGTTTCAATGTACTCATAACAGACAAATTATGAATGACAACAAACCAAAGTTCTTGGTCAATAGTTAAATTGAAGTTACTTCTAGGATTGCTCTATTATTACTAATTCCATTTCAGATAATGAAAAAAAAAAAAAAGAGAGAGAGAGAAGGAAATATACGGTGGTCTGTGGATGGTTTAAAACAAGGAGTTTTAAAATATAAAAAATTACTAATCTAGTATAAGTTTAAATAAAAAATATATAAATTAGTATGTCATCGTCAAACTCATAGTTGATGATTATGATTTTAAATTTTTTTAAAATAATTAAATCTTTAGTCATCAAATACGATTTTAAACACTATTCTGAACATTTTTTTAAAAGATATATTAGATTAATATTTTTTTATTTTAAAAATACTATTCTAAGGCAAAACTCTAAAACAAAGGCAGCAGTGACTGCAAAAGCCGAGAGGATAAGGTAAGTCAGCCAAAAGCTAAAGTAGTAGAACTATTCCACCTAAAAAAGAACATAAATTGAAACAAAACTACAAATTCTGAGGTAAAAAAAAAAAAAAGGGGCATGTGAAATGTGTAATTGATAAGATAATTCAGAATCAGTCTTCAATTTCTTTATCCACCGTCACTGCTGTCATGGCCCCATCATTACAATGAGAAAAAACTTATAAAAGACAAAAGGCAACCCCATATTTTCTAGCAATGGGTCCAAACAAAAGCTATAATCAATGAGGACAAGAGAATTTATTAATGCAAAGCATCTAATAATCTAACCCATCATAATTAAGGTATCAAATGTGTTGTCTGTCTGTTCATGTTCTTTAAGGTTAGGTCAATCTATGCAATCAATTAATTATTTATAAATTATCATCCCACATTATTGCACTATTGATCTTTACCAAACAAATTGACTTACATCGTTATTATGCATTTCTACCTGTTAGCTTGATCCCACATTATTATGCATAAATTATCCAGTAATCAGTAACTTACTATGGCATCAAACTCTTGGTTTTGAGAAGGTCATCAGAAGGGGTGACACCAATTTAAAACTTTCTCATAGTTTATTCTATGTGTATAGTGAGATCCAAAATATTTATTTATTTATTTTAAATAAAGTAATAGTATTAAAAGTGTTAAAAAAAAACACGCCTATAATATAGGCAATATATAAAAGGTAAAGAAAAACACCCTTCACTTGCATGTTGAATAGGGACAATGATCTAGATCCTAAGGATACGTTTGATTTTTTTTAAAGATGAAGAAAAAGAAATTTTAAAAAATCAAGGCCAAACTAAATATTAAAAATAAAAACCATTTTCTTTAATATATTTTTCCTATTCTTAATACTTCTAAGAAACATAGTCTTCTTTTTTTTTGTAAGAAAAAGACCACCAACAAACTCTTTTAATAACACAATTAGAAAAAGAGCCACAAGAATCTTCAAAACTAATATAAGTAACATATTTTGGGAAATTTGACCACCAAACATTTAAATCTAAAATACAAATACATACACATATATATATATATATATATATATATATATATATATATATATATATATATATATATATACAATTTCTTTCCTTTCGTAAGGATCAAAATTTTCTTCCCAACAAAGACATCCCACCAACTAATGAGGACATCCTTGATGAGATCTAAGCTATTCATTAACGAGTATATAATGAAAGTGATGGAACTTAATACCAAAAAAGGGGGACTAAAATGGCAAAAAGAAAAAGGAAAAAAGAAGGAAACAAGAGTATGACTTGGATCAAAATAAGTAGGACCTACATTGAGGTATAGTTAAATGAGACTAGTTCTTCATATAGCAATTTGTAATTGGCTGTCACCTTTTTCATAGCATAGAATTGCTGGTTATCTAATTTTTAGGCCTATTGATTCATAAATAGCTTAACATTACTTTCAAGGCAGACTTTTTGTGCACAGTTAAATAGCACTCAATTGACACCTGTTTTTAGGTAAGCTTTACAATTCAGATCTTTTAATAATCTTCCAAGCATGATTGCCGAATATTGGCACAGCCAATAAAATTCAAAGACAATGATAGGGAAAAAGGAGTGAAGCAAAAGAGAGAGGATCAAGAATAGTACAAGAACCCATATATGTTTTTCCTTTGGTGGATACTCAGAGAGGCCTTAGGAATAGTAAAGAGCTCTTGAGAGAGATGGGGTCCTAAATTCCAAATGGTTTTGTCTGGAACAAGCCTTCATTCTTACTCATGAATGATTAAGATACTCAATGGCAAAAGATGAACGTCGAGGGCGTGCAAACTAGCCCGGACATCCACGGTTATAAAAAAAAGGGCGAAAGATGAAGGTACTTGACTCAAGTGGGTTGACCCTGTGTTGGAGGTTCTACAATTCTAGCCTTTGATAGAGGTGACCCACAACAATAATCAATAAGAATCATGACATGTTTATTTATGCTTGTCCAACCTGTCCACTGGACTACAACTACCACAATCTGGAATTAGACAAAATACGTAGGATTTCTATGGGGCCTGATAAAATTTAGATGTCTAGATTCATATAGTTTCCACCCAATCATCGTTCATAAAATGCGTCTCACTTTTTTTAAACTTTTATGACGGGTACTACATTGCTCTAGGCTTACAAAGACGATTCAATAAAATCCATAATAATCCTCAAAACTAATATTTGTAACATCTTTAAGGAAGTTTGACAACCAAATTCTTGAATCTATGATACCAATACCTTTCTTGACAATACAATCTACAATTCTATTAGCTTCACTGTAGACATGGTGACAACTATATATATTTAGATCCCCAGATAACTTCCAAATATCTTCCATTAATATCCTAATAGAAAAAATCGATCCCCTTCTTAAAACAATATATTGCTTTTTTTGAGTCACCTTCAATCTCTAAGCTTAAAAAGCTATTGTTTTTGGCAGCTAAAATACCATCTCTTTCTGCAATAATTATTGAGATATTGCCTAATTGTCTCACATTTTTTTGGCTTTAGGTGTTTATTCCTAGTGTCGGTGTTCCAGAAAAATATATAAATTTCCCAAAACAAAAATTACTACAGTTCAGTAGAGCAATCTAAGTACGGAAACCTAAAGCTGCTAAGAAGAGTTGACAGGTGATAACAGTAGTAAGTAATTCCCTTTCAATTCTGTTGAAATGGAATCTCAAATCCCTATTTACATCATATCTGAGTCGAAAGTAATTAGCATACTAGTAGTTCAGTTCTTCCAATGGGGGATGGAGAACTCACCAGTGGCTAATTTGTTATATCTGAGTCGAAAGTAATTAGCATACTAGTAGTTCAGTTCTTCCAGTGGGGGAAGGAGAACTCACCAGTGGCTAATTTGTTATATCTGAGTCGAAAGTAATTAGCATACTAGTAGTTCAGTTCTTCCAATGGGGGATGGAGAACTCACCAGTGGCTAATTTGGTCTGGAAGCCGAATATTGATGGGGCAAAAAATCAATGAAGCAGAAATCAGCAGCTGCACCCTGTGCTTTCAGGACCAGCAGTGATCAAGTTAAGGTAGCAAGCAGGCAGCAATTAAAAAGAGGAGGTATAGTAAAAGCAGCAAACTAAAACATTTATCACAACTAGAGAAGTAAGGAAAACATGAATTTAGTTACTAATGCCATAACATGAAGAAATGTGGCCATTTTATGGAGTGCTACCAATGTTATTGATGATACCAATAGATCTGTAACATTTTGGAGGAGATTATTAATTAATCATAATCATGTGTTTAGGGGGAAGCAAGTAGCATAGTTGTTGGTGGAGAAAAGAGGGCTGTAAGTCATGCAGGCAAAGTCGGTTTCTGGTTACACTAAAGAAAGGGAAAGAATTAAAATGCCACTACTAATTTCAGTTGCTTCAACAACAACCATTCAAAGCACTAGGGAAGCAAGCAAGTATCAAAGCATCAATGAGCAATCAAAAGATTGGAGTGAATGAACACAGCTTCCAATTACCAAACCTTCTGGGTCACCATAACTAATGATCATTGCCCAGTCATGATCTGCAGTGGCAGAAGGGATGTTCTGTCTTTGCCATTTTGAACATTTGAATGAGCAATGATCTAGGACAAAGGCGACAAAAAAGAAAAAAGAAAAAACTAATCCACAATTGTAGTTCTTTCATGGTTGATCTTTGTCTCCATCATTCTTAACATTTAAATAATAAATAATTTAGGACTAATTCATGTTTAATCCTTTCTGCAGAGATTAACAACTTGATTGGGCACAGTCGCTGTACAGAATTGCATCAGATCCATAATTTTGTGAATACAAAGGAGGTAAGTGTCAAGAGCTTCTCTAGCTGAAGAAAGAAAATGGTCTAACTGATCAGTAATGAACTAGAATGTATTAGAAGCAGCATAACGGCAGATTAAGGTTACCTTCTTCTTTCCATTGTACTCCTTACACGTTGCAAAACACGAACAAACTCACAAAACAATGAGAAGTCAAAACCTGTTAGACTATCACCATCTGCAACCATTTTCAAAAGCTTGGAAGAGCTAGTGCATGGGTTCTGACAGATGATGAAGTCAAAACCACCAAACTTCTCAATCAGGCTCTCAAGCTTGCTACTTCCCAGCTTCTGAATGTCGTCGATCTGCACCAACTGCCCAGTTTGCCCAGTATTATGCCACCACCTCTTGAGAATGTTCCGTTTTGTTTCAGAAATCTCTACAGAAACTACGCCTTTCAAAAGAATGCCAAGCTGGTGTAAGGTAAATTCTGCGCCACCAATTCCACTGAAAAGCGATAACATTGTTAATCCTTCAGGGAACATTGACTTCAAAACAGAGAGATGATACCCCAGTGTGTTGATCTGGAAGCAGTGTCTGAGTGATTCGAGTCTTTCTATCAAACTATACTCAGGAACTCGAGTGTGATTCGATGGGTAGCCTAGAATGTGCTCTAAATGTTCAGGCTCTATGGGAGCCAGTTTGTACTGCCCAACCCAGACAAGATTCAGAGTTCGGCAGTGGTGAAGGATGTCTCTCTGCTGTTCAAATGAGAGAATCCCTCGAGAATCAATTAATATCCTTCCAAGCCTATCACATAGTTGAGTTATTCCTGAAGTTTCAGAACTGATGCAGCTCAACTGCTTCCTTGTATCCCATGATGGCCACCATTTCTTTGTGTACGGTATTACTTCTTCAATAGTCATCGGTGGCTTTGGAAGGATGTGAAACCTATTTTCAGAAGGAAGATTGTGTATATAGCCTTCCTTCCTATTCAAGGCTGAAAAGAACTGAGTATTCACAAATTCTGGCTCAAGCGCATACAGAAATTGTGACATTTTGTTCCAAGAGTCATGGGATACATTTGCAACATTTCCATAAAAGAAATAAGGAGGCTTAGCAACCAACTGACCGAGACTCCTGCATGGCTTGGGCTTTGAAGTACTTGTCATTCCATATTTATTTCGTTGTCCTGCAGATTTATTGAGGTCCCTATGTGGTAAAGGCATCCTGCAGCTGGATAATTTATGGTCACCTTTGCTTCCTTCTAGCCAAGGGGGGCCAATATAGGTGCTTGAGTCATCAAGGGATTCTTGTTTCGGCCTTTTCCCTTTATGATCATCTCCTACGTCAGCACCCCATAATTGAGGATCGGATTCTGGACTATATTCCTCAGTTTTTACCATGAATGTACCCGAAGAACGACGTTTTAGGCCATCTTCCATCCCTTTGCAGGAGGGCCTATAATCACTTCCAGTATGTGAATGATTCAATCCAGATGTGGCTGAGGGCTGCATGAAACAGGATATAAGTAAACCTTTACTAGAAAGAATGAGAAAGCTATGGGCCTGTTTGGTTCCTGTTTTTGAAAACTGTTATTGATAATAGTTTTTGAAAACACGGAAAACACCATTTTGGTGTTCTCTGAAAACTGTTCTTCTTCTATTGATTTAGTGTTTTTTGTGTTTATGTGTTTTTCTGAACACTAAAAAATGGGAACCAAACGTGTTATCCCTATTTTCCTTGTTCTCCTTGTTTTTGAGAACAGAAAACAGTTAAAAAACAGAAACCAAACAGGCCCTATTTGTCTTCCTAACATAATCATGTGCAAAAGAAAACCAAGCATGTTAGAATTGTAGCCTTCACATCTGTATTGGGCAAACAACAAACTGAAATCCTAATATCATTTAGAAGTACAAACTCTACCAAGACTTAATCCCACCATCCCATGGCCAGCCTCATGAAAATAATAACAGAAAATCTACTAAAAATAAGTGTTGCCAACAGGAAGCTGAAGTCTCAGTCTCAAACTTGAAAAACATAATGCAAGAACATTGAGAAGGGACCAGAACCTTGTCTTTGTCAGCAATTTGGCCAGCAAAAATTGAATCAGCAAGCTCTGAGATTGGAACTTCTGAACCTGAAAGACAACAAATATTCATAAGTCAAAGATTGGAAGCAAGGCATAAGGTTGCATGATTAGTGACCATAAACAAAGGAAATTCAATATGACAATTGCAATGTGTCGAAAACTAAATCACAATCAATAAATCTTATAAAAGAAAAAGATTGATTCTGGAAATGTAACATCTCAACAAAACCCATTTACCAGAGTATGACAAGAAAGTGTCCAAGTGTGCACCAAAGTTTACAAGATTTAAATAATGTTGGCCAAACGCAAAACCAAAAAAGCGGGACCACAAAAATCTACTACCTCAGTGAGAATCCAACTAATCTATCAAATCAAATAAAGTCATTGCACTTTCATCCATGTAAAACTTAGCCTACATAAAAAGACAAATAAAAATGTGGTTTCAAAGAAGACCAATGCTCCTCATTTTCAAATGATCTTTGATTCTTTTTCTTCCAAATTGTGCAAAGTGCTACATGCACAAGGGGGCATGCTTCACAACTTTGTTTTTTCCCATTAAAGAGTCGTGCCATCCTCAGAATGTCTCTATGACTGTGACTAACATATCCAAACTATGTCAAACAAAGAACATAAAAACCACCGTAAAATCCTTGTCTTGGTACAATGCACAGGATATGATCAATAAATTCTTCCTCCTATTTAGATAGAAATAATCTCTTCACAAAACCCTCTCTTCCTTGAAACTAATCTAATGTCATTACCTTTCCCAGCTATCCTCCAGAGCAAAAAAGACTTACTTTGGATAGATCCAAAGTAGCCTCTCCGACCCTAAGACAGATTATGGAGATTTGATGGAAAAATCCTCATTCTTCTACTAGCTTCCCGACCACCCATCTACTTTGTCCCTATTCATCTTCCGTCCTTGTAGAATATCAAAGAAATGTTCCAGATTATCTAGCTCTGGATCTTTCAGATACCCTTTGACTTCTCTGGACCCATAATTTCGCCACGATGCCTCCCACAACTGAGGCATACAATGATGGGAAAGATGCACAACAGTTATATTACCATAGAATAAGAGACTCAAAAATAAAAAATAATCTCAATTCTCCCAACAGCTTTATATAAAACCAACCTTTACCCATCTCTCATTTCACAAGGATGTCATCCCCTTCTTCGTTCCCATCTTTTATACCTATAACCCACTTCCAAAGAGCATTCCTTTTAGATGCACACTACCAACTCCACTTACAAAGAAGACCTTCTTAAGTGAAGAGAAACATCTCACACTCAAGCCTCCTTTCTCTTCTCAATGCAAACAATCGACCACTTCACAAAAGCAGTTTTTTCTCTAGGGCCCTTCCTGTGCACAAGAAGTCTCTTATAGTCTTCTTTAACCTTAACATGACTTTCCTTTTGATGTTAAGAAGGGACATAAAACAAATGGGCAAGTTGGACAAAGTGCTTTGAATTAGAGTGAGCCACTCAAGAAAAAATTGTTTGTAAGCAACTTCAGTTAAATTAATTGATGGTATGTAAGAGATTATACAGGTTCTTAGTAAATAACTTCAAAACCATAACACCGAGATGCTATAATAAAACTGCTTTAGATGTTAATACCACAGTCCATAACAAATGGAAACAACACATTTTAAATCATCTTATTTACAGGAATACGCCGACGGAAAAGCAGAATGGCACCTTCCAAGCCCCTAATAAGAGCTAAAAGATGTGCAAGAAAATAAGGTATAGAATGAAACAAAGCAGAATAGAATGAGCAAATCCATCATTCTCTACGGGGCATGTGATAGCAGAAAAATCATGGGCAATCCATCTTTAATCAGAAGACAACATGATATCTGGCAACAGTAAGATCCATCAACAATCGGAGAGAACCAGAGGACCTATAATCTTATTGTTCATCATGAATAACTCAAAGAAATTACTTGAAAAAGAATTAATCCCTCAATCACAGGATATTTAGAATCACCAAACTTTCTCAAGAGAATATAAACAGTCAAAGAGCCAGGATTCAATTTTAGTGGGGGCAAGATTAAGTAATGTAAGTTTTGCAAAATTCACAAACATGGACTTCAGCCTAATGATTTACTTACACATTTTGGTGGGGGCAAAGTCTAGCACTTGGCTTTGATTCCCCTTGAAAACAATGGGGAATTTTTTTTTCAAAAAAAAATTCAATGGGGGCACTAGCTAGATGCCCCTGAACATAATTACCAGAATATCATTGGATTTCACCAGGGTAATTCAGCCAATTCCTTAAGAAACCACTAGAAACTCTCATTCTTATGTAAATGGTTAAATTCAACGCATTTGTAATCTCAAAAAGACAGTTATGTCGGGGCTACAATTTACAGTAAGAACCATTTCAATTCAGCAATGAGCCAAAAAATGCTTTCCCTCTGCAGGAAAAACAAATCGACACCTTTCCCTTTGAGGCTGATGTGACATTCATGAATAGAAAATTTTGACAACTAACCAAATTTCTCAATAGCTGACGAAATTTCATTCTCAGAAAAACCCATTTCAAGCAAACGAAGTGTCTTGTCCATAGTCCCGTACAATACTTCATTATTACAATCCTGTGAATAAAAGATTGAACCAGTATTAGATACAGTATCTATAACGTGGAATAGATAGTGGGTGATCAACCTATAACAATATGTAAACTAATATAATTGCATGTGCAAGTTAGAAACTTGATAACTGTTCATCCTTTTCTTAAAACAATTTTCTAATATAGGAAGCATGTTAATCAAGCTTTTGAAGAAGAAAATTTTAGGATTTGTTTGGAAACATACATCTTTTTAGAACTAACTTCAGGCATTTTAAATTTTGTAGATTTTTCTAAAAAAAAAATAAAGAGATGGCATACTTTCCAAACTTTTGTATTATACATAAGTGTATAATAACTTCTTGGGAAATAAGCTGAGAAAACTGTTTTTTTTTTTTTTTATTGAAAACAATTGATAACTGTATTTAAGAATGTTTTCTAAACTTGCTAAACAGAGCATTAGTTTTCTAAACTTGCTAATTAATTAAGCTAGAAGCTAGACAATTTAATTTCAGAAATTTTCAGCTTCTCAAGAACTGGCTAGACAAGTTCTCACTGAACCTAGAAGCTAGATATACTAAAGATATGCATGAATTGTCAAAATGCCATCAACTTAATTAAGCTAATGATGAAAGAATCACCAAAACCTCTTTTTTTCCTTCATTGCCATGAGTTGGATCATCTGTATCCGTTTTGAAGCTTCCAGCTATTTGAGCAGCAACTATGAAGTCCACTAGTTCATTAAGGGGAGCATCTTCACCTAATAAGCAATATCATGAGATTAAAAGAAAACAAAGAAGAGGAGAAAGTCTTATACCAGAATAAGTGCTACATCAGAATCTAGATATACTATTATAATATAAAGCAGGATGCTTCACACCATGCCAGCACCAGACAAGCATGGAACACACTGCGCCAGAGATTCCTCACAGCATCAACATCATAATAAAAAGTTCAATTTATAGATGAACTCACAAGGTCAGAATTACATCCAAGAGAAGGTTACTCATAATATAAAACAGCAGGAATTCCTCATCTATCTATCTATATATATAACAGCAGGAATTTATGATTTAAGTTACAAAATAATCCATCAAAAAATGGAAGATTCTCCCACAAAGTTTAAACTTAAGAGATGTTTGCATACCAAGTTTATTCATTGCAAATTCCACTTCATCCACAGTGAATTTCATCATGAACAAGGTTGCCCGCTTGTCATCATTAACTCCACTAGATACATCAGGTTCCTGTCATTGATTGAAGATGCAACTATAAGTATTCAAAAGCCTAATACATACAATGATCATGACAGATTCCTGCTGTCAAATTAGAATAACTATGATCCCTCATCAGAAGAATTGAACAAATATAAGATACTAAAACTATGTAAAACTGAAATTCACAGCCAGAAAAGAGTGCATTCTTTCTCCCAAGAAGAAGCTCACAAGACCAACTTTGGTTTTAGAATTAGACTCGATCAAGGCAGATATTCATAAAAATTCCAGATTTGAATTTTAGGTTGAAAAAGGCAGTACCAATTGGTTTTCTTGGATAATTTTAAAATATATGCAAATATTATATATTGTGTGTGTGAATAATCCAACAACTATTAATGAGCATGCATGTACAGTATGTTTGTTGACCAGCACAGTTCAAGTAAGCAATATGACAAATTAAATAGACTATTGAGAGCTGATAAAGTGATGTAGAGCTGGAGCACAGAATTACCTTCAGCAGCAATGGCCCTCCTCTCCAGTTCCA
Organism: Tetrastigma voinierianum; assembly: GCA_016808115.1. Lineage (NCBI taxonomy): Eukaryota > Viridiplantae > Streptophyta > Magnoliopsida > Vitales > Vitaceae > Tetrastigma > Tetrastigma voinierianum. Next base: position 152,661 of record JAEQBH010007189.1, read on the forward strand.
AATAAATAAAACCACTAGCAGAAACATCCATTATCATAATATAGTGCTCACTTGTTTAAATCAATCAAATAGGCCTCCTTATCCAATTCTAATTGAAGTTAAAAACCACTACCAGGACCAGCAACCTTGAATATTGCTGTCTTTTGAATGGTTTAGAATTCGATTACTCAAAAATAGAAATTTCTACTTTTCCCCAGTTCAGGATACACATAGAGAAGCAAAACTGTGAGAAACAGCAAGTTACCTCTTTGGGATGAAAGCCAGCAGAAGATTGTAGAGGATTATTTGTGTCGCCGTCATTAAGGAAGTTATCCAAAGAATCTGATGATTCAGAATTTGATTTTTGAACGGCCTGTTTCATCCCAACAAGGCAGTTATTAGCCCTTTCAACAAGGCACATATTGCAAATCCAATCCATGGGAATAAGAAGAAGAACCACATATCAATAAAGAAGTAGTTATTTGTCACCATAAAAAGGTATTTGGGATTAATTGGAGAACTATTTGGCTAAAAAGGGAAATGTCCGATAAGCAAACTCACAGATACAGAATTATTTAAGAAAGAGAACAGTATTAATTTGGATTCCCATTCAAAGCCACGTACTTATAATTTTACAGGCAAGTTATCAGGCAGCATAGTGGTTTTGCTGTAAGGAACAGAAGTTCAAATTTTATCAAATTAAGCATGGCTGCGGTTTGAAACTTATGATGACAATGTCAAGTTATATAGAAAAGCAAGGGAGATTAGAGAGAAACATCATAGCAGAAGGTTCATTCAAGAGTAACAAAAACCAAAAATTAAGGGACTACAGTAAATTAATGTTTTAATAACAAGGGCACTGGACAGGCCAAAAAGGATGTCGATGAGACAGTTTGACATCTAGCTGATTCACAAAATCTATGAAATAGTGGATTAAAATCTAAACAGATGATTCTAAATACTTAGTTTGCTGGATTGATTTGGGCCACATAAATTGAGGCAATGTGAAAAATGGTTTCAGGCACACCCTTGAGGTAATGAAAAGAATTTGGAATGATCAAATCCAAGTTTCTACTTTACCCTAAACGTGACAAACATGAGAAACCATGTTGCATAGACAATGATGGCACCTACCTTGTTTGCATTACTGTCTGCAACAGAAAATAGAGGACAATTTCCATCATTGCAGCTTATAAATAAGCCATACGGAGAATCAGATGATTTGGGATAAGATTTTTAGAGGTTTATTTCATTCCAGTGCAGGTGAGATACCAATCATTGTAACTTCAAATGTAAAATTTGATAACCATGCTTTCTTAATTCTTAATCAATAAACATCAGGCTTTAGAAAATATTAGAGGAACCAGAATGAGTCTTCATATCAGTGTTTTGGGAATATGGATTGTAATGCTCAACTATCACTCCGTGTAAGTATCTTTTTCAATCTCCGGACAATAATTCCTTGTTAGAATCAATCTCTCCTCGCTCCTCATCGGATCTCTATAAACTATGCATTCAATAAATTGCCATTCTAAAATGACCTAGCAGATAAAACAATAAAGACTTGAGAAATCTAATTATTGTCACTGTGACAGAAGAAAAGGGGAATGCTGTAGAGTCTCAAAATGACATTGCAACAAAAGACTCCATTGAATAGATTGCAATTAAACCAACCACAAAGGATTTCATGGTAGAAGCATTGATAAATGAAAATTGTGAAGAGAAAAATAACTCTTTGATTTTCATTAATTAAAAATGAGGGAACATACATATTTATACTCCAAGTGTTACGGTGAAGGAAGGAAACAAAATTAGAGCTAATTAGGAGACTAAAGAGAAAAGGAAAGAAAGAAAGGATTCCTAAATGGATTAGGAAATTAATCCTTAACACTCCCCCTCAAGCTAGAGCATATAGGTCTAATGGGTTACATATGTACTTAATCCTAATGCATCAAGCTTGTTAGACATGTACTTAATCCAATGGGTGATTTGGGATCGTTGGAAAAGTCATTAGAATTGACTACACGACGAGTTGATGTGACCGAAGTGAGACACGACCACAAGATGTGACGTCGGAATTGACCGCACGATGAGTTGATGTGACCGAAAGAGGGCCTAAAAGTAGATTGCTGGAAAAAATAGGGCCGAAAAAGTCAATCGGAAAAAGGTCCGATGGAGAAGGTCCACGGAAGGACCGCAGGAGAAGGTCCACCATAGAAGGTCTACAGGAGAAGGGCCACCAAAGAAGGTCAGCGGGAGAAGGGCCACAAGAGAAGGTTCGTCAGAGAAAGTTTACGAGATAAGGTCCGTTAGAAAAGGTCCATGAGAGAAGGTCCGTTGAAGAAAGTTCATTGGAGAAGGGTTGTTGGAAAAGGTCCACAGGAGAAGGGCCTAAGGAGAAGGTTTGTGGGAGAAAGGCCGGAGAAGGTCCGTGGGAGAAGGACCATTGAAGAAGGTCCGCCAAAGAAGGTTCGCGAGAGAAGCGTTTATCAGTTATGCCCGCCTGAGAATATCCACAGAGAAGGGTCGCTGAGAAGGGTCAGCTGAAAAGTTCCGCAAGAGAAGTCCGCAGAGTAAAGTCCGTGAGAAGGGTCGCTGAGAAGTGCGGATTGTGGTCGAAAGTGGCCAAAAAGCTGGCCGGAAAACTGGCTCTAATACCATGTGAAGAGAAAAATAACTCTTTTCATTAATTAACAAAGTGAGGGAACATACATATTTATACTCCAAGTGTTAAGGTAAAGGAAGGAAACAAAATTAGAGTCTAATTAGGAGACTAAAGAGAAAGGGAAAGAAAGAAAGGATTCCTTAATGAATTAGGTAATTAATCCTTAACAAAAATGATAAATAAATATATAAAACAAACAATTTTGTACTTTTTCCTTCTTTCCAAGAGCTGTCATGGTGTTGAAGCTTGTAAAGTAACCAGGAATTTATCCTGAGTGTATTATGGAAAATCCTTTGCAATTGATATGGTAAAGTTGGCTACAAAGTTAAGTACAGGAAAAGTGAGATGAGTCGGCAGAAGAACTCAGGAACTGTTGATGACATTTATGAGGAACTCCCAAGTTACAAATTTATATGTAGTGGAAGAGAGTTAAAAGGCATCTAATTTTGGCAACAAATCAGGAATTAACCAACTACTTATAAATGAATGGATCACCCATATACACATCTTGTCCAAGCTCTTGAGGCCTGGTTCAAGTAGTAAAGGGTTGAGGTGGGGTTATGAGAGGGCCTAATGTGGACAAAAAAAAACCATTTACCTATAAAAAATATGCACATCTTGTTCAAAGAAACATCAGCTGTTCACAAGTGATTGGGCCATAGGAAAGGAAAATCATACTATATAATAAATATTCACTTACAGCATTTGCACAGAGGGCCTCCAATAATAAGTCAACATCATCTTCACCTGAATCCAGACAAGACAGCTTTATCAGAATCTTCAGAAGACAACGACAAATCCGGTGATAAAATAAAACCAAAGAAAAGGAAAGTGGTAGAAGAAAACATCATGTATAAAACTTCTCTTGGGATGCAAAGAAGCCCAAGAGGCTCAATCTTTATGAGTAGGGCCTTCTTTGTACCCTTACAAATGATAATGCCATCCTTGACCTCACCCACCACCTGTTTTAATACATCAAGCTGTGAAATGGGTTTCTGTTGGTGCATAACATACCTTTTTCTTCAATCACTTTGTCAACAAGAGATGGTAAGAACCCCATCCCTATAAAGGATGATCTTAATTTGCTCCCAGAAGAACTTGCCCCATTATGCTGGAATAAAATAAAATGAGAAAAAATTAAAGGATTTCAAAGGTGAGAACTTGTCGCCTGAAACAATTAGTCTAACTCCAAAGTTAACTTATATTGGAAAAACCTAAAGAAACAAAAAGCATGGAGGATAAATCCTGAATATTTTCAAGCAACATGGTTTCTTGTGTGCAAAATCCACAAAGGCACAAATAGCAATTTCAAGCTAAAAATATGGTTAAAAAAAGGGCAATGAGATACTTCTTCCAAACCAATTTACAAATTTAGTTATACCAAACAGAAAATACTATGCATAGCAATGACAAAAAAAATAAGGCCTTGTTTGGAAACTGTTTCTTAGATTTATGATGGGAAAAGCTAAAAAAATCAAACTATTTGCAAAAACATTGCAAATAGTCCCTAATATTTTTGTGTATCATGAGAACTTCAACCATGTTCCCAAAAGATTTATCAGTTAGAAGCATGAGGTGACACTGGGCAAAGCCACATGACGTGACTTAATCATGTTAATCGACTTCAAATTTCCATAATCAAGGTCTAGTGAACTTTCAAGTATGAAATGGTAGCAGCAGGAATTTTGTTAAATTCATTTTGAAGCAATGCCATTGCAGGGTATTGGAATTGTTGATTTGTCTCTTCGAACAGACACATAAAAATCAAATCACATGCCTTTTGGGTCCATCAGAAAAGCAACGTGGTGAACCAATTTAGCCAATGAAGTTGTTTGTCACATGACTCACATCCCAAATCGGATAGGTAAGAAAGTTCTTGTCACCAAATAAGTATATAGCTCCTCAACCTAGTAGACGCCGCTTTTAAAGTTCGTATGATCCCTTAAATTTCAAATTGGACATCTATATGGTTGCAAGGTCGTTGTAGTTTGTATCAAAACCGATCTCAGACCCCGTTGTGGGGATTCGTTCCGTTTGGCCCTACAATCCTATGGGACACAACAAGGACATTGCGTCTGTATGGGAGGTCTTTTCATATCCCACATCGGATAGGGGAGAGTTTTTGACACGATATAAGTATGGCTCATCTCAACCTAGTAGACGTGTTTTAAAGCCATGAGGGCCTCTTGGGCCCAAATCGGATAATATCTACATGGTTGAGTCGGTCGTTACAAGACATCTGATAAAATTGGAACGATATAGAGAAGATTAGCATGGCCCCTGTGCAAGGATGACACGCACAAATCGAGAAATTGTATTAGAGTCGATCCTAAACCCTGGTGTGGAGTTCATTCTGATGTGAGATGTGACGAACACCCCCTATGCAGACACCACGTCCTTATTGAATCCTACAGGATTGCAGGGCCAAACCAAATAGACAAATACACCCTAAGGGGTCAAACAAATCTCCACACCATGGTCGAGGATCGGCTCGAATACCATTTGTAACAATCCGACACAACCTAGTAGACACGTTGAAGTCAGAGATGGCCCCTGGGCCTAAAAGGACAATATCTGGCTAATGGTTAACCGACTTACAATTTTTTTTTTTTTTTTTTTGTGGGTGAAAACAGAACTAAAAGACTTAAGGAGGTTGTCTTCTCCACATATATCATTTGACCAAATGCTGTGCAGAATCAGAGAATATGCAGAATAAATGGATCTCTCTCAGACAAGCTACCATGGTTCCTATGTCAGCTGATAACTCTAGACAAGATAGTAGACCACCAGATGGATTGAAATCAGAAGGTCCATCTCACCTCAATAGAACATTTCACATGTCAACTGATGGTCTCGACAAGATACCAGGACCACAAATAGATTGGATTCAGGAGGACCATCTGACCTCTATAAAACGTTTCAACACCGGATAAACATGTAGTGAACACAGTTAACACAGTAGAAACTTCTGTTTTAACATAGCATCTCCCAGCCTAAGCACTAAGTAATAAACTTGTAGCCAAGATTAAATTATTAAAGTTTTTATACTGTAATGTTGAACCTTTGGCAAATATAGTAAACGTTGAACACAAACAATTCAATCATCATAAGATGAATGAACAGCTAAGAAAATTTAGAACATTCAGATATGATGGCAAAGTAGAACGGCAATCATAATCAGAAAAGGTAAGAATACCCCAATATGTCTTGCACGCATATTTTCAGATGGCAAGTTCAACTCCAAAGGCTCAGCCTTTATCATGGTTCCTCTATCGCCTACCGTCTCTGAAGAACTTTTGCTGTCAGAAAAATCTGCTATCCCACCCTACAAAACAGAAATCAAAGAAAGTAACACAGAAAAATATTCACTCAACTCATTATGCAACCCAGTGGCTTGCAATCATAACAAAATTACCATCTGGAGATGAGAACAACAGCGGCAAAGGCGAAGAGGAGTAGCTCGTAGATTACCAGCATAAATTGAGGACTGCAACAAAAAGAAAGAGAAATTGTTTCCAAAAAGAAAAAGGTGTTTCACACAAAACAAGAAAGCAACCCAATTTTTTTTTTCCCTTTTCCTTTTTTTCTTCTCAGTTTTCTCGGTAACCAAACGGCATTTTCACCCCCCCACTGCCTCGCGGGGCCAAATGAACCAAAATTAAAACAAAGCACAGCCAGAACATAGAAATCAAAGCAAAAGAACAACAAAGAGAAACTGCTTCAGATCAGCATTGTCGAGCATGCAAGAATTGAACCACAAAAAAACTGACAAAAAAGAACAATCAATCATCGGCGAAGACGGCGCCGCTTTCAAACTTATCTACCATGTAAGGCTAACAGAGAGCATCAGCGAGAAGAAGAATATGGCCGTGCATGCGGCGGCCGGCGACGTACCTGATCGGAGATCTCCCGGAGAGCATGCAGAGAATTCACTTGAACAGCGGCCGCGCGTAGTGCACACGGCGGTCGCCAAATTCTCCACTGACCCAAATGAAAGCTATATATATATATTATATACAAATAAGTGATCGGTGATTTAATTAAAAGACCCTTTGAAAATTGAATTTTATAAATCTAACCCTTCATCGAAATTTGAATACATTTTACTATAAAAGACAAATCAAAAAGTTATTTATAAAACTAACCTCAATTCAAAAACAAAAAACTTAAAGATACCTTCTTTTTTTTCCTACAAAAATGACCTTAGAGATATAGTTATAATATAAGAATGTAACAAAATATCTATAAAGAATTTAGTATTAATGTGAGGGTATAACTTCACATGTTTAAGGGCATTTTTGTCAAAAATATATATGATATTTTTAAGGTTATTTTTGTAAAAGATTAATTTTACAAATAATGTTTGATTTTTTCTATTTCAAACAAATTTCTCTTTTAACAAAAGAGATCGGATTCAAAGGGACAAACCCTAAAAACATTTTCAATAATGAGTTAATGACCTCTTATAAAAATAACCTAAGAAATGTCACTTTTTTCCAACAAAAATGTCCCCACATGATATCACATTCTATGGGTGTTTTGTCACATCCCACGTTATAATTACTTTCATAGGGGTTTTTTCATAAAATGTGACATTTCCAAGGTTGTTTTTGCAAGAAGCTGGTTTTGTAAATAACTTTATGTCCGTCCCACTCAAACCAATTTCTCTTTTAACAAGACCGGATTCAAATAGACAAACCCTAAAAACATTTACAAGAATGACCTTTCACAAAATAAACTTCAAAAATATCAGTTTTTGGAACAATAATGTCCCTAAAAGTGTCCCCAGATGATAACATATTCCATGGCAGTAGGTTTTTTGTCGCATCCCCGTGTTATAATTATTTTCATATGGGGTTTTATTATAAAATGTGATATTTTCAAGGTTACTTTTATAAAATATTAGTTTTGCAAATAACTTAGAGATTTGTCCCTCTGAAACCAATTTTTCTTTTAATAAAAGTGGTCGGATTCAAAGGACAAACCCTAAAAACATTTGCAAGAATGACCATTTACAGAAGAAACTTCAAAAATATAATTTTTTATGACAAAAATGTCCCTACAAGTGTCCCCACATGATGACACTTTCCATGTCTGTTTTGTCACATGCCCACATTATAATCATTTTCATAGGGGATTTTGTCATAAAATGTGATATTTTCAAGGTTGTTTTTGTAAAAGGTTAGTTTTGTAAATAACTTTTAGATTTGTCCCTCTCAAACCAATTTTTCTTTTACCCAAAAGATATTTATAAGAATGATATATTACGAAAGTAACCCTGAAAATATCACTTTTTCAAACAAAATGTCCTTAAAAGTGTCCTAACATGATAACCCATTCCACGAAGGTTTGTCCTTATCTTGTAAAGATTATAACGATTTTCATGTGACTTTGTCGTAAAATATAATATTTTCTGGCAAGCATTTTCAGTAGATGCTACTACAAATAACTTTTGGGATTGGCTTCAAAACCAATTTATCTAAAAATATCTTCAAAAATGATCTTTTACAAAAGTAACATCGAAAATGTCATATTTTTTTTTGACAAAAATATCCCTAAAAGTGTCCCTATATGGTAACGCATCTTATGGGTAGTTTGTCTCGTCGGCCCATTATAATTATATCAATAATTAGCATTTTCATCAAAAAAATAATTTTTTATATATTTTTTGCACTTTAAAAAAAGTCATTCTTGAAAATAAGTTTTGATTTTATCATTTTAATCTTTCATCTCTTTTAATAAAAATAATGTTATTATTTTCTTCTAAAAATAATAATTTCTTTTTAAACAATACATGCGAATACATAAAAAATATGTATTTTTATCCGAAATGAGATATTCATAAAGGAAAAAAACATAAAAATTGTCAAATTTACAAATTTTAGATCATTTGAGTTTATAAACTTTTTAATCGGATATCTCTTTTAATAAAAATAATTTTATTGTTTGTTTTCTTATAAAAATAATTATTTCTTTTTAAACAATACACGTAAATACATAATATAAATATATATATCCAAAATGAGATATTCATAAAGGAAAAAAAACATAAAAATTGTTAAATTTACAAATTTTAGATTATTTGACCAAATAATTACAAGTGAGTCCAAACGTGAAAAATGGACTCCGTTAGGAGGACTGAGTAGGAGTATCACAGGCTCGTAGACGATCAACGTGCCCACCGTATGCTTAGTAGTAGAGCAATTGATTTCTGGTCCGTTAGATGGGTCAATGATGAGTCATCGGGTCATTTTTGACCGTTTGATTTTATCATGGCCTGAGAGGTGCATGGATCACGCGTGTCAAGATTTGAAATCTACGGTGGGGGCGACTGTACATGATACTTTTGGCTGTTTGCCAGTGGGTTCATTTTACCACCGCACTATCTCATAATTTGATTAAAAGACCTTTTGAAAACCCGATATTAGAAATTTAGCCCTTTATCAATTTTCAACCATATTTCCATGAAAATGCTATTTTTATAAAGGCCTTTCGAAAACCCGATATTAGAAATTTATCTCTCTATCAATTTTCAACCTCATTTCCACAAAAATACTTTTTTTATTTTCTTGCAATGATAATTCTTTCTTTTAGGAAATAATGTATACAATCAATGATAACCCTTTCTTTTAAGAAATAATTGTAAATACATTTATCAACTTTCTCTTCTAATCGCTCGTCTTCTTTTTAAATAAAGGTGATTTTTGGTAACTCAAGCATAAAATCATCTCTCTAGACACTACTTTCTATAAATCTATTTTTAAATATAGTCATTCCATATAGATTTAGGTTTACGTGATTTCGTCGTCTTATCACATCCCACATAGGATAGGAAAAAAAGTTAAGTATAACTTTTTTCCAATTTATCAGACGCTGCTTTTGTGTTAGCTTACGCTTTCTTTCGACCCAAAACATACAATAATATCAATACGACGACTGAATCATTATAAATGCTATTAGAGTCGATCTCCAATCCCAATATGGAGGTCTATTCCACGGGTCTCATGAAGCCTTTGCTTGTTTACTGTATCCTACGCACACATCACATTACGCTGGCCTGCTACGACGGCAGGAGGCCATGATCATATCTCAAATGGGATGCTTAAGAAAGTTCCACATCAAATAATTCATCGCCTTTCAACTCGATCGCCTTTAAAGTCAGAAGAGCTTTCGTGATTCAAACTAACAATATTTATAATAAGACAGCCGAATCACTACAAAATATTATTTATATTAACGATGAGGCTTGGGACATACCACATATTCGACAGATAAAGATAACAAATCAAATTATGATTGTTAATATATTACATAACTTTAGTCATATATATTATACTCGTTATAATAATCATCAACTGTTCTTTTCAAAAAGAAATTATGTAATAAGGGCTATTTGATTAAAACAGTATTTTTTTTTTTAAGCTTCGGTTGAATCGAGTATGTCAAGTCTCATTCTCTTTTATTGAATTATGTTTCAATTTATTAAAGTAATTTTTTATTTATTTTTTTTTCAAATCATAAATGTTAGCTAAATCCCGTTTTAAAGATTTATTCTTTATTTTTAAATTAATTGTTAAACTCACTCACCTAAAGAATTATTGAACACACCTAAAGAATAAGAAATGTAAAGATTCTTTAGTGGTGCCTTTTGTGAATATATCTTTAAGCGGTGCCTTTGAAAATATATAAAAATTCTTAAGAGGTGCGTCAATTTTGAAGTTTGTGAAGGTCACTTCCCCATGTTCCTTCTTAGTTTGATACGACTGTTTATTACTAGTTTAATAAATTCATCTCTACAGATACGAGGCACCGAAGCCCCTCACATTTAATTGGCATTAATTGAATAAATTTGAAAATATATATTTCTATAAAACCTAAGGACCTGAATCCTGATATATAGATATTATTCACTCATGAGATTATAGAGTCAAACGGATAAATACCCCATAAGGACCCCAACACCGGGATCAAATATCAGTTCTATGTTACCATTTATGATGACCTAACCCAACCATATAAATATCATTCATTTTATACCCAAAGTCATATTTATATAATGCCGACAACTTTCTGCTTCCTTCCTTATCCGATGTGGTATGCGACAAAGACACCCCCACATATATATTACATCCAATTTAATCAATTACTCAAAGGTACTTAAAACCCAACTATCCATTCGGGAGAATCATACTGAACACAAAAGCACAAAACTAATCAGTGAAAGTTACAAACACATCATGTTCTTTCACACAGATCAAACGTAAAATGATAAATGCAAAGTGAAAGTTTATACTCAGATCAAACGGGGAAACAAGATAAATGGGAAGTGAAAGTTTATACTCTGATCTCAATTAAATTCAGCCAACAAGACAGCTCCCAAAAAGAGAAAAAGAAAATAGAAGATGAAGAAGCCAAGATATTAGCATCCAGTGAGGATAGAAACAACTGCAGACAATGAAAACATGAAAGGGGGAGCAAAAAAAAAAAAGTGGTAAAAAAAAAAGTAGCAACCTGAAGACACTTTCAAATTACTGGCTGTAACAAAGGACTGAGTATATAATAACCCCTCAGAAGTATCCTAAGTAGTAGTTGCTCACACAAAACAGCCCCAGACGAAGACGAAGATCACATCGAATGCAAAATGCCGTCTTAATTAGCGAGGAAGGCCGTTTTTACCAAGGGCTCCCTTATCAAGCTGTAGGGTTCTCGGATCAAGAGAAATGGTCCCAAAGGTGAACAAACCGGGAGACTCAGCATAACCATTAACTTTGACCGGCATTGAACCCACCGTGACAACGTCTACTGGTTCAGTGCCGCCCACTACTGCAACAGCAGGAGAGGGAGGAGCAGCAGACATTGTTTGTTTTGATTCCGCTTGCTTTGGGCTGATAGTGAGCGAACCGATTCTTAAGGTAGCTACACTAGTATCATCCTTTGTTTCATCTGCACCACACTTTTCATTCGTACTACTATGATTCATGTCTTCATTCCTTAAAATTTAACAGTAGTAGTAAAATAGCCAAAGGCTTCTCTAAACTTTTAGCATCAGTCTGCTTACTTATTTTCTTCAACTGGGGGCTGACCATCACAAAAATCCAGCTTCCGAGGTCTTCCTGGCCGAAGCTAGAAAGAACGGGCTTTCATAGCTTTTAATAACCAGTCTGGATTTCTCTTCCTGCATGATCTTCTGTCGATTTTCATAATACAAAAAGTCATCAAGTAAAGATGTCTTCGTTGTGTGATTTTTGAATATTTTCAACATTTCCAGGCCTTGCTTAAATCTTATCTGCAAAAAGAAAAAAAAAAAAAGGGTTTTAAGAACAAATAGCAACATATAAAGTCATATTTTAATAAAGCCGGCATAAATGCAACATAGGCAAGACCAACTGCATCCAAAAATAAAGAAATGCAATCAACTTAAGTTAAGTGGAAGGGCTAAATGTATACCTCCTGAGTGTCTCTACTATTAGTCACTGGCTTATTCTCGTTGTTCTCTAATATGATGTGCCTAAAGTTGGTATTTGGTACATCCTTTATAATATGCCACTTGACAGAGAAGCTTCCACTCCACTTGTCTTGCTGCCAGAAGTCCATATCCTTATGGAAATCAACAGGGCCAATCATCTCTGCAACACCACAGAACTGACCACTTGCATTGACCTGTATGAAGAAATTTTCACATGAGTAGGAGGCAACCAAAAACAGAAAACAAAGAAGTGTTATGATCCATAGCGAACTAGGAAAGGGGAGAGAAAAACTCACAGAGAAGAACAGAAAAATAGGACAGCCCTTCCACTTTCCCGCAGCTATCCTCTGTGCATCTTCATAAGCATTTTCCAGTTTCTTGTTCCCATTGGGTGTAGATGACCAGACATTATATTTAATGCTTTTGTGTACATCATCCTCGCTGTATGATTTAATCACAAAGAACTTTGCATCCACATAGTCAAATGGGAAGTCATCCTTGTTGTACTGATCAGTATATATAATGATGTTTCCCTGTGCATTAGTATCTCCTGCCTTAGTTGTGTAAGCCTTAACAGCTAACTGATTTTCTGATCTGTTGATTCTAGGGCCACGATTTTGTTCAATCAGTGCATCTTGGCTTCCATTTACATCATTCTGAGCTCTTCCATAATTAAACTTTGGACGAACCTTATCCACTGAGGCTCGGAATTGAGCAGTAGATGCAAAGTCAGGCAAACCATTACCAGAAGGGATACCAAGTTTTAATTGGTTGTGATGAGGCAGAACTCTTCCATGTGGTACATTATCAATAGATTGAATTGAGTCAGGCGTCCTTCTACCCTGCACACACATGATATAGATTAGAAATAGGAACAAATGCCAACCAGAAACCATCTTACATATTTTTGAGAAATCCAATTCCAGGTGCAACTCAAGATAAACAAATAATACTTTTGCCTGAAGATGAATTGCTTAGTTATGAACATAATTACTGAAAAACAAATATGTTAATTAATCTGAACAACATGAACATAAACTTCAACAATCATTAAAACTTTTCCATATATTAAAAAGGTTTGACAGCCATTTTTTTTAAAAATCATCACAAGAATAACAAATATTGTATTGTAGGATAATAAATGAAAGAGTTCTCCAAATTTTAATGAAGCAACAAAAATAAATAGCATGCCGAAAGTTAATCATAATAAAGCACTACCTGGAGGAGATGTGGTGATGCTGGACCTGGAAAACTACTGGAAGTAACACTCCCATGTGTCACAGGCTGCTGCTTACTTGATCCGGCAATAGCTCTTGGCACATCTGATACCCTGGTAAAGGAATGTGTTTGATTTGAAGCAGGTCTTTGAGAAGGCATGGTAAAGGCTGCAGATGTTGAAGAAAGAGTATGTTTTCGACCTCGTCCATCATGCCTATTACCAGCAGATACACCAGCATCTAACAAAGGATCAGGTGAACTATTTGGAATGATATCAGGCCTAGATTGAACAACAATGGGTATATAAGCAGGAGAAGAGACAGGGTTTTGATAAGGAGGCACTGTGTAATATTGTTGCGTCCCAACAAACGGGGCATCAACTCCTATCATAGCACCAGGTATGTAAGGATTGTATGGGTTGTATGGAGACTGTGCATATCCATAGCTAGGTGTATAATATACAAAAGGCAAACTATCAGTTTGCGCACCCTGAATCAAGGAGAAGGTTTATATTAAGAACAATCACAAATGACCAACTAAATGAAACAACAAAAAAAAAATTTGAAGAGATAGAAAATGGAAATTAATGACAGATATTAACTTACCGAGTACTGAACCTCTGGACCATCCAGACCAAAAATCCTATGGTGGTCATCCCATTCACCGGGTGATTCAAATCCTGAACAAATACAACCAACTTTATGAGGGAAAGCTGAGAACCCAAATATCTCAGCATTATCAATTAAGGAACAGAACTACCAGTTTACCTGTACAGTAATACCCATAGTTGGTGGCAGAAGGATAATACAAGTTCTGATCAACAACAAACTCTGGGGTTCCCTCGTTATACATCGTTTGAATTTGTTCAACAAGTTGCGTTGTTAAAAGTGAGTTTGACTCTGTACCTTGAATCTGAAAGCCAAGACATGGAGATGTAACTAATAAATATGTTACAATTAGCAAAAGTTTCAATATGCACTTGGATTTTCTAAACCGTTTGAACAAGGTTTGATTTTCATTAAATTGCCATCAAGCATTTACAAAGAAATTACCAGATAAGTTTCCGCATTTCCATTTTCAGGAACATACATTTCCATTCCAAAACTGCCACCACTGTAGGGATAGATGAAATTAATACAAGCATACTCTGCACTTCAGTATAAACTAATCAGACGACACAGAAATTTCAATAACAGGAGAAACACCCGCATGCACAAAGCATTAGAGTTCTAAAAAACAAACAAAGATAAAATAAAATAAACATAAAAATTGAATAACAACAAGAATTTCAACACATGCAAGCCACATAAGCAAACTGAGGACGATGAAACCCCCAAGCAAAACAAAGAGAAAATGCTTATGAGGAAAAGAAGGAAGGCATAATGAATATTGTAACCAGTTTTGTAATGTTCCCAACGACAAACAAGCTACTTTCTTACAAAAGTTATAGAGGAAAACTGCACCTTTTTTCCAATGCTAGTATCTGCTCAAAACTGTACACTTTTCTAAAAACTGTATTAGATGAGCTTCACAGGGAGGAAAGTTGAGGGCTGAGATCCTTAACCGTTCACACAAACATTAACTTCACGTTATTAGTTCACGTTATTAGTTCGACATACCAGTCACGAATTATCAGCAAGACAATATCATGCTTCAGAAAACACAAAATATGACCTGAATTTTAAAGCAAACATTGTTAAAAGAGAAAAAAAAAACTCAATAGAGAGGAAAAACAAACCCTAGGTCAAAGAACACAATAACAGGATAACCAATTGAAGCGCTAACTAGAAGGGCAAAGCCATATCATTCATTCAAACAATAAGCACGCTATACCCGTAAAACAAAAAGTATTGGTACAATACAGAAAACCGTAAAATCATTTCGACAACCAGACCTTCAGCCCTGAAATTCGGCTCTGGAAGCCTAGTTCTCACGATAATTGGAAGCAAATAATGCAAACAACACGAAAGCAAAGGACAAAACACACTGTTCAATAAACATAGCACCACGAATCTCCGAATCAATATTTACCACCCAAAACTCACAATAAGAAGGAAAAAAAAACTCACCCAAAGGGAGTAAAACAAAACCCTAGATTGAAACGGAAGCATTCAGAACACACTGTCCATCAATTAATTAAAAATAAGGGCTAAGGGGTGGTAGATTGCTGGAGAGTGGTGTATATGAAATTACCTAAGAAGGCTGATTCAGGCCATGGTTGACCAACAACGGTGCTGCAGATTGGCAATGGAGAGCTTGGATATATGAAAAGGGGTTTTGGGGAACATGGTTGGGGATGAAAATACACGACCTTGAGAAACCCTAACCCTAGGGAAACAGAGGGAGCGCTTCGGGAAAAGGTGGGGTTTTGGTGGAGAAAAACGGAGAGACGCTACGAGAGAGAGAGAGAGACAGCGGTAGATTCCAAGCCCATTACGATGCGTTTTGGGGAAGTTTATATATGTTAATGAAATGACGAAAGTACCCCCAAGTGGCAACGGGAACGTCGAGGCTGCCATTTTTTGGTTTTTTTTTATGCTGACTTTTCGTGTAGGGACGGAAAATGAGTACTCATAAAACGACGTCGTTAGTCCTAAGCTGCCATTTTTTTTTATATATGTTAATGAAATGACGAAAGTACCCCCAAGTGGCACCTGGAACGTCGAGGTTGCCATTTTTGGTTTTTTTTTTTTTTTTTTTTGCTGACTTTTCGTGTAGGGACGGAAAATGAGTACTCGTAAAACGACGTCGTTAGTCCTATTTTTGGAAGTTGACAAATAAGTTGGTCATATTCATATTCCATTGCGTGTAAGTTCACCCTGAGTTTGGAAAAATCCTGCAAGAATTTTTAAACGAAATTTCTCTTCTTTTCTTTCTTTTTTTTTATTTGAAAAGTTCAAACGAAATTTCTAGATCCCATAATTCTATTTTTTTTTAATAAATCAAATATTCATTAATTATTATCTCATAATCCTATTGTTTATATATATATTTCAATGTTTCGTCAACTGGTCAGGATTTTCCGAAAGTGGTTTCACACATGGATTCTTAGAAAAATTGGATCATCATGATGATATTAGTCAAGCATGTTAATGATTTTGAAACATGGATATCACAATCTTTTTTTTTTCTTTTTGGTTAGAGAAAGTGGTCTAAGCAGTTGCCTCGTGTATACATAAAATACTTTTTTAAACTATATAACATTTAAATTAATTCTCATATGAATTGAGATAAATCATTTAAGCGGTAAAAACTCTAAGAAAAAACACAATTACATTCATAGGATTTAAACTCGAGAGTAATGATTAAGTTAGAAAAAGCCTCAACTATATCACATATATCTTCCATGGTTCATGATCCTTAATTTAATCCATTCATATAGACAACTTTTAAAATATATAAAAAAGCTTAAAAAATAAAAATAAAATAAAATTTAAATTAATAAACTAATTTTCTAATGTTATATATATTTACTTGTTTTTTAACATTTTTTAATATAAAGATTGAATGATTTAAAATAATATAAAATTGTCATTAATCTAAAACATGTTTAATTTTTTGACAATTAAACATAGGAAAATATATTTTTAAATATATGTAATTTTCTAAAGCCAAATATAGCCTTACGAAAATTGCTATGTTTTTAAAAGCACAAACTTAATAAAATTCCATTAGCCAAATATAGCATTTCTCTTAACATAGCATCTTACTAATCCCATGAAACTCTTGACACCAATAATATGATAAATCATTTAAAAGCTTCAAAAATACTTGAATGGCTAAATTCTCTTAATACCATCCTTTAGTCATTTATTAAAAAAGCCAAAAAATAAAAAATAAAAAACCTCACTTTTTTTTTTTTTTTTTTTGTGAAATAAGACTACAAATAAGACAAACAAAATTTATAACATCTCTAAAAGACTCTGATCATCAAATAATTGAATTAGTATTACAAATACCTTTTTTCGATTAAACAATATGTTATTTTATTTGCTTTCCTATAAATATAAAAACAATTTAAAATATTTAGACCCTGAATAGGTCCTCAAATATCCTCCATTAGAAGAATAATTGAACTAAATAAACTAATTTTTTTTATTATAAAAAATAAAAAACCCTCACTTTTAAGGTAACCTAAATGTTTGTCGAAAATCAAGATTATGGGCAAAAAAAGTTGTTATCATCAATTCAACAAGGTTGCAAATAGAATATGCAAGTAAAAAAAATAAAAATAAAGTGGAGTAAAATATAAATGGAATTCCAAATTAGACTGTATTTCCAATTCAAAATATGTTGAAGAGTCCAAATTTCTCAGTTAAGACGAAAAATAAAACGTAGTTATCACCTGAGAGAGGAAATTACAGAGAAAGAATCCAAGAAAATGCAAACAAACAATACTTTTGATTAATGAAGGATGACGTCAGCAGAATTGGAGGCCCATCTCTATCAACTCAAACGTTAATGTCACACGGGCGAGAAACTATAGGGAACCTTCCACGGAATTGAGAGGAGAATTTAGAGGAAAAAATATTTTATTTTTACCGATTTAATTTGTTATTTTTTTGTTGGATCATGAGGTGTCATGAACGGTTCTGTATGCATATACAAAGCGCATTTAAGTCAAGTTATATCAAGACTAATTTTCATACAAGTCTGGAGGAATCACAAGGACAATAAAACTCTATCATATAATACAACTGTATTTTCAGAACTCAAATTCGATATAACTGATTAAACTATAAGAGACCTAAACTATCTCATCTATATGTTCGGTGATGTATTAAATATCTTATTTGACCTACCAAATATTTAATTTCTAATTACCATGAATACAAAAATAGAAAATAATAGAGATATGAGGAAATCCAATTTGATTTCTAAGCTATAATTTTGGCAAACGCTCAATATTTTAAAATAAATAGTAAACACATAGATTAAAAGAGTAACCATATTTAATGATTATAATTATTTCTCGAAGTAAAACTCTCGGGAAGGTAAATTTTGCTGGCTTAAGACTTTAAGGTTTACGATTTAATTAATCTGGCCATCGATTCAGCCTTCTAGAGTCACCTAAAGTTTACTGCAACCCTGCTAACTTAAAAAATACGCCAAAATGTGCTCCACGGCCCAAGTTTGACTTAGGGTTAATCAAATCGAATCGAGTTCGAGTATTATAATAATTGATTCGAGTCGCTCGCGAACTTAATCGGGTTTTACTATTTTATTATTTATTTGAGCTTAATTGAGTCGAACTCTAATCAAGTTCGAGTAGTTCGACTATTTTTCGAGTCGAGTTTTGAACATCTAAAAAAAAAAAAAAGCCTGACTTCGTTTATAATCGAAATAAGCTCAAATCACTACGATCGACCAACTCTGTAGCACCCCTAACTTTGGGCGTCATATGAGATTAATCGAGCCATTAAATCTACTTCAATCAAGCCTAAAAACAGCCACAATTATAATAAATAAATTCCGTCCAAAGAAAAGAATAGTGTATAACCATTTTCTAAAAATAAGAATGGGCGGGGAAGTAACGAGAGAACTCAGAAGGAAGAAAGCATACCAACAAAAGAGAAGTAAAGGTTAAGATAAAAAACTACAGGCTACAGCAGGCAAGAGCTGAAAACGCGTTGAGGAGTAGACTTTCAAAAGAGAGAAGAAAAGAGAAAAAAGGTAATGAGATATAGGCAAACAAGTGGTTATTAATTCTTTTGCTTTTCCACTTGATATTCTTCAAAACCCATTCCTTTTTTCAAAGTAAAGAATTGAATGCCCCGCCCATCTCTTAACTTTTAAACCAGAATCTCTTTTTCCTCACTCCAATTATTATGTGTTTGTTAAGCCCATCTCTTACCTTGTTAACCTTTCTCCTGAACAAAAATCCAACTGCAATTTAAACCCCCGCAGGAGTTGTGATGTTTAGAAACGGGGAAAAAGGAAAAGAAAAGAAAAGAAAAGAAAAATTCGCATCTATAGGCGCATTATCATTAATCAAGGTTCCATTGCAAATTTCGCCTAATAAATATGCCAAATTTGCTAATCAGTAATATCAAAATGTGATTTTCTTAATAAAAGGATTTAAAATAAGACAAGTGAGATAGAGATAGACAAAGAGAGGAAGGATTCAAAGCCTACAGCATAATTCCATGGTTGAAGCACACAAAAGTTCAAATGTTATATTCTAACTATAAAATTTAAAACCAGAATAAAGTAGGAGAATGCTGTTTCCAGCTGTAATCACACTTCCCTATAGAGCAATATATAGCTACTCTAACTTGTTTCAGATCAATGGGAATCAAGAAGAAAGATCAACCTAAGATAGACCCATGAAGTGGAAAATAGTTTTTTTAAGATTTGGAAGGAATTATAAAAGAAGAAAAAAATCCAACGCCTGGAGATACAATTCAAATGAGGAATCAAAATAAAATAATAGAAAATCTGGATGCCAGTGTATAATAGTTTAGTTTTTTTTTAACAAACGAAGTCACATAGACTGAAATAATCTACAGTCGTGGATTCCTTTGGCTTGGAAGAAATAATGCTTATAGAATAATAAGTAATAACAAATAACAATAACAATAACAACATACACCACACTAATATTCGAAATTTACTATTTCTACCAGTCAAACAGAAGAAGAAATTCAGAATTATATCTTTAAAAATATTCATGATTATATTGTCAAGAGAATATGAGGACAACAAACAAGAGAGTCAAAAGGCAGCAGCATTATATCCGTCTAACACAAATTCTCCACAAGAAACTAGTTATAACTAAAATCACCATGATTACCCATCCCAATCTCAATTCCAGCCACCACTAGATGAATACAGAAAAAGGTCCTCTATTTGTGAGAGAAAACAAAAAAAAAAAAAAAAACAAAAGAAAGTGTTTCAAGCTAATCTAAGGTCTTAGATCCAAAGTCTTCCACCCCATTAGGAACTACCCCAAATCAACCAGAATGTCTTACCCCCACACAACAGCAGCAATTTGACCTGCTAGACTCCATATTCCACTCCATATTCCAGCTGTAATGTACCTTAAGACACACCCCCCAACATTATAAATATTATCGCCACATGAACCCTGTCTTCATATAAGTGAAAGTGAAGAACACGTCGAATATGTATATGGAAAGTGGACACTGTTCTGGGAAAAAGGTAAGATCAGTATCACACCTTAGGATTCGGGTGCTGGTTGATGGGAAGAAGACTCATCTCCAGTTAGTGGACACTCTTGATCAGTAGTTTCTACCACTGGGGGATGTCCGACAAGGTCACCTACTGGAAATTCCTGGGCTGGAAATGCCGGTGACATGGGAGATATTTTTGATTCAGGAGAAACATGGGGTTCAGGCTGTGTAAGATCCTTCTTCTCATCAAAATGTCGGTCATTTGAGCTCTCATATCTGTCATGACCTTGGCTTCGACTGCGGCTGCGCCGGGGGCTGCGGCTGCCTCCAGGACCACGGCCACGGCTCCGTCTAGGACTGCGGCTATGGCTACGGCCGCGGGACCAGCTTCGACTCCTGCTCCTGCTCCTGCTCCTGCTTCGGCTACTACTTCTGCTATAACCCCATGTGCGAACCTTTTCAGGGCTAGAACTATAACTTCGGCCTCTACTCCTATCTGTATTATCTCTTCTGCTATCAAACCGTCCCCGGCCACGGCCACGTCCACGCCCATCCATACTGTTGTAGCGGTCATGTAAACCACGTTCGTTTCGGCCCCATCCAACATTGCCACCACCAGGACCACCAAACCCTCGGCCCCTGTTTCCACGACCAGAAAAGAAATCATTTCTTCCACCAGGACCATCCCTCATCCCACCACGGCCACCAAAGCCTCCATCCCTCATACCTCCACGGCCACCAAAGCCTCCATCCCTCATGCCTCCACGGCCGCCAAAAACTCCATCCCTCATGCCAGTGCCACGGCCACCAGAATCCCAACGCCCACCACCAGAATCAAAACGGTTCACCCCACCACGATCTTTGCCAAAACTGGACCCATTGCGTGAAGCCATATCTCGCACTTCAGGAGGCACACGCTGGTTGGCCCCCTCCAGAACTTTAATCAGATCAGCAGCATATTTCCAGTCCTGATCGGAGAAAAATGTGTACGATACTCCTGTTGCACCTGCCCTTCCAGTTCGCCCAATTCGGTGGACATAATCTTCAATGCCAGTTGGGAAATCATAGTTGATTACGACCCTGAAGCATGGGAAACCCAAGATAATGAGACAAGGGGAATTCCAAGCTAATAGAACATAGTTGGGTGTAAATAATGTGAAATTTGCAAAGAACTATTTATAGGCAGTTAACAATTAAAGTTTAAGATCCTTATCCCCAAACATTGAATCTTGTTGCCTTCTCGATGAATATTTTCCACCAGTTCAGTAGAAGGGAATAAAGTGCATAAAACACACCTTATGTCTTTTATGTCAAGTCCCCGGGCAGCAACATCGGTGGCAACTAAGATTGGGGACTTTCCACTGCGGAACTGGTTCAGAACCCAATCTCTCTCAACCTGAGACTTGTCTCCGTGAATTGCAGCAGCCCCAAAATTACGTCCAATGCTACGTGCAAGCTGGTCACACAACCTCTTTGTGGAACAGAAAATGATTACCTTAGAACCCCGTTCTTGGGACCTAAGTATCTGTTCCAAGCGTCTCTGCTTTTCCATAGGTGCAACCACTTCAACATACTACAGGTTCATGCAAATTACACATTTTTTAATAGTTAGAGAAAAATAGTGTGAACACAGAATATGCAAAGTGAAATGCACAAAGTGCAGAAAATTTAAAGATTGAATGGCTACTGAGCAATGTTGAATGTCGAGCAAACAGAAAATCACAGGTAATTATATCCCATTAAAGATAATTCATGATTCAAAATAACCAATGTCTTGTTTCTTCTTTTTTTTTTCTTTTGAGAAGTCAAAATAACCAATGTCTAGTCGGGGACTTGCTTTACTTCTTCCATGCTTCTTTTTGCGCCTACTGTACATGCATGTTTAAAACTTTTGTTTTTTATCAGAATGCATGTTTAAAACTTTGGGCCTGTTTGGTTTCTGTTTTTGAAAACTGTTTTTGAGAAAAGATTTTGAAAACACAAAGAACACCATTTTGGTTATCTGAAAACAATTCTTGTTATCTGAATTTAATGTTTTCTATGTTCTTTGTGTTTTTCAGAACAAATAAAACTGGGACCCAAACGTGTTCTTTGTGTTTTCCTTGTTTTTCAGAACAAAAAACAGTTTTCAAAAAATTGTAAACAAACAGGCCCAAAGCCTCTTAGTGTAATTTAGCATAATCAGCTTTTCTGTATATACACCCTAGGGAATATAATACCTTGTATCGTTATACTTAGTTGATGACTGTTTTTTGGGCTATTTTGGTATAGTTCTCCTCTTATAGAGGAGGTTTCTTAGGTATTTTAATCAGATTTGTATTTCATGAGGACTTCTCATCCTTTTTTTGTGGGCAGGAATTTTCATCCCTCTCATGTTTTCACTCAATTTAATGAATAGCCCTTTCCTTTATCCAACCAAACTCCCAGTCTCTTTCAGGAAAGAGTTCATAAGAAGAGTGGAGCTAGATGTTGTTGATGACTGCGCTAATTTTCTTCAGTCCATCTAATCAATCAAACTGCCTTTTAAGCACATCAGGAACTTCTTTATCAGAACATTAGGAACTACCATATTTACACCAAAATAGAGGTTGACTATACAAAATAAGTTACAATACAAATAGTTATAGTAGCAATATCAGTGTTTCCCATAAAGTTTGCTCTATCTCCTAGAGACATTGATGGTCCAGGTTGAAAACAGCCCAATCATTAGTATTCAGAATTTACTCAAATGGTAATTGAATCTTGATACAATGATGACATAAACAAGTATTAAAGCACTGTTATTCAGTTTTGATAAAACTAAATTAAATATAACTCTCTTCAGCTTTATGATGAAACTAAATTAAATTGACCACCATTCAATCTATTGCACCTTTTAGACAATAATAATAGTAAGTAAAAGCTTACCTGTGTGATAGCCTTGTTCGCAGCAAGTTCATCAACACTGCCAATGTTCACTTGAACAGGGTTAACAAGAAGATCACCTGCTATTTTTCTCACTTCTTTGGGCCAGGTTGCAGTATACATAAGAGTTTGCCTATGTGGGGGTATCTCATTAACAATCTTACGGATTTGAGGTTCAAAACCCATATCCAACATTCGATCTGCTTCATCAAGCACAAGGAGTGAAATTTGCCCAAAGTCGATCTTTTTCATTTCAAGGATATCATTGAGCCGGCCAGGAGTTGCCACAACAATATCTGCTCCTCGATCTAGTTCTTTTAGCTGAGGGCCCTTCGGAGCTCCACCATACAAGCACTATAACAAGCAGTTGATTCATGTGATGAAACATCATTTAGATGCATAGAAACTAAAATAATTTGATAATGGCAATGGAGGCAATAGCTAATAGGACATACTGTGCAAGAGACCCTAGAAGATCGACCAAACTTGATGGCCTCGTCTTGTATTTGTGTGGCAAGCTCTCGAGTTGGAGCCAAAACCAACACAGTTGGGCCATTTTGTGGATTATTATGGCGCCGTCTAAGAAGAATAAAGGTAGGGATCAGATAGCCCAATGTTTTCCCAGAACCTGTTTTGGCAATTGCCACAATGTCCCTACCCTGTAGTGCAATCGGCCATGTCTGTGCCTGAATTGGTGTAGGAGAAGAGAAACCAGCCGAATATATCTGAAACAAAAAAAAAATTACATATGCACAATGAGGTGCAAGAGAATCCAGCAGATCAGGTAGAAATTCCCATCCATCATTTAGAGGATTTAAAAAAAAAAAAAAAAAATCCTACATCGAATAAAATATAGTCCAAGAAAAAAATAACTCAAAAAACCCATGGGTATATGGTTGCTTACTGAAGCAACTCGAGGCAACAAAAAGGGCAATTAAGACACAATAGGCAGAGCCCATAAGCAAGAAATCCCAGTCACATCAGGTGTGATTTGGATGAAGAGGGGCAACCACCCTTCTAGAAGATGCTCAAGAAAAGGCTCCAACTGTCCATTTTGCAGCCTCCAAAAGTCAGAATAGTTCTTGCGCATGTATGTGTGCAAACAGCAGTGCAGCGTACGACATATGCTCCCCCTTCTGGAGCAGATATCGCACCTGCGACAAGTGAGAACTGTTAAGCGAAAAAGTATCTTGAAAAAGGAAAAGAGAAAAAAGGGAAACGAAAACCAACGGCATGAAAAAGGAACAGAACGGATCCACAAATGTTTGGTTACCTATCCACAAAGCACAGAAATATCAATGGTGGTCCAAGTTGAACTTACCTCTCTCAATATCTCTGGAGGGAAACCAGTTGCTTCAAAGGTCATTAGAGGAGGAGGAACATTGTCACCCTATGGAATTTGATTACAAAATTAGTCTTGATCAATTCATAACAAAGTAAAAACGCAGAGAGACAAAAACATAAAAGCACAAGTAATAGTACATTAAAAGCATCATGCTTCTAATTTTTTTTAAATAAATATAGGTTCGACGAAAGGGCACATATGCAAAAAGGATATGCCAAAACACAGCATCCTTGAGTATAAAGGAAGTATACAATAGCTCCTCAAGGGCCCACCTAAGCTGGAAAAAAGGATAAACAAAAACATCACATGCCTCAATTAAAGTGAACAAGAGAAAAAACGCCTATATCTACAGACACCCTAAATTAAGACCACAATTTATAAATAAAATAAATTTTCATCCTTTAGATCGATAACTCCACATTATCAAACGCTACCAAGCATAATTTATCATGCTTCTTCAATAAATCACCAACAAAGACAACCAAATAGTTTTCCAAGTAAAAGAATCAATAAACATTCTCTGTAGATCTACCAATATGCACCATTATTCTCATTCTCAATTTTCTACGCCTGTTTTCCTAACCAAGAAAAGTTCTTATATGGAAATGACAACCAAAAAAATCCCAATTATGGAAGGTTTATCCCAATCAAATCACATCTAGCAGCAGTTTTTACATCCATAAACACAGGCTTAATAATTCAAATGAGTTGAAATACAAACCGTTGCTGTAACTTCATGCTGTTGACGGTAAACTTCAGTGGGCGAGAGAGTACTAATATCGGAAGAACCGATCATTATTGAGGGTGGTCGCATCAAAATGCTACTCGAAAATCCTGTACCACCTCCTGCATGTCCGTACATGTTATGCATGGCCTGACCTGCTACAGCATTCAACCCGCCAGCATGACCAGGGGGAACATTCGGAACTGGGACAGCACCCATCCTCATATCCTGGTAGGGAAGAGCAACAACATCATCAGCACAATCATACCTTAGAATGAAACACAATGGCATGTCTTCCACAGATACATATTAAATAAGAACATTAAAGGGAAGTAAGATAGAAAACATAGAGTCAAGGAGGGGGATTAGGAGGAGGAGATGGATATCAAGAACATATCATATATAAGGTATACTATGCAACACAATTCCAATGAAGGATAATGCAAACATTAAAACATAACTACTGAATCTTACAGATTCTGCTCCAGCTCATATAAACTGAAGGTTACCCTTTGATTCCATTCAGGAGCAGGCGGTAGAAAATTAGAAAAGAAAAATTGACAAAGAAAATTAGAAACATACCTGTGGATTTCTTCCTGAGGGTATAGCCGCGCAAGCTTGGGCTGCTGAGAAACTGGAAGTGGCCCTTCCTTGTTAGCACTGAAATAATAATCATTTCCAGCTCTTCCACGTGGATTTTCATCGTAACCCCTATTTAATCCAGCTGGAGGAATGTTAGGCTGCTGACCGTGCATCATTCCTGGACCCATCTGATTTTGAAACCTGGAACCATGTTGCTGCATATTGACTGAAGGAACACTGAACTGCTGAGCTTGACCTGCCTGGCCACCTGTTTGGGGCATGCTGTGAAAGGGCTTGACTCAGCCGGCATGTTTTGAGAGATGAGGTGCCAGTCTGTTGAATTTAGATGGAGAAAATCCAACTTGGCTTCCTTGGTGAAAATCAATTTCTTCCCTCTGTGGGAACCCGGTCTTGAATTCTTGTTGCTTTTGAAAAGGTGAACCTTGTGCAATATGCTGAGTTTGCTGCTGAGAATTTTGTTGCCCTGGTGGGAGTGCATGCTGCTGGTATGCAGTATATTGCATCTGCTGATGAGCATATTGATGCACTTGTGGTTGTCCCATTTGTGAGCTTTGATGTTGTGGTGTTTGCTGCCCAAGCAGCTGTGGTGTTTGCGACCCAAGCTGCTGTGGCAATTGCTGATTTGGCTGTTGGGACATCTGCTGCAGTGACTGAGTTAGCATTTGCTGTCCTGGATGCTGCACTATTTGCTGCCCAAGCTGCTGCGGTGTTGGTTGTCCCTGCTGTTGCAAAGCTTGTCCAAATTGTGGACCTGGTTGTTGCACAGATTGAGCCATTTGTGACATCAGTTGTCCATGCTGCTGAGGAAACTGGGTTAGCTGTTGCCCCTGCTGCTGAGAGGTCTGAGTCAATTGCTGCCCCTGCGGCTGTTGGGCTTGATTCATTTGCTGACCATGCTGAGCAAGACCACCATTTGTTTGCATTGTTCGGGCCGCTGGAATCGGAGCCAGCTTGGGAGTTGCAGTAGCAGGAGGTGGGCCTGGAGGCAATGGTGGAGGCAAAGCTGTTGGTTTCTCATATTGGGTGACGTTAGTTTCAGGATTCCAGTAGTATAAAAGGCCTGTGCTTCCATCAATCAATCCCTTCCAAGGTTTTGGAAGAGTGGGGTCATCGGGAGCATACCGAGGCCCAAGTGAACTAGGAGCTGGCTCCGCAGTT
Organism: Tetrastigma voinierianum; assembly: GCA_016808115.1. Lineage (NCBI taxonomy): Eukaryota > Viridiplantae > Streptophyta > Magnoliopsida > Vitales > Vitaceae > Tetrastigma > Tetrastigma voinierianum. Next base: position 179,856 of record JAEQBH010007189.1, read on the forward strand.
GCCATTCAGAACAATTCTCTGCAATGATATATGAGCACATACAAAAATTAATACTGCATAACTCTAGATGTTATAGAGGTAAATAAAATCATATAAATGACAAACATAATATAACAAGGCAACCTGCACAGAAAACATCTAGATCCCTTTGAGGAGAACTACAATAAGCCAAAAGTCATGACACAGCATTATGTTATATTCTTATGCTATATCATCTAATCTCAAACTTTTCACTTATTGGGAGCAAATTAAAGAATAGGAGTAATAGAAGATTTTCGCAATATTGAAGACCATTTATCGGAGAAAAATTCCTAACATATCTATCAAGATTGATCAACAAATTAAGGCCAACTTAAGAAACCAGCGTTCAGAAAACAAAAAAAAATGAAAACATAAACGCTGCCGCTATGGGTGGAGCAAACCCTAGATAAAAGATTACGGACACAAGGAACAAAATAAGCAAATTTATAGCAATTCATAAACCCCGGAGAACAACAAATGCACACTGTTGATGAAACGCGAATAGCATTACCAAAATACTCGAAACAAACCCGCGCCGTCTAATTGCTAAAACTCCGAAAGATAAATAAATTTCGAAAAAAAACATCAAACTACGATTTCGTATCTCATCTCTGTACACGTTTATGAAAAAAACGAAAATCTCAAATCGATTGAGCCATATAATTGCAGAATTTTCGCTACCTCGAACCAAACTATTTTCTCAACCATCCAAAAAAGAAAAAAAAAATTATAACTTCTTTCCCTCCCATTTTAGCCAAACAAACAGACAATCAGAAAAATCTAACCGCAATCAATCACCTGAAACGTACACGCTTAACTCGATTTTCAGATCGCTCCAGAGACAGTTTCTCCCGTAAAACCCTAAATTGGAGACGAAGCGCAGAAGAGCGTGAACTGAAACCAGCCTTCTGCGACTCGGACTCGAACCGAAGAAGTGGAAGGGGAGAATTTCTCTATGTGTTAGGTTAAAGGGGGAATTATTGTCTGATCTGGACGGTCCATACTCCACCATGAAACCTCGCTGTAAGATCGCTTCTGTGCCGTTAAATTCCAAAGAAAATTAAATTACTATGCGACCATTGAAATGGACGGTTATGGGATTGCGGGTCAAATTCGAATCTGATGGTTAAGAGTTTCTGGGTACATTCTACCCTGAGTTGGATAAATAGACGGTTAGGATCGATTCTATGGAACTGTAGATTAATCTCCAACGTGGAAAAGAAGGACTCGACAAAAATGGAAAAAAGTGTAGAGAAACTTGCGAAGTGGTAAGTAGATTCTGAAAAATATCTGGGGAAGTATAGGGTGCGGTGGCGTCTATGACATGACCGTGGTCACGTGTTTGATGTGGACTGGACTCCTTTCTTAAAACTTAAGTGCAGGCCCATGAAGAAAACCAAGTCTACCCGAAGCCCAAGACTCACGTCATGTGTTTTACGTGGACTTTCTCCCTGTCTACATTCAAAGTTTTGGAAGGGACATTTATTGCCTTTCTCCAAATAAAGAGACAAAAAATTATGAATAATTAACATGAATAATCATCCCTTTCATCGATCTTCTTTAATTAGTCATATCTTATGATTATATGAAAATAAACAATAAACTCAATATTAGGGATATTTTCTTATTTTGGTCCCGATCGACCAATGACTAGCTAAAAGAGTAAAACAAAAATCATATATGACACCTCCCTCCTCTTTAGTCACGTGTCATTATTAAATTAATTCCTAAATTTTTTATTTAAAAAAAAAAAAATCACCCCCTATCTCTCTCCTCTACCTTCTTCTTCAACACCTCTATCGTTGTCGTCCACCTGATCTCCTCCTATTCCTCTCCTCCCCCTCCACTACTGCCCCTTCCCCCACCACCAAATCTCACTATCATGATTGTGAATAATCACCCAAATGTTATTTCCACATTGTACTAAGTGGTGGCCCACTAACCTAAGATTTACCAATTGGGTTAATACCCAATATCTTTAAATCGTTATAAAGATATTTACCCTCGACGAATGTAAGAAATTATAATAAATGTAATTTATTATAGTTAATCGATTATTTATAATAAATATAATTTATTATGTTAACTGCTATTTATAATAAATATAATTTATTATACGAACAGTTATTCGAATTACACGCTTATACGCTAACGCGTATTCTCACTCTCTTCCTATCAATGTTTATATATGAAACCCTTCATATTTATTAATCCTTCCATCAATTACGTAAAACAATTTCAGATATCAAAGCTGATGTTTATAAGAGATCGCCGATTTAAGATCTATAAACTATGGAAGAGATCGTTGATTTGGGAGATCTATAAACTAAGTAAATCTCTCACACGTATGTTTCTTCAAACTAGATGCAATCTATATGTTTATTTTTTTTATTTTATTATTATCGTATGAGTTTGAATTGATGATCTCAAATATTGTGTGTTAATTTCGTGATTAAGGTTTTACATTCTATTTGAATGGGACACTTAAATATCTCGTAATCATTGTTTTATAAAGATTAAATTTTGAGATTTATCTACGATTGATTCGCCTCAATTAAAATGAATAAAATAAATAAATAAATAAATAAAGACCATCTTCAAACGAAGGAAGATTTTTTATTGCAACGCCATCGGATCAATGACTAGCGGAGGCGTCGGCTCATGCCACCGGCATATTTTTCAGCGCCATTATCGGCCGTTCAGTCGCCATGCTACACCGTATTGTGTTTCCAATAAAGCGAGAACATATAATCACAAAGATCGTTAAATGGGATTGTCATTATCACATATTTGAAATACGAACCGAATTTCTTAAAGACATCCATATATCCGCCATTTGAACCTTTAAAAATTAATCTGATGAATGTCGATTTCTTTTTATTTTATTATGATTGATTATCAACTGATGACATAAAGATACTATTTCCTTGATTTTTTAACTCAACAAATAATTAATTTTAATTCGTGGAAAATTTATTCAAATAACAATTTATAAATGTAAGGTTAACTAATTTAGATAGTTGCCAAAGTAACCTAAATTAGTGAGCCTTGTATTTATAGAATTGCATAAAAGGAATAAAGGGAGACTTATAAAATTCTTAATAATTCTCTTTATAATTAGGAGAATGAGACTAACCCAAAGGATATCACTTCAGCAATTATTAATTAATGGTTTTATTAAGGTCATAAGTTAAATGGCTACCCAAAGGTAACATATAAATGAAGCACAACATAGTAAGGTGTTTTAAGCTCCCTCCAAGTGAACACTCGGATATGTTAAAATTCACCCAGCGAGTAACTTAAATGATATCACGTTCATTGCTATTTGTTTATACTGAGCTTTTATTATGCAAAGATTGTTCCCATTTTCAGACGCTTCCCAATTTCACACTCTTGCATCCGGAATGACCGTTGATAAAGGTCGAACTTTTCTCTCAACGGGTATGAAAGGGTTCAATCACCGGGCGATTGGATTCGACCGCTTAATAACTGATAAACCTCCGCTGGGCGATGACAAGATCTCGAGCAAGCGGAACAATCAAAAGCTCCTGCAAGATCCATACCGCACTACCGATGTTTATGAGAATGACTATTGCCAATAATATCAAGACCTCTCTCCTCAAACCGAGTTTGCCTCGAATTTCTCGGGAACTGGCTGAGGAGCGCTTCAAACGCCCGATAAGTCCTCAGCACATTGATGATGGAATCGACCACCATGAAATATGATGGTTAGAAAGGTATTCAACAACACATTTTAAACATGACTGAAAAGGTTGCAAAGCTTAAGGCACTTGGCATGGGTATGGATGAGTCCTTAGTTTGTCCTTAACTCACTTCCATCACAAATACCCATTCAAATCCACTATAATATCATCAGGATCATGAACTTGAATGAGTTCTCATCAAAGAAAAGTATACAAGAGGAAGTGAGATTAAGACAAGAAGGACATAATCTTGTTTTGTCAGAATCTCAGGAGTCATGAAGAAGAAAGGAAATTGGGTGGAAAGAACTTTCCACCTAAAAAAGTGGACCTGGGAAGGTAAAATTAGTCATGATGGAAAATTCAATTGTAAGTTGCTACTTTGCGGGCAAGAAAGGGCATGTGAAGAAGGATCAGACAAGCGCAAGGCTTGGTTCGAAAAGAGAGGTATAAATCTTTCTTTCAGACAAGCATGATCCAATTCACAAGCTCCTTCAAATACTGGGTGGATTGATTCGAGCCACAACTCATGTGACTAATTTAACGCAGGATTCCCATAAACTGGTGAAACCAAAGGAAAGTGAAAAGTTCCTCTATATGGGAAACCATCACCTCAAGGTTGGAGGGTAGTCGTGGTACCTATCGCTAATTATTAGAGACTGGTCATCTAATGGATCTTTTAAACAATCTTTTATGTACCTTATATTTATAGAATTTAGTTCCTCATTCAAATTAGATGCCATCGACATTCCCGCTTTTATTCATTCGACAATTAAGTTTGATGTTAAATTCTATTACAGCTGGTTCTGTATTTTTATGTGATGGTTTATATAAAATTTCCTTGAATCATGAATTTGTACAAACTTTAATAATAACCCCGTATTCAAATGTCAGGTTCAAAAAACGTGGTTTAATTCAATGAAAATTCTTCAATCTTGTGGCACGTAAGACTAGGCACATCTCTAGGGAAAGAATAGAGAAGTTAGTGAATAAGGAATGTTACAAAAATTCGACTTCAATCGATTTTCATGTATGATTGCATAAAGGGAAAGCAACCAAACATACAAAGAAAGGTGCCACAAGAAGTAATGAGCTCCTTGAGATAATTCATACAGATATATTGTGGACCACTGCTCCATGTTTTACAGAGAGAAATATTTTATCATTTATAGATGATCTATCTCTATGGTAATGTTTATCTAATGCATGAAAAGTCTCAAAGCACACATCTTCGAGATGTTCAGCAATGTGAGGTCGAGACAATTAGATAAAAGATTAAAATTGTGAGATCGACGAGGCGGTGAATATTATGGCGTATATGGATGAATCAGACAAAACCTCGGTCCTTTGCCAAATTCCTCGAGCATGGCATTCGTGCTCGCACACAATGCCCGAACGCCACGCCAGAATGGTGTTGCCGAAGGCGAATCGCACATTAATGGAAATGGTTAGAGCATGATGATACTTCCGTAATTTATTTCATTGTGGGTGAAGCCTAAAAAACCGCAATGTATATATATCTTGAACAGTTCCTAGTAAGGCGCCTAAAAACTCCTTTTCTCTGAGCTATGGACCTGGTAGGAACTCCAGCTTGAGACATATACATATAAGGGTCAGTTCGAGGCAAGAGAATCTATAACCCTATGAGAAAAAAGCTTCTTGATTCAAGAATGATATCCGGATATTTCATTGGCTATCTGGATAAATCGAAAGGGTACAGATTTTATCGTCTCAACCACGCAGAGAATGGGCTAGAACCTGGTGACGCCGCATTCTGCAGAATGGTGAAATTAAGTGGGAGTAATGAACCAAAGAAAGGTAGATGTCAAGAAATAAGAGTGGATATCCCACCACTTTTTTACCTCAAGAAATTATCGGTCTCCTCAACCTCGTTCAACAAGTTGAGGAAAATGAGCAACATAACAGCTGTTCATTACCACTGCAATGCTATTCGTACGTCAGAGCCACTATTAACCCAAGACTCTTTGAGGAGATCTCAAAGAGAAAGGAGACCGCCATTACGTATGATTATGCGGTGTATTTACAGGAATCGATTTTGATATCGGGATAAGGAAGGATCCGGCTGCTTTTCACAAGCCATGGAAAGCGATGATTCTAGTAAATGGACGGAAGCTATGAATGAAGAGTTGAAATCTATGGCCCATAACGGTTCGGGATCTCATCGAATTGCCTAATAGTTGCAAACCGTTTACTGTAAATGGGTCTTAAGACAAAGCGACGCTTAAAGGCAATATCGAACGACGGGCGCCATACGCAATGGCCAAATGTTTCACTCAAAAGGAAGGTATTGATTACAAGATACATTCTTCCTCCCGCTTCCAAGAAAGATTCGCTTAGAATCATCATGGCACTTCAGAAATTTCTCATTTTTGATTTGTGAGTTACATCAAACGGATGTGAAAATCGTGATTCTTAAATGGGAATTTGGATGAAGATATCTACATGGAAACCCGAAGGGTCTACAAAGAAAGGAAATGAACACCTAGTTTGCAAATTAAAGAAATCACTGGCCGGGTCTTAAACAGTTTTCCGCACAATGGTATATTAAGTTTAATAATACCATTACATCTTTCGGATTTAAAGAGAACATTGTCGATCGCTGTATATATCCGAAAGTTGGAGCAAGTTTATATTTCCTGGAGCATCAGATGTGGATGATATTTTGCTTATTAGCAAGGATCTTATTATTAGGTGAAACCAAGGAATATCTCTCTAAAAACTTTCATATGGTTGATATGGGTGAGGCAAACTATGTTATTGACATCGAGATTGATGAGCTTAAAAGTCATCTATTTTTAGTCCATTTTTCTGTTCTATTTTCATCTAAATGAATAATTAATATACAAAAATATGAAGAAATCCTCACCAAATTGTTATTAGCAGAAGAGAGAAAGAAAGTAGAAAATACAGCAATAAGTGGAAGAAAAGTGCAATGAATGGCGGGCATAAATAAAAGAACTGGCCGATTCATCGATGCAGCTGGGGTCGATAATAAACAAATTTCGGTGGGTCGGTCGTGACACCAAAAGAATGAAAGAATGATGCGTAGCGACGCGAAGTACCGGGACAAGAAATTAAGGGTAATCGTGAGCTAAGAGAACGACGCCGCTGACAAAGATTCTCGAGGTCGCGACAACAATTGATGTCATCGCGGACGGTGATAAGAGGTCAGCGACAAATGTAAAAAACACCTTTAAGCTATGAGAGGTTTGACCGATGAAGTTACCGAATCTTGCTGATGTCGCTGACGCGAGATTGATGTCGCTGACATTGATAATGTCACGACAAGAGGTCAAGTCACTTACATCAAGAACCATCAAGAGAAGATTGTAAGCCACAAGCTGATGTCGCGATTAATGGCATCGTCGCCGGCTAATCGCACTGCCGCTTGAAGTGGTGAAGTTTGGCGAAGGAGAGGCTTCACAATGTACCAAGTCGCGACATCGTGGCTAAATCCAAATAAAGCCTCGAGAACTAGCCGATGTCGCGACATGATCGGTCGCCGAGCATTAGGAACCACTCGATCACCGATGCAGAGCTTTCCAAAGAGATGTCGCGATAAGATATTGATGTCGCACAACATGAGCAACTAGTCAGCTTCACGGTTCTTGAAGATGTCACATTAAGATGGTGATGTCGCGACACCAAGCAGAATGACTAAATCAAGGCTACATAGAGTAAGGTGAAGTCGCGACGTGGGATCGAGGTCGCGACCTCGATGATGTCACGACAAGGAAACTGGGGTCGCGACTTGAATAGTGACTTGCGCCTGGATACTCAAAAATCCACAACAGTTACACGGGATTAGGCCCAACCGAAAAACCCTATAAATACGCAGTTTATCCAGCTCATTCAAGCAGCTTACGCCACTGCACGAGGTCCGGATAGCCGAAAGCTCATTTTCTTTCTTTTTATTTTTTCTTTCTTTTATTTTTCTTGTTCTTCATTTCCGTCGCTTTAGAGCGCATCGCTCGTGATTTTATTTTTCGTATCTCCGAATCCGATGTTATCGCTTGAGCCGTCGAATGCGTAATTCATTTAATTTTCAAATTACTACCTGAATGTTCGTCTCAGACAAATTCGAATTCGATTGTCGGGCTTCAATTGCGCTATTCTTATGATCAGAGGAATGTCGTATCGGTAATTCGCACTGAGAAATCCAAATTTTCCATTATGAACGTGCTATAGTCGACTTATCTTTTTCTGTAGTCTTTTTCAGTAGCTTGTTAATTTCGCTAATAAATACTGCTTTTTGGGTTTATTTTCGGGATTCGACACGCTTTCTTATAAATTTAAGATTTGCGCATTGCTCGATTTCATGGAGGTCCTCTGAGTGACATGTGGGAAGACATTCCCGAGAGTAATGCATTTTTCTGGGCGTATATTAACCTGCTATTAGGGATCCTTTGAGCTTTGTAAGTTCACTTAGATAAATCCTCTTCTCACTTGAAATCAAGAACGAGTTGAATGAGTTATCTATTTAAACAAGCAAAGAGTTCACCTCAATTCGGATGGTGAAGCCAATCCCGTGTTAGTTGAGATCTAATCAAGGAAAGGTTGATCTATTCTAATTTCGAGGAGGAGCACCGAAGCTTTAGAGGTCCTTGCTTGACCGATAACTTGGGAGCTAAGGTTTACAAATTCATAAAATGGGTATGAAGTATCGCGAAAAGAAAAATACCCAGATTAAGGAAGTCCTCTTAAAAGTAGTTATCTAATTCCCTCAGATTCGAGAGAATTAGGTCATAAATTAGATAACAATGAAATGTGGAGTATGGAGAGATCCGTACCGCATCACAACGCCGGGATGTATTTTGAAACTGGAGTTAAACAAGAAATTTTATTAGAGTAACTGTTGTGAATTGATAGTTCACTATAACTGCTCTATTAATGTGTCTTCTCGAGATAACTGCTCAAGATTCGCTTCTTTTATTAGAAATTCATTATTCTTATTCTTATTCTTTTAGTATGTCAGTAGTTTAGTTATTTTCCTTTGTTCGCTTTTAATTGTTCCAAGACCTTAATGTTGGATCCTATTATCATTTTCAGGGTCCAAATAGTGTGGAAATTGAGTAGTCGGGGTGAAGTTTGATTTTGTACTTTTGAGACTTCTATGGGATCGATATCTCGACTTAACCATTTTATTACTTGCCTAATTGCGGCACTTGCACATCGTACTAAAACCAACTTAAAAAAATGATGATTTACTTCTAAAGAGATCGTGGTTTATACGTGTTTTGTTTTGGTGTCAATAAGTTTTACGCCTCGCTAGTTTCTGAGAGATTAGATAATAGTCCTTGGTAATAGTAAGGTCGAAATTTGTACATAGTTTCGTCCTGGCCAACAAGTTTTATGGCTCCGCCACGGATTAGATAATAGTCCTGTATTAGTGTTAGAAATTTGTACATGTAGCCATCCCACAACAAGTTTTATGGCGCCGTCGGGGATTAGATAATATCCTTGGTAATAGTGTCAGAATTTGTACATGTGTTTTGGTCCCATTAACAGAGATCTTTAGGATCGACCAAGAGTGCTAGGTTTATCTCGTAAAGGATATAGTATTGATCTAAGTTTAGAGAGATTTAATATTCAGTCATGTTCATCTGGTATTGCACCTATATTGAAAGGTGACAAATTAAGTAAAATGCAGTGCCCAAGGAATAACATGGAAAGGGAGCAAATGAAGAAAATTCCTTATGCATCAGTGATGGGAGTTTGATGTACGCTCAAACATGTACAAGACTCCGATATCACTATTGTAGTATGTTAGAAGATACCAAAGTGATCCAGGATTCGAACACTGGAAAGCTGCAAAGAAAGTGATGAGGTACTTACAAGGGACAAAGGATTATATGCTCACATATAAAAGATCTGAACAATTAGAGGTTGTTGGTTACTCGGATTCTGATTATGGTGGTTGTCTCGATAGCTTAAAGTCAACTTCAGGATTTGTCTTTATGCTAGCAAATGGGGCGCCTCGCGGGAAAGTGAAAACAATCAATTACCGCCATCCACGATGGAAGCCGAGCTGATGCTTGTTTTGAAGCTTCAAGTCATGCTTATGGTTATGAATTTTGTCTCGTGGTCAAAGTGTCACGACTCTATCGCTAAACTCGAGAATATATTGTGATAACACGTTAACCTGTTCTTTTCTTCTCTAAAAATGGCAAATTTTCTAGTGGATCGAAACACATGGATTTAAAGTATTTAGTCAGCAAAGATAAAGATCCGTGAAACAACAAGTGTCAATTGAAAATATTAGACCATACTTATGGTCGCTGATCCATAATTCAAAGGGATTACCTCCAAAGGCATATTTAGAACATGTTATGAGGATGGGCCTTTGAGTAATCCATAATGAATGGCGTTATGTAAATGGTGGTTATGTAATTGACAATTTGCGATAAAATTGTTTTCATTCTCGCTTTTCAATTATGATGCACGTTTTATTGTTTGATAAACAAGAATTGTCTCGACAAGACAAATTATAGGCTATATTTGGGTATTATGGATCGGGTTAGTATGATTATTGATGTGTGGTGCATGGAAGGAAACATGACATTATGGTCATGTGACCGCTATGAATTAAGCATTTATGATCTAAACCGACAAGATATGGTATATGATTTTTGGACGATTGCCGAGTTTATTGGAAATCGTGATCACGATAGTTTTCTATAATCGGGTTTAGTGGGCCAAGGTGAGAATGTTATTTCCACATTAAAATTAAGTGGGTGGCCCTTACTAACCTAGTAGATGAAATAATTAAAAGAATACCCAATATCTTAAACCGTTATAAAGATATTTATCTCGATTGGAGCTATGCAAATTATAATAAATAGAATTTTATTATAAGAACGGTTATTTATAAACAAATATAATTTATTATAAGAACGGTTATTTATAATAAATATAATTTCTATTATAAGAACGGTTATTTATACAAATATAATTTATTATATGAACAAGTTATTCGACTACACGTTTATAACCCGCTAACGTGTATTCTGGCCCCTTCTTTTCCATTATCAATAAGTTATATATTGTCACACCCCGTTTTTCGGGACGCGAGACCAACAACACGGGACTTACCTGATTTTTTTTTTTAAAAGCCACCGGCACCTGGTGGGTATGGCCCACATCTTATAACAGAATCAAAATTATATACATATAACTGAGTCCCATTTACAAATACAAAACTTTACTTTTACATTTACAAATCAGAGCACGGAACCTACATGTAGTGAACCCATACAAGTGTGTTGGCCCAACTGTATGCGGATGTTTGCTGATGTCTTCTCCGTACTACCTGATTAAAAACCCGCGGCTAAGCTTTACGCTTAGTGGGAAGCATTTCTTATAACTTATACAGATACACATGCATATACACAATTATAATGAGTGAAAAACAATAACAGTTATCGAAATTTCATGCATTCATATCATGGACTTAAACAAGTACTTAAGCTCATAACAAGCTTATGTTTATTCAGACTTTATCGAGTTACACTTATGCTTATGCTATGGAGTTTAACTTATTCGGAGGTACCCATAGGTACCACAGAGATCACGGAACGTATACTGGTATTTCGGAGCACATACTTGTCTTACTGAATCTCTATACCGGCTCTACGGAACTTACATTGTGCTACAGACTTATTCGATTCTTACGATCTTATACCGGGTATTACGTGAACTCATTATCAGATGATGCGTAAGTACCCGTGAGGTACTACGTAACATTTTATCGGTACAAAGTACCGTAGGTACCACAGCGCATTCCTTATACTGAGGTACTGTAGGTACCCACTGATCATACTTTATCTTACTGACAATGAGCACTGTGAGGGGTACTATAGAACTTATTCAAATACAGGACATAACTTATTCAGATACAGGAGTACCCGTAGTACCGCAGACTTTATCTCGATACGTGACATAACTTATTCAGATACAAGAGTACCCGAAGGTACTACAGAACTTATTCAGATGCAGGAGTACCCATAGGTACTACAGGACTTATTCAGATTCAGGACTTATCAGATACAGGAGTACCCGTAGGTACTACAGGACTTATTCAGGTACGGAACTTATCAGATACAGGAGTACCCGTAGGTACTACAGGACTTAGTCAGGGACATGAAGTTAATCGGGAGATACGACTTAGTCGTGACGTGGAGTTAATCGTAGAGACGTGACTTAGTCAGGACAAGAGTTAATCAGAGACAGACTTGGTCGTGACGTGGAGTACCCGTGAGGTACGAACTTAAATGTGATACGAGTACCCGTAGGGTACCACGTAACTTAATCGTGATACAGAGTACCCGTAGGTACCACGTAACGTACGAGGTACATTCGCATCTTTACACTTTATGCTTTATTCAGCTTTTATCATATGTCTATTTGACTACCGACCAATTATAAGAAATGAGTAGGACGCATCAGTGGCACCCGAAGGTACAATACAGAATAAGAGTGCCGTAGCACCAATAGGAGTGCCGGAGCACCAATCAGGACGTGCCTGCTCAAGCAACAGGAGTGCCGTAGCACCAGCAGGAGTGCCAGAGCACCAATCAAAACGTGGATAACCACGCAGCAGGAGTGTCGTAGCACCAACAGAGTGCCGGCACTACCAGAGTGCCGGCGATCAACAGGAGTGCCGAGCACTAACAGACGTGCTCGCCACGCAAATGTGAGTGTCAGAAGACTGCCAGAGTGCCGAGCACCAATCAAAACGTGGATAACCACGCAGCAGGAGTGTCGTAGCACCAACAGGAGTGCCGAAGCACCAACAGGAGTGCCGGAGCACCAACAGACGTCCACTCATTCATTCTTCTGGCCCTGGTGTGAATATATTGCCATATGTATTTTTAACTTATAACCTATCTTAATCAAGCATTATGTGTTCATAATGTGATCGTATTCCATATACCGGTAAGGTATGATGAGCATGTAATCACACCTTATTCAGGCATTCTTATTCTTCTATGAACGTTTTTACTCAGAATTGCAAACTCAATCCATTCGGATTCCTTTCCTAAAACTCGGGTTATGGCATTTTCATGCCAACTAGCCTGCTTATCGATTTTCCGAGAAATCGGGTTTGCAATATTAATTTTCCAGTTCCCTTGTCTTCATATTTGGACACTGGTTCTTTGTAATCCTTTAAAGATAAGGTGATAAGGGTTCATTTCCACTGAATCACCCAATTCGAGCACCGTAACTCGTTACGTCGAAACAACCCTGACTTCTCATGTCAACTGTGCAGAAATGGCTTGCACATACCTCACTTTGAGTGAATTCTTTGGGTTATCTAGAGTCAGAATTTTGAGATACATATTAAATATGGTTTGTTCTCCTTTGAAGTCTATTTTAAGTGGCCACTTGAATCACTCAAATCTGATAAGAAATCAGGAAGTTATGGCCAAAATATGAACCGGTCGTAACATGAAAACCGTAATCAGTCAGACTGCAGAACTTAACTTTTACCGTGAACCGGCCAAAATCGACCGTAATCAAAGTTGTACCGGTAGAACTTCAACTGTACCGGTAGAAGACACCCGAGAATGCCCAGAATGGGTGTTTTCTCACATTTTTCCATACGTTTCAACCCCAATCAACTCTATACCTCATAATCACTTCAAGATCACTTCAAATTCATCTTATAATCACTTTTCTACTCAATTCTTCACTTACATATTTCTTCAACAATCCATCATGAATTTCTTCCAAAACCCTTCTAATATGGGTTATAACCCATACACAAACAAAACATGAGGATTAGTTAGGGTTTATTCTAAACCCTAACTCAATTACTCTCCATTAACCATGGATTCATCCTCAATGAGAGGATTTCATGAGCTTCTTGTGCCATATGGGGCTTTACCCACCTTACTTGCTATCATTTTTGGGTTAAGATGAAACCCTAGCAAAAACCCTAGATTTGGGCAAGATTATAACCATCAAAGCATGGAAACTATACATAATCACCTAGAATTCATAATCAAGGTGAGTTTCCATACTCGCTTTGCTTGATCTTCGACTCCTCCATCTTCTTCCCTTCCTCTCTTCTTCTTTCTCTCCTTCTCCCATCCGGTTCTCCCCAAATGAGACCAATTTGGTCTTTTAAAATCCAGATTTTGTTGTCTTGTTTAGCCCTAGACAAAACCCATTTTTGGTTTTTTTAAGTTTTTATTCGCTTTTGGCCCATAATTTTCTATTTATAAATAAATCCTCTCTTATTTCCTTTGGCCTCAAATCTTGTCAACTATGACTTTAAGTCCCTCTTGACAATTCTACAATTTTATCCTAAATCTGTAAATTTCCTGCCCTCGCTTTCCATGTTCGCATTTAACTCGCAAAACAGTCAAATTATGCTTACAAAATACCCCAAACATGTCGAAAACGACTAGGGTATATTTCGGGGTGTTACATATATAGAAACCCTTCATATGCGGTTAGAGAACTCTTCCATCAATTACAGAAAACAATTCTGTATATCAAAGTTTGATAAGGAGAAGAAGAAATCAAGGATTTAAGATCTATAAACTGAAGGGAAAGAGATCAAGGATTTAAGATCTATAAACTAAGGAATTCCCTATGTGGTCGCGTGTTCTTCAAACGGTATGCAATCTATATGTTTATTTTTTATTTTATTATTATTATCAGAGATGAGTTTGAATTGATGATCCGAAATATTGTGTGTTACTTCAGACATAAGGTTTACACCAAAAGCCTATCTTTTCTCCACCGCTCTCTTACATCTCTTGCCTCTCCTCCGCTACCACTTCCATCACTTTCCACAAAGACCATCTTTTTAGGAGATGGTGGTCAAGTTGCTCTATACATGAGCATGGTGGCGTCGCCACCCATGGACTTGTCGAAGAGGAAAGCTAAAGCAATGAGTCACAAAGATGAGGGCTAGCCGTATTATGAGATAATGAACGGGACTTCTAAGTGGAGGCGACAAGGCGGTGTTTGCTAGCCTGCTCTCTTAGACTCGTGACGACCGACTCATTTACGTTGTTTTGTTGGCTTCATTCACATCATGGTATTCATAAATGAATTTCAAACAATATTTATGAGCAAGTTGTTTGGAGTTTCCTTCCGTTTGAATTAAATTAAAAATAATGCTTGGGAGGTTGTTTTGAACGATCGTATAAAATGGTTTAATGCCATTTGTGGGGTTTATTTCCTTTTTCCGTTTAACCTGAAACGATCAGGATTTATATGTTCTTCTGTTCATCTTATGTGCCTATATAACAATGTTAAAGTTGCCTCAAAAGCAGCTATATAATTATGCAAAAGTTAAGTTATATTCTTCAGTTTTCTTCCTTGTCCCTCTTGTGATAGAGTAGACTTTGTTCCAATTCGTCGAAGTGGTTTCAAGGTGCAGTGGTGTCGCTCAATCATCGTTTCATCTTGGGAGATAGATGTCGTCGTGACAATCAGGATTTATGTGTTCTTCCGTTCATCTCATGTGCCTATATAACAACGTTAAAGTTGCCTCAAACACATATATATAATTTCGCAAAAGTCAAGCTATATTCCTTAATTTTCTTCCCCTGCCCCTCTTGTAGAGGAGTAAACTTTGTTCCACTGTCAGAGTGGTTTCACAGCAAGCAGCACTGCTAATCATTGTTTCATCCTAGGAGACAAAAGTTGTGACGCCTCAAAACCCGAGGGTTCGTTGACAACCCGTCAACTCATGGAGCACAGGTGTCGATACAACCCGACACCACTCAGAAAATCGTGCGTAGTCTCCTTTGCACGGGAGCTCTACCTAAATACAGTTATCCTAAACGCTTACAATGACCACACTGGTCCACATGCGAGTAAAATAATTGGCCACTGGGCCCTCAGATCAATACTACAAAATACACCAACTATATTACCATAGTTCAAGAGTTAATAAATTACTCTTTACCAAACATTTATCAAAATTTAGAGTTTTAATACATGTTATACGAAACGAATACCCAAAGCCACAACCTTGCTTTCTTCTAAACGCGGCTTCTAGTGAGCGCCACCCCTTCTTCGTGTACACTTCGTACTTGAAATAGTGATCCTCTCGATTGCAGGAGCAAAGCCCACAGCGATAATTCCTACGGGGTTACTCTCCTCCCCACCTATGCATGTGCTCATGGTGGCAAAGCAAACACACTCAAGCAAATACATGATCCTACTTGAATGTCTACATGCCTAATCTCATGTCCCGAATCCTCACCGACTCCTTCACACATGCCTAAACCAAATGCGAGTAAAATATCCAGTTTTCAAAACAAAAGCTTTTTGTTCTCAAAAACTTACTACTGAGTTTCGGTAAAATTTATTGGACAATCCTCCGAGGCGAATCTGTTGGATAACCCTCCAAATAATTCATGGGCCCTCCGACGTGAATTGTTGGACACCCTGACACTCAAAAATCTCTTCTCGGCCGAAATTCTTTCACAAACATTTTTCCTTTTTATTTTCTTTTCATATCATGCACTCACCTAATATTCTGTGGTGCCCTAGTGCATAAGGAAATGGATATGCCAATCCCAAATAACTCATGCTAATATATAAAACATGTATATACTAACATATATAATTAATCCACATAAATCATGTTTTCAAATTCACAATCAATAACACCAAAAATTAGCTCACATGGGCTAATTAATAAACACAAGCACCATTTTGAATAACTCAACATCATAAAAATTCACATAAAAATCATGGGTTCATCTCGCGTGAACGCTGAAACCCCCCGGGTTGGCACTGTTCACGACCACAACAATGGGGATTTTCTCCACTCTGGGCTCAAATGTTTTCGAGACCGAAACACCTGGCTAATCCAAGCCTCGTAACATCCTCAACCATTTACATGCTCTAAATTAAAGAATAAATGTAAATAGAAAGATCTCTACCTCTTGGAGTTTGTCGAAAATCCACTAAATCGTTGTCCACGCTGTGAGTCTCTCAGCCACAGATCGACTTTGCTTCTGTCTGGCCGAGAACCGACACATCCAATGCAACCAAATCTAGAGCAGGCGAGCTCATTCTCTCTAGAAACCGGTTTCAGCACCTTATCGTGACGCGTTTGTTCCTTCAAAATGGAGAAGAAAACTATTTCAATTCTTGTCTTATCCTCATTTAACTTTTCCATAATTCCCTCCATGTCCTTAAGTCTTGGATTTTTGACACATGACTTAATCTAAGCCATTCATCTCATCCTTTCTCTAATCATGCAACATGTGTCACATGAGCACATGCAGAGGTGACTTTGTCACATCCGCTACGTCTCTCAAACTAGTTTTACGACAACGACATCCGTGCCTCAAAATGTGAAATTGACCGTTCACTGACGAAATTGACGTGGTAGCTAGATTTCCTCTCATGATGATTCTAACGCGGTCCGCTTGGCCAACCGAGATCTAGGAAAAAATTTCGATTTTGATCGAAATTACCGTTTTGCCATTTTTCAGAAAATTAGATTTTCTCGGGGTTTCACAAACGTCGCCGTGTTTTTCCAAGCACCAGGGAGACGATGAATCTTTTTTAAGGAAATCGTGATTCCTCATGAGACTTGGCATTCGTCGTCTCTGATCAACATTATTTTGTTGGAAAAAATGGCCTGGCATTAATAAATTAGCTATCTTGAGCTAAAATAACAATGGGTTCCATAAAGCTTTTTCTGGTGGGTCCACATGGAATGTGTTCTCCTCCATGAGGAGATGAAGATTATATATTGAGTTGCTCAGAACCATTAAGGAGTGAATTAGAAATTGCCTCTAAACATCACCCCTTGAAAATGGTAACTAAAGGTTTAAGTTTCAGGGAAAAGCTTGTGTCCCACATCGATGGGGAACAAGACTTTTAAAGGGTATAAATACACCCACCTCAGAAGTCGGGTTTAGTCCCAAGGGGACCCCATTTTGTTGGAAGCCGAGGACCCAGCCTGGCGCTCGTTCACCACGCGCTGCGCTCGCCGCCCCGAGCCGGCCGGCTCGAGCAAGCTTTTAAACTCACCTTTTGGCATCAAAACGCTGTCGTTTTTGCATAGGTTACCGTTGGACTGATGCGTCTTCTCTAGCAGACGCAACTGTGGCTGTTTTGGTTCATGAGCAGGTCTATATAAAGACCACACTTTCTCTCATTTAAAAATACATATATTCATTCATTCATTTCATTTCATAATAAGCCAGAGAGACTGAGTCTCGCAACAGTCAGGGTTCGATGTACCAACAAAGAAAGTGCTTTCTTATTGTTGGGAGATCATTTCATCCTAGGAGACAAATTGTCATTATTCTCGAAGCACCACTGCGAGGGCAATACTTGTCTTAAGAAAATTGTGTCCAACACAAGACTTGATCTGCAAACAGGTTCTGATTACTTTAAGTTTTCTTGCAAACATTTCCACATATTGCTTAAGGTTCTATAAACTGTTTTCCATTAAACGTTTTATGTTCATCTCCAGTTTCGTACTGTTCTATTGCTACTGATCTCTAACAATCTTAAGACAAGTATTGACCTTTGTTTTTCCGTTTTTACATAAATTTGCGTATAGAACGATCAAGACTGTTTTTTTTACATAAATCAAGATATAAAACGATCAGACCGTTTTTTGTCAGAATTCTTTAATGTGATATCAAGACGCGTATCGCTTTTTTTTTGCATCGCCGCTCCGACTACGCACGATCGCACCGTTTTCCCGCCGTGACTTGTTTTTTTTGTTTGCAAAAACGTTATGTTTATGTTTTTTTTTTTTTTATATAGATATCAAGACGCTTTTAGTCATCGTCGTTTCGACTACGTAACTACCGCATCAATTTGTTTATTTTAAATAGTGATATCAGTTTACATATATATGTTTGCTCAAAGTATAGGTTTGCACTGGATTTGTTTATTTCAAACATTGATATCGCTTCCGAATTGCTCGTCGTTTCACTCAAAATCACAAACCGCTTAATTTTAATATACTTTATTTTTACTCGCATTTTGGCAAAGTTTATATTTTGATCTTTAAATAACCGTTGAAGCTTATGAATGTAGCCACTTTGGTTTAATATTGGTTTTAGTCAAAATTTGTCTAAGTCATTTTAAAATTTTTTAATATATAGCCGCAAAACGCATCTTCGGCTTCCAAGAGAATGACTACTTAGTCTACCCCCATTGTGGTGCCTCCTCCAACGCCTGTTATGGCACCAATGACTATGAGTCATGGAGAGAAGCTGGAAAAGTTCAATGGAACAGAATTCAAAAGGTGACAACAAAAGATGTTGTTCTACCTGACCACCTTGAATTTGGCCCGTTTCCTTCAAGAGGATGCTCCCGTGATATGAAAAATGAACCGATAGCAAGTGGTTGCCGCTGGAAGCATGGAAGCATGCTGATTTCTTGTGTCGCAACTACATCCTGAATGGCCTGGACAACACACTATATAATGTGTATTGCGCCTTCAATACTGCAAGAGAACTGTGGGAATCCTTGGACAAAAAGTACAAGATCGAGGATGCAGGGCTTAAGAAGTTTGTAGTGGGAAAATTCCTAGACTACAAGATGCTTGATTCCAAGACAGTGATCACCAAGTTCAAGATCTATTATGATTCCGCATGACATACATGCAAGGGATGTTCTCATGAATTTTTCCATACTGCAATTATTGAAAAATTTGCCAACACTACGGAAAGAATTCAAGAATTACCAAAGCTATTAAGCTAAGGAAATGAGACTTGAAAACTTGATAGTGAGGTTTATCAGAGGAAGACAACAGGCATCCGAGAAGAAGGCAAGGGCCTGAATCCATGTCAATGTTGTGGAACGCGTGCACTCCCACACAACAGAGGCACAAGAAACTGGCCCTAAGCAAGGTCCTAATAAAAGTTCTAGCGCGCTATGTGTGCAACAAGCAAGGGCACCGTGCTAAGGACTGTCATAGTCGTAAGGAACAAGGGAATCCGAAGAAGAAACGCCCTCAAGCCAATGTGACTGAAGTAGACGATGTCTCAGACATGAACCTCTCAACAGTAGTCTCCGAGGTGAACTTCATTAGCAGCAATACCAAGGAATGGTGGGTGGACATAGGGGCTACTTGTCATGTTTGCTCAGACAAGAAGATGTTCTCATCATATCAAACCATAGATAAACATGTCAAACTCTATGGACAACCTCTTCTTCCAAGGTTGAAGGCTGGAGGGAAGGTAGTATTGAAGATGACATCTAGGCAAGAACTTACTCAATAGATGTGCTGCATGCTATAAATTCAAAAGTGAATTCAGTGTCCGACTGTTGTTGAGTAAGAAGGGCTTCAAGTTGGTGTTTGTCTTAGACAACTTCATCCTCACCAAAAATAGGATGTATGTGGGAAATGGGTACATGAGCAATGGGCTCTTCAAAATGAATGTAATGACTGTTGTACCTCCTATTAAGAATATCAATAAAAAGAACACGTCTTCTGCTTATATGCTTGAATCTTCAAATGTGTGGCATGGCAGACTAGGACATGTTAATTATGATACATTGCGAAGATTAATTAATATGGAATGTTTGCTCTAAATTTCAATAGATCCAAATCATAAATGTGAGATCCGTGTGAAATCTTAAACTTACAAGAACTTCCTTCCAATCAATTGAAAGAAGTGAGCGAATCATTAGAATTAATACATCTGCATATCTCAGATTCAAATTTATTCAACGAGAGGTGGTAAGAAATATTTTCTTACATTAATTGATGATTGCAATAAGATACTGCTATGTTTACTTATCGAGAAGTAAAAGATGAGGCATTGGAAAATGTTTCCAACATTTCAAGAATGAGGTGGAGAACCAACTTGATAGAAAATCAAGGTAATAAGAAGTGATAGAGGTGGTGAATATGAAGCACCTTTTTTGGTGATTTTGTTCAGTAACATGGTATATAATACACCAAACGATCGACCTTATTCACCTCAAGAAATGGGGTTGCTGAACGTAAGAACAGAACTTTAAAAGAAATGATGGATGCATTACTATTAAGTTCTGGACTATCTCAAAATTTGTGGGGGGAAGCAATTCTTTACACAAATTATATTCTCAACCGAATAATTCTACAAGAAACCAATAAACTTCTATTAAGTTGGGGGAAAGGTCAAGACCTCTTACAAATACTTAAAAGTGTGGGGTGTCTCGGCTAAAGTGGAGCGGTACTTCATACCTTAAAAGGTTAAAATAGGACCAAAAACAGCTTGATCAGGTTTTCATCGATATGCACATAATAGTAGTGCATATCGTTTTCTGATTCACAAATAAGAAATTATCGATATGCATGCCAATACTATTATCGAATCAAGGAATGCATCTTTCTTTGAAAATGTATTTCCATACAAATCCGTAGACAGAGTCGAACTCAAGTAAAGCTGACCTACGATACTACTGCGCAAAGTAGTCATGCCAACAAGATGATGATGAACCTAGACGCATCAAAAGAACTAGAACGTCAAAATCTTTTGGTCCAGATTTTCTGACGTATCTGTTAGAAGATGAGCCTCAAAGCTTTAAGGAAGCTATGTCGAGCCCTGAAGCTCCATATTGGAAAGAGTCTATAAATGATGAAGTAGAATCCATCTTGAAAAATCATACGTGGGAACTATGGATCTTCTACCGTGTCTAAAACCCCAGGATACAAATGGATATTCAAGAAGAAAAAATGAAAGCAAGATGGATCTATTTATTAAATATAAAGCCGCACTGGTTATCAAAGGTTACAAGAAAAAAGTTAAGGCTCGACTATTTCGATACCTATTCACCAAGAATAAGAATATCATCCATTCGAATGTTATTATCGCAGCCTATACACAATCTCGAGATACATCAAATGGATGTAAAGATAACTTTCTTAAATGGTGACCTGGATGAAGAAATCTACATGGAACAACCCGAAGGGTTTACTGTTCCAGGTCAAGAAAAGAAAGTTTGTCGGCTTGTTAAATCCCTTTATGGATTAAAGCAAGCACCAATGCAGTGGCATGAAAATTTTGATAGTGTAATGATGACAAATGGATTCAAAATCAATATAGCATAATGTATATGTCAAGAACAATCGAACGTGGATTTGTTATTATTTGTCTCTATGTCGACGATATACTCATTATGGGTAGCAATAATGAAATCATTAAAACTACTACGAAATGCTCAACAATAAGTTTGATAGCGAAAGATTCTAGGTGTTTCTCGGGCGTTATACTGGGATAAAGATCTCCAAAACATCAGATGGACTAATATTATCTCAATCACATTACATTGAGAAAATTCTCAAGAAATTTAAACAAAATGATAGTAGTCCAATGAGAACACCTATAGATGTAAATCTACATCTATCCAAAAATAATGGCAAAAGCCTTTCACAACAAGAATATGCAAAAGCAATTGGCAGCCTGATGTATGTCATGAACTGTACCCGTCCAGACATAGCTAGCTTACGCTGTCAGTAAATTGAGTAGATACACAAGAAATCCAGGTCCGGACCATTGGAAGGCAATAGTTCGAGTTTTGAGGTATTTGAAATACACACAAAACTATGGATTGCACTACTCAAATTATCCAGCAGTACTTGAAGGATACTGTGATGCGAATTGGATATCCGACACTAAAGACTCGAAGTCCACAAGTGGCTATCTATTTACACCTGGGCAGGAGCCGTGTTCTGTTCTAAGCAAATGTGCATTGCTAGATCCACGATGGAATCTGAAAGCCATTGCACTAGATAAAGTCAGAAGAAGCAGTAGTGGCTTCGCCATTTCTAAAGATATTCCAATATGGCTACAACCTCGTGGTTCAAGTATCCGCATTCACATGATAGTCAATCAACAATTGGAAGAGCACAGAGTCATATATAACGGTAAGTCTCGACATATTCGTCGAAGACATAATACCGTAGCATTTAATGGTATTAAGGACCATTGAATACATAAGGTCAAAAGAGAACATTGTGGATCCGTTAATCAAAGGTTCGACTGCAGAAAGAAGTGCAACCATCAGGGAATGGGATTAAAGCCTATACACTAAAGAGTCGCCAGAATGGCAACCCAACCTAGCTGACTGGAGATCCCAAGATCTAGGTTCAAAGGGACAACCGAGTTTTATGTGACTCATTGAAGATCACTATGGAGAACAAATCTCCTACTCATTCCTATAATCGATTAGTGATGCTCGCAAATAAGGAACAGTGGGGCCACGCTTTTAATGATTCTTATATCTTGTTAAAGACAAGTGGGTATAAATGTAATACCTTCCATAAGAAGTCACCTGTAGGAGTGAGAACTGGCTTCGCTCTGGTGAGAACAGATAAAGGCTACATTCTCTAGGAGCACTCATGAACCCGTGAATTGTTCAGTAATAAATGAACACAACCGTGAGAAACCAACCTGCGGTCAGAAAGATTCTCGCGGTGAATGTTATTGTCTTGGTTTACACAAATGATTGAACAGTTCAAGACATCATGTTCACTAATCAATCAAGAACTGATAGGATTTCACAAGGAAGGTCTGGCGCCACAGCCACCTTCCTCTATACATAAAATTTCCAACTGAACTCTCTCTCTTAGTGTCAGCATGTCATTCGCATTAATTTAAGTCAATTTCATTCATGTGGGGGATTGTTGGAAAAAATGGGTTTGAGCACAATAAATTAACTATCTTTGAGCTAAAATAACAATGGGTCCCACAAAGTTTTTTCGATGGTCCACATATGTGTTCTCCTCCATGAGGAGATGAAGATTATATATTAAGTTGCTCAAACCATTAAGGAATGTAGAATTAGAAATTGCCTCCAAACATCATCCTCAAAACTGTGAATCAAAGGTTTGTTTCATGAGTTCTCGCGTCCCACATTGATAACAAGACTTTTAAAGGGTATAAATACACTCACCTCAGAGTCGGCTCGTGCCCCGGTGGGCACCCCAATTTTGTGGAAGGGGGATAATTCCAGTTCACGCCGCGCTTCACCACACGCCGCGCGTCACACCAACCAAGCCGGCCGGTTCGAGCCAGCCAAACTCACCTTTTGGCATCAAAACCGCCGCTTTTTAATGCAGGTTACTGGGATTGATGCGTCTTCTCCAGCAGACGCGACTGTGTCTGTTCGCCATGAACCGAAACAGACACGACCCTTCCCCAAGCTGCTTAAGGTTCTGTAAACTGTTTTCCATTAAACGTTTTATGTTTATCTCCAGTTTCGTACTGTTTTATTGCTACTGATCTCTAACATATTTATCTTGTAATTGTTTTATTTCTTCTTTCTTTGTAATTTTTCTCCTCCCTCATCTTTTATTTCCTTGTAAGAGAAGAAAGTCTATAACATTCTTAAAAACAGACTCTGAGAAAAACATGTTGAATCAATAAGGTTGGTTCATCGGAAGAGAAGGAGTCACCGGGAAACAAATAATAATAATTTAATCGGGGAAAGGAGAAGTCGGCAAGGGACTAGAAATGGAGGAAGATTTGGAAAAAAAATAACTCTTGTATTTGGATTGTTCTCTTATCAGGAGACGCATTTTAGTGTGGAGTATCTCAGTTTTTTTTTGGAAAAACACACAATAATAAATTTAATAGTTTTTTTGTTTATTAAGCAATTTGGTTGAATCAGTTTTCTGGAAAAAAAAACATTAGTTTTATTTTTTGAATTCGGTTGATTCAGTTTTCTGAAAAACAAAACAAAATTTGGTTAGGTTTTTGAATTCGATTGATTCAGGTTTTTTGGAGAAAAAAAGAAAAGAAAAACTTAGTTGGATTTTTTTTTTTTTTTTTAAGAATTCGATTGATTCAAATTTAGTTGGATTTTTTTTTTTTTAAGAATTCAAGTGATTCAGTTTTCTAGAAAAAATAAATAAAATTTTTTTCTTTATAGAATATTTTCTTTAAATTCTACTAAGTTTTTTTAAAAGAAAAAAAATCATACAAAAATATAAGGAACAATTTTGAACCTAGGACTTAGCATTCAAGTGGTGAATGCTCTTCCACCAAATTACGCTAGTTTAGATATTTATTAAGTATGAATATATGATAAGAAGAGAGTTTATTAGATTCGAAATCTCTACACTCACTTTGTGAGTTTGAGCCAATTCCTTTGTGGTCTTAGGACACAAAAATTACAATATAGAAAATATCTCTATCTAAGAAGGCTAGTTTCATTCCGGGTTTCTATCCCATTAGTCTTTTCCCTGGTAATACTCTATTATTTGTTATTTTCAATTATTCCGAAAATTAGTTTTTTGGGAATACAAAAATGACACATTGTCTACAATTTTGCGTGTATAAATGAACTCTAGTTCGGGGCACTATCGCTCCCAAAGGCATCTCGCCAAGTGGCAACCCCCATCAGGGCATGCTCGCTAATGATGCCTACTACTCGTGTTTATCTTTGTCCACCTGTGAGAAAACCGTAGAAATTCATAGACTTAATTTCAAAAGGTGGCAAAGAAAATATGCTTTTTACCGACAACCTTGGACCCTTGCGAGATTCTGATTTGAAGAAAGCCAAGCTCAAAGCAAGATGAGCGTGATATCCAAGTCATCAATGTCAGGATGCTTGGAAACATTCTCGACTTTTCTTGTGTGTGAACCATGTCATGAATGCTTTGATCGATTTCTATACAATGTGTATACCAAGGAGTTATGGGAATCACTAGATCGAAAATATAAATCGAGGATGCCGAGGCTAAAAATTGTAAATACCCTGATTATAAAATGGTAGGATTCCAAGATCGTGGCCTGTCAAAAGAACTTCAAGTAATCCTCCACGAGATCCATGCCGAGGGAATGATGTCAATCAAACTTTTCAAGTGATAACTATTATTAAGAAATCGCCTCCGCTTTGAAAGACTTCAAGAATTACCTACACAGAAAGGAAACAACATCATCCGCTATTAAACTCGATTCAAGAAGACAATAGAGGATCTAAGAAGAAAATGACACACAATCCCAATGAGGTTAAGGCTAACTTTGTGGAAGATGACCAAAGTTCCAAGTTCAAGAAAGGCAACAACAAAGGGAAAAGCACTAAGTTGGGACCTAAAGGGAGAGTTTCCAAGAAGTAAAAGTCTTAGGAAATGTCACCAGGGAAGCAATGTCACAAGTCTTCTAATTCAGACTCCGCCAAAAGGAACAAACACAAAGAAGCCAATGTGGTTGATGGTATCACCAAAGATGTGTCTGACATTGACTTCACATCAGTTATCTCTGAGGTGAATTTGCAGTGCTCCAACCCCAAGGAATGGTGGATTGACACTGGTGTTACTCGCCATGTGTGTTATGACAAGAATACCTTCAACCTTCAAACCACCAGGACTGAAAAAGGTGTTCATGGGGAACTCTGCCACATCGGATATCAAAGGGCAAGGTAAGGTGTCTTGAAGATGACTTATAGGAGAGAGCTAACTCTGATAAATGTATTATATATACTTGAAATCCGCAAGAACTTGGTGTTTGATTATTCATGAACAGTCATGATTTCGTCAGGTTTGAGTAAGATAAATTTTTATATCAAAGAAATTAATGTATTTCGAAAATGTTATATGAGCGACGGTATGTTAAGCTAATGTAATGACTATCATTAAGTCATAAATAAATAAAGCTAGTTCTTCGCTTATATTTTTGAGTCATCTAATCTATGGCATGGTAGAGTCAGACATGTTAATTACGATACATCGCGTAGTTAATTAACTTAAATCATATACCAACTTTCCAAATTGATGCAAAGCATAAGTGTGAAACTTGTCGAGGCAAACTAACTGCAAAGTATCATATTTTCAAAGTGTTGAAAGACACACTGAACCTCTTGGCTTAATCCATAGTGATATATGTGATTTGAAGCTTGTACAAACAAGATGTGGTAATAAATATTTTATTATATTTGTGGATGATAACACCAAGTACTGTTATGTGTACTTACTCAAAAGTAAGGATGAGGCGATAGAGAAATTTGTTCTCTACAAACATGAGATAGAGAATAAACTTAACAAGAAAATTAAAGCGCTAAGAAGTTATCGAGGTAGTGAGTATGAATCACTGTTTGTTGATGTTTGTGCTCAACATGAGATTATACATGAAACCATAGAACCTTATTCACCTCAATCCAATGGATTGGCGGAGCGAAAGAATTGCACTCTAAAGGAAACGATGAATGTAATGTTGATCAGTTTTGGTCTATCACAAAACATGTGGGGAGAAGCCATTTTGTTTGCTAATTACATTTTGAATAAGGTACCTAAAAAGAAAGTAGAGAATACTCCATATGAGTTATGGAGAGATGACAATCATCCTATAAATACTTGTGAGTGTGGGGATGTTCAAGTCAGCATACCCCTCCACCTAAAAGGTGAAAATAGCTCCTAAAACAGTCGATTGCATTTTCATTGGCTATCTTATAGATTTCTTGTCCATGAGTCAAATATCCCAGACATTCACAAGAACACGATAATGGAATCAAGGAATATATCATTATTTGAAGATGTATTTCCATGTAAATCTGAAGAAGAGACAAGTTCATCAAAATGAGTGCTTGAAACTATTAATGAAAATAGTCAAGATCAAGATGGTGAGGTAGAACCCAGACTCAGCAAAAGAGCAAGGACAGAAAAAATTTTGGTCCAGATTTTCTGACGTATGTGCTTGAAGGGGAACCTCAGACTTTCAAGGAAGTAGTGAACTCTACAAAGGGTCCTAGCGTGGAAAAAGAGGCTATTATGGTGAAACTGATTCATACATATTTTAAATCATTACTGGGAACTAGTGATCTTCCACTGAAGTTAAACCCTAAGTCTAAATGCATGCTCAAGAGATAAGAAAGTAGATGGATCAATAGACAAATACAAGGCAAGACTTATGATCAAAGGCTACAGTCAAATTGAGGGCCTAGATTATTTTGACACATATTCTCTTGTGACGAGAATAAATTCCATAAGGATGGTGCTTGCAATTGCTGCACTAAGAAATCTTGAAATATATCAAAATGGATGTGCACCTTTTCTAAATGGAGAATTAGATGAAGAAATCTACATGGGAGCAACTTGAAGGGTTTCAGCCCAAGACAAGAAAAAAAAGTTTGTAAATTAGTGAAATCCTTGTATTGATTAAAACAAGCACGAAACAATGACATGAAAAATTTGACAACGTTATGATGTCACATGGATTCAAAATCAATGAATGTGACAAGTGTGTTTATGTCAATGATGTGGAAGATGGATATGTCATCGTATGCTTGTACGTAGATGACATGCTTATTGTCGGTAGTGATGATGAGATGATCACATCTACCAAGAACATGTTGAATTATAGGTTTGACATGAAAGACATGGGACTTGCTAATGTAATTTTGGGAATAAAAAATCAAAAGAACATCATATGAACTCATTCTAAGTCAGTTACACCGTTGACAATATTCTGAAAGTTTGACGAAGACAATTCTCGAATCGCGTAACACTACTGATGCAACACTACATCTATCCAAGAATAAAGGAGATAGTATTTCTCAAGTAGAATACTCTAGAGTAATAGGCAGTTTGATGTACCTAATGAGCTGCATAAGACCAGGCATAGCCTATTCGGTTACTAAATTTAGTAGTTATACGAGTAATCCTGGAGCTAAGCATTGATAAGGAATTATGAGAGTATTAAATACTTACAGACTACAGGATTACGGGTCGCACTATATAGATATCCACGATTGAAGGGCAATAAATGATGCTTAGGATATCAAATGTTAAAGACTCAAAATCCCATAGTTTTGTGTTCACATTGGGAGGAGCAACAGTCTCATGGAAATCTTCAAAAAAATGGTTATTGAGAGATCCACAATGGAATATGATTTTCTAGCCCTAGACAAATGTGGGGAAGAGGCTGAATGGCTACCCATTTCCTGTAGATATTCCTAGGTGGCCAAAGTCGCGGCTCTAATATGCATACATTGTGATAGTCAACTGCCATTAGTAGAGCACAAAACAGTACTGCATAATGGTAATTTAGACATTCGCTGTAAACACAATACCATTAGACAACTACTCTCAACTAAGGTTATCTTTCTAGATTTTGTAAATTCTAAGGATAACATTTCAAATTCGCTAACCAAATAGTTAAACAGAAAGTTAAAGCCCATAAAATGATAAGTTAATGCAATTGATACCCAACCTAGCTGACTGGAGATCTCAAGATCTAGGTTCAAAAGGGACAACTAAATTGTAAAGCCTTTAATTTGATCACTGTGGGGATATTTTCGTGTCCATTCCTGTGATGAAATAGTGATGCTCATATGAAGAAGGTTAAGTTATGCATTTAATGATCTCTATGCATTTGGAAAGAGTAACATGAGCTACTCTTAAGTTAGGAGATCACCTATGTAAGAGTGAAGTGGGGCCGCTTCAAAGGGAATTGATTGGGGC
>JAEQBH010007190.1:0-121550 GCA_016808115.1 Tetrastigma voinierianum
AGGATTGATAATTTGTTTGATTAGTTGAAAGGCGGCGAGTCTACTCTGAATGAACCTTGTAGATTATCAGTTGAGGATTGAGGCGTATCCCTAGAACAACATTTAGGGCCCAGCGGTATGGGTATTTCAGTTCCTGATGATATACCGGGTTGATGATCGCCCGGCGTTCATGGATCTCATGGATAGGGGTATTCGGCTATTTGGATCGGTTATTTGTGGTCTTTGTTACAACATCTTGTTCGACTCAGTCGAGGAGGAGCATGAGTCATTTGCGGGTGTTCTCAGGCACTCGGGGACCATGTCAGGTCGTAGGCGAGGATTCGATGAGTCTGAGTTTTGACTGCGAGGTGACATTCTTAGGACACGTCATGTCGGTTTCAGGTGTGTCAGTAGACCCTAAGAAAGTGGAGGCTGTTATGAGTTGAGAGAGGCCGAAGTCAGTCTTCCAGATACGTAGTTTCTTGGGATTAGCAGGGTATTACATGAGGTTTATTGAGGATTTCTCTGGCTAACGGCTTTATGGCTTCGATTGACCGGAAGGGGAGTCGATTTGAGTGGGATGGCACATTGTGAAGGCATTCCAAGGTGAGGAGGCTTGCTGACTCCTATCTGATAGTCCGAGGAGCAGGGGATAGAGGTACACGGTATACTATGATGCCTCTAAGGACCAGTTTGGGATGCGGATGCGGTTTAGGGTTGTGGCCCATGGTTTACAGGCGGTTAAAGAATCATGAGCACAATTACCCTACACATGACTTGGAGTTGGCGGCCATTGTCTTTACTTTAAAGATTTAGCGCCACTATTTGTATGGTGAATAGTTTGAAGTATTTTTAGACCACAAAAGTGTGAAGTATATTTTCACATAGCAGGACCTCAATATGAGGTAATGCAGATGGATGGAGTATCTGGAGGACTATGACTTCACTTTGCATTACCATCTTGGTAATGCAAATGTGATGGGCGATGCGTAGTCGGAAGTCACGAGAGTGCGGTTAGTGTCGCTTCAGGGAGTGGCAAATGCTCGAGTTGTGGGCAGTTTAAGTACGGTCTGAGTGATCGGGCTCGGGGAGCGCTAGGGAGTTGGTGGCTACACCATCCTGCTGACAATTGATTAGTCTTGGGCGGGACGTGAGATATGATCAGTGATCACAGGAATCTGATCAGTCTTGGTGTGAAGGCTAGACCATCCACATTGTAAGACCGAAATTCAAATTTTGGAAAAAGAACTTAAAATCGTAATTTAGATTTACAAAATTGTTATTCGACTAAAAAAAAAAAAATCAAATGTGAATTTATTCTCTAGATCTTGGATATGGCAGTTTCCACTTAGTTGGAATCGATCTCGAAAAACCCTAGTTAACGTAAATTTAAAGTCGGGTCGAGACGGTCGGAATTTACATTTCCGAGCATCGCGTTTAGTCTTAAGTAAAAGCGATTTTTCGATCGACCAAAGTCACATATACTTGAGTACTCATGTGCCATAAGTGGTATGAGTAAATGATGAAAATGGACGGCGAGATAGTCTTAGAGATGTAAAAGCGGGAAATGAAGGGACATAATAGGCATTTTGGGATTTGTTTAAGTCATTTAGAAGACAAAATAGGAATAGTGACATCTTCTCGAAAAAGCAAAAAAGAAAACGTGGGGAGGAAGAAAGGGAGAATGATGCGGGAGGTTTGGATCTCGTTTTGCAGAGAGTGTCTTCCTTCTCCTCTAAAATATCGCGTGATCCGACCGTCGGCGGTCTTCGAGACAAGAAGGAGAACCGCTCTACGCGGAGAGGGCTTCGCGTGGGTCTGGGTTTGTGAGTTTTGACAAACTTCAAGAGTGGGGGTTTCTCCCTACTTGGGTTTTCACACGCTTTAATTAAGTGTTCTGATGCTTGATTTCTTTGGCGGCCCGGAATAGCTGATTTGATCGGTTCCAAGCTTGGAGCAGGGATGTTCACAGAGCCCACGTGGACCGATCCCGGGTGATGTCACGAGAGTGGGTTCCTAGTTTGTGCTTTGATGCGTATGAGGCCGGAATCGGGCGAGAAATGCGGGTTGTGAGTGAGCAGATAAGTGTGTCTTGATAGGAACGGTAACCTGGGGTTTCTTTGTTCGGCTTGATTAGTCATGAAAATATATTTTGTGAAAATATGTGTGTTTGGTCGAGTGATTTAAATTAAATTGCTCGTGTTTTGATCATTAGCCCAAGTGAGCTAATTTTGATGTGGAAATGTGGGTATGACATGATTGTGTGAATTGAATGTTTTGTAAATATATCTCGTATTTATATATTTACATGTGAATTAAACATATTGGAATTGGCGTACATGCATTCCATATACACTAGAACATCCTAGGACTATAGGAGTTAGTGCATGAGATGATCTAGAAAATGATTCGATTGTCCTAAATATTAATTATCGGAGGGTAGTCAAATGAAAATATCGATAAATCGGAGCGGCCCGATTGATATACATCGGAGGGTAGTCCACAAATAATATATTAATCGTCGGAGCGCCCAATTGAGCATATATTCATCGGAGGTTATCCACAAACTAACAAAACAATAATTATCATACGAGGCTTAGGCGAGTGTGAGAGAAATCAGTGAGCTTCTGAGATCTAGGTTGATAGTATAGACATTAGTAGGATCATGCATTTGCTTGAATGTATGTTGTTGGAACATTGCACGCCCGGTGGAGGAAGTAAGCCGCAGGAGTGATTTCACTACTGAGCATTAGCTCACCTTGTCGGATACTATTTTGAGATACGGGAGCGTGCGAGGGACGGTTCGATCCCTAGAGTCCAGCTTTAGAAGAAATGGGATTGGCTTTGGCTTTGTTGATGTTTACATGTATTAGAGGTCAGTATTTTAATATATGTTGTATAAGAGTAAAACATTGCTGAACTCTTAGAACTTATTGGATATAGTTGGTATGTTTTATGGATATTGTAGTATGGGCCCCGAGGGCGTTTTTATCCATATTTGTATCTCATTTTTGATTATATTGGTGCTAAGGGACCCAGGTTTCATGCAGTGGGGATATGACTGGGTAGAGCTTCGATACAAAGGAGACTGGGTTTTTAAGTGGCGTCGGGTAACTTGAGCATTCCTTGTATTCAGCGGGTTGATGGGTGATCAAGCGGTTCAGAGATTTTGGGCGTCACACGTAGATGGTAGTCTTGGTATGGGGCGAGTTGTGGTTCCTAGTATGATTGATCCCCAGAGAGGAGATCCTTAGAGTTCAGTCTTGATTTTACGTACGTTTCGTCGCACAAAGATGTCGCAAGGATCTTAGTCGCGGTATTACTAGAGTGGGATGAAATGAGACGTTAGGGATTTTCTAGCCTAAAGGCCATTTAATGGCATGGGCGTTCTTTGGGGTCGTAACTAGCCGCATGATTTAGTCACAAGATTTTGGGACTAGTTCCGGGTAGTCCCGGATTGGGTTGAGGTTTGGTTTTAATCCCGGGACTGATGTCTTCGGATTTTGTTGAGTTTTTCGGTATCACTGTAATTTGTTGATGAATGAAACCAAAAATGGTTCATGGTCGTGAAGGGGCCAAGAGGTACCCTGTTTATGTGGGTTTGAGATTTGGGCCATTTTGTGTGTTATGGAAGGAAAAAAAAACATGCTGTTGTGTGTAAAAAATGTTGTTAATATATACTTGCTTGATATATTAACATGGAAATTGTGATGAATGGAAATTATATGTAGAAAATATAATTATCCAGAGTTTATCAATGTTGCATGTAGCTCTTATTGTGTATGTAACATGTTATAGTATAAAATGACATAATTGCATTTCATATGCACGGGGACATTGCGTTAAGTCGGGTGTGTGTGCATGGTATTAGTTATTCACCATTCTTGGTGAATGTGTAGTGAGCTCGGAAATTGGGACCAAGCGTCAAAATTAAAATTCCCTTGGTCACGTAAAATAATAATAATAAATTTCATGTGTTTGAGTGAAGCAAGATGGGGTAGATCCCCCCGTAGGGTGAAATACCCAAATTTTATTCTTGGTTAGACATATGTGTCCAGCGATGAAAGTTCGCGAAAGTGTCGGAAGACATGCGAAGCCTGCGGTGAGACCTTGGAAATTCGCGACCCACAAAAACACACGGGATTTGATGAAATTACATAAATATTGGAGGGTTGTCCAATGGGTTAAGTCATTGGGTGAAACACCCCTGACTGGTTTTCACACTTGGCATTTGCATGTGTGAGGGAGTTGGTTTGGACTCAAGTTATGGGTATGAGGAGTCTCATCTCATGTATGACATGAAATATTCCATATAGGATTACATTTTCTGTATGGAATGTGATTTGATGTATGTATGTCATTGCATGTGCATTTAGGTGGGGAGTAGTCCTTGTAGAAGAATTTTTTTACTTGGCATTGCTCACCCCGTCGTGGGACTCCCTTTCAAGTACAGGGGGTATATGGGGAGGCAATGACTCCCGTAGGCGAGTGATTATGATGAGGGAGTTGTGGCTTTGATATTACCTTTGTACAAAGTATTTCATATAAAAGAATAATAACTAAATTCTTTTGGGACTATTGTCTAAATAGTTGGGTTTGTAATTATGGTAAGATGGTCGTGATCATACTCTTGCAGACTGTAATTAAGTGTTTTATTTTCGTATTTTAGAATTCAATGTGAATGAATGGGTCCCGATAAAGGGATGTATATTTGGGATATGGACAGATGGACCCTGTGTGGTTAATACTACTTTTGTTGAGACCCTGGATGAATTATGATTATACTGTTATATAGGTTGTATGTTGGGTAGAGCTTCTCGAACAAAGGAGACTCTTCCCGATTTTTGTTAAAATATGGGTCCCGATAAATAGGATACAACAGTGTGGTATCGGTTCACCCAAAATTGACAAGAATTCCGCGGGTTGATGGGTTGTCAACGGGACCCCCAGATTTGGGGCGCCACACTCTAGATTTTATGCCTTGTATGTTGGTCACTCAAAGCAATGTTTTTAGTACAACAAAAGGATTTTTTTTTTACACTTCGGGGTATAATCAAGTCGAGTCGAGCTATCGAGATTGACTAAATTAAAAAACTCAAAACTTGAACTCGATCAAGTTATTTTTTCAGATGTTTGAAACTCGATTGAGAAATATTCGAGCTCCTCATATTTGACTCGACAAAGCTAGAATCAATTAAAAATTAATAAATAATTATATTTGAAATCGATTAAACTCGAGTTCGATTCGATTAATAAAATAGTAAAGCTCGATAAGCTCATGAGTAGCCCGAGTCGGGTATTGTTGGTCACTCAAAAAGGGTTTTTACTACAACAAAGGGTTTTTTTTTTTTTACTTTTATTCATTTTGTATAACACTGTTATAGTAGTATCGTGTTCTGTGTTCTTATACGGACTTGAGCCTAGGAACCCTCATCCTACCATTTTACCACTTGAATCTAGTCTCGGGTCAGGGTATAATCGAGTTGATACGATATAAAATCAAACTTGAGCTTGATTTGATTAGAAAAAAACTCGAAACTTGAACTCAATCAGGCGCGTGATATTGAAGCATACTTGAAAATTGTTGGAAGCCTTTCGGGCTCCGACAAAACTCTCATCAATTTAAAAAATCAATAAAGAATCATACTCGAACTCGAATCAATTAATAAAATAGTAAAGCTCGCAACCAGCTCAAGTTAGGTATTGTGATACTCAACAAATATATTTGGAAGTTTGCTTTCGAACTCGAGCTCGACTCTATTAACTCCTAGTTGATATATCTGGTAACTTCGATATATGAGTTGAAAGATGAAGTTGAAATCAAACCATACTTTTTTGGAACAACAATATTAATGATATCATTTTTTTTATTAAGTAAAAAGAACTTCATAGGCACCCTCAAAAAAAAAAAAAATCATAGATAAACAATAATAATAAAAAAAAAAAACAATAGTTTCTAACTTTGATTTTTTTTTTGTAAAGTTATCAAAATATCTGTGGCATTCATTTACATATTAAGGCCTTGTTTGATTTAACTGATAGCTGATTATTAATTACTGTTTGGTAAAGTAGATGATTAGAAGTAATTGATTGAATGTTAATTTACCAATATAGACACTATAGAGAAATATAAAAATAATACACATAAAGAAAAAGGACCACAAATAAATTACCACAATATGAAATTATAAAAATTATAACCATAAACAAAAGAAAAAAATATTATTCTAAAATATACTTTTGAAGAATAATTGAATTCCTATAAGTAAATATAAGAACATACTATATATAAGATTATTTTAATTATTGTTCTTTTGTTTTATTTAAAAAATGCTGAGATAGAAAAAAAGAATGAAAGAGGTGTTAAAGAACTTTTACTTAAATTTTTTAAGTTCCATGTTTTTAATCTTTAATATTATTCATTTTTTAAAATAGATAATCTTTAATTCCAAAAATAGGGATAGTCTTTTTATGTTCATAACAAAAATAAATTAGAACAAAATAAAATAAAAAAAATTTAAAATTCATATACGATTTTTTTACTTCAAATACTATATATATATGTCACACCCTGAAATATACCCTAATCGTTTTTCGGCATGTTTGTAATTATTTAAGTGGTATGTTGAATTTTCATAATTTAAGTGAAAAAGTAGCCTAGAGAGACTGAAATTTGTACAAGATACAATGGTAAATTTGTAAATTTCCAATTAAGGACTCAAATGACATAATAAGAAAGATTGTATGCCAAAGTAGGATTTTGATAAGTTAAATTGAGAATACTAGAGAGATGAAGGACCTAAGTGCAAAAATGGGGAAATAATTCAAAAACTATGATGTTTTTGGATTTTTTTTGGGGGTTTTAGGTTGGATATTTGGAAAAATGGACTAAATCAGCAAAATCTGGGCAATTTTAGGGGTCCTACGCTGCGACGTAGGGATCCCATAGCGGCGTAGGCCACGCCCGGCGTGTGTCCACGCCGCGGCATCAGTTGAGAGAAGGAGAATTGGCAAACTCGGGTGCGCCGCGACATGAATCTTGTTCACGGCGTGTAGATTTTTTGTGTTTTGTTTTGTTTTGCTGTGCATTTATTAGAAGACTTGTCTATTGGACTAATGAGGACCCTATAAGTGTATGAAAGGGTTCATTAATGTTTGTAAGGTAAAGGAAAAATTAGACCGTACCTTGCCTCCTTGGCTAAGCGAGTTCGATGTGGTAAACTTAATGCCCCTATGATAAGATAGTAAGTTTCTGAACACATATAATTATAGGATTGCCTAAGACCGGATATTGAATGACATGACACACTCTTTTGCGTGAGCGGAACACGTATGAGTACTTGGTACTCTTTTGATTGTGAATGCGACGACACTCTCTGTCGGTCTTGGCACTCACACTTTGTCTTCTACGGCACCTCGATATTATCACCCAGGTACCTTGGTACTTATTGTGCTGTGTCCTACTCATTTCTTATTACTGGTTTAAGTAGCCAAACAATTATATGATAAGAGTTTGAATAACGAATAAGAGTAAAGTAAAGTACAAGTATAGGCTCTATAGTACCTAGTGCATACGTATAGAAAGTATAAGTTACGTAGTCACATAAGTACCTCACGTAAGTATAAGATCGCACTCATGGGAGATCTGAACAAGTATAAGTCCTCTTATAAATCTGAAGTATGTATAAGTTTGTTATATGAATTCATGAAAGTCGATATAACTCTTGTATATCTTATTCTTGTTATATGCTTACTGTCAATGAGTATTAGTGCATGTGTATATGTATAAGTCATATGTTTCCCACTATGCGTAAAGCTTAGCACAAGTTTTAATTCGTGTGGGTACAGAGGAGGACATCCGTGATCTTCCGCATACTGCTAGGCCAGCACACTTGTTGGGGTCCATCACTTGTAGGTTTTGCGCTTTGATTATGTAAATGTAAATGTACAGTTTTTGTATATGCATATGTAAATGGGACTCAGGACTGTATGTATTGACACTGTAAACAACACTACGGTGATAATTTTATTTTTGTATTTTGTATATGATATTTTGATTCAGTTATAAGACTTGGGACCATGCGATACGAAAAAGCAAATGAGAGTCTCGGTATAGGTTCGGCCGCTGTCCTTAAAGGCGGTTGGATTAAATTGGGTGTGTGTGTGTGTTATTTTGAATTATCGTTCTTTTTATTTATTTAAAAATACTTTGAGACGAAAAAGAAAAAAAAGAATGAAAGATGTGTTAAAAGAACTTTTACTTAAAAAATTATTAAGTTCCATGTTTTTTTTTAAATTTTTTAATATTATTCATTTTTTAAAGTAGATAATATTTAATTCTAAAAATATGGATAGTCTTTTTAGGTTAATAGCAAAAATAAATTAGAGCAAAATAAAAACAAAAATTTTAAAATTCATAAATGATTTTTTTACTTCAAATATTCTCTATTTATATAGTTATTTTTATGTAAAAACTAATATTTTAAAATATTTTATTTTAATATTCTTCTTCTTCTATTTATTGATTCAAATTATAATCTGAGATGAAATAGGAATTAAAAGTTGACAAAATAATATTTTTACTTAAAAAAATTATTATTTCTTTTTAATAGATAATTTTGTCTTACCTTCTTCTACCATATCTTTGAATTGTTTATTATTGTTTAATGTCCACGCCTGGAAAAAAAAATCAAAACAAAGAAAAACCAAAATGCAAAAACCATAAGATGTCATTCCATCAAATAAAAATAGAAACGGATCATAAGGAGAAAAATGGAATTTTGAATTTTTCACAAAGCGTTTTGAAAAACTCACAGGTTGTAGCTTTTTCCCTGAGACTTATTAGGTCCTGAATTAGCTACGGGGATCTGATTACAAACCTTTACCAAGCACTCCATAGAGGTGGACAGTTATCGGCTCGTCAATCAACTTCGTCGAAACACCTAAATTTATGATTGTGTCAAATATTTTTGCCAATTATGTAATTTTTTTTCTCCTTAATAGTTGAAATATCAATCAAAATAAAAACATTTTAAAAATAATATTTATTTCCCACTCTTATCTAGAGACGGTAATTCATTTTAATCAATTGAATCATCATTTTCCTATAAAAATAGATTAGTGAAATTAACTAGAAAAGGCCCTATCGTTTATTTATAACTTGATAAACAAAAGAAAAAACAAAAAGTAGAGCTGGCAATCCAGGCCGAAAGGTCTGGACAAGCTCAAATTTGAAACTATTTTGTTTCGAATCCCGTCGAATCTTGGCTCGACCGATCATAATTCCAAGCAAATTGAGCTTAAATTGTCTTATAAAACATTAAAGTAGTCAATTTAGATAGGACAGGACCGAGCCCAAATCGAATTGGACCAAATAGTAGTTTAACTTGACCCTGATTCTAGGTGGGCTGAGCTAGCCCAACGACCGGCTCAAATTGCCAGTTGAAAGAAAAAGTATGATATTTTTTTGATAATTTGGTTGAAAATAAAATACTTACAAAATTACTTATACTTTCATCTTTTTTTTTCTTTTTGTTTTTACATTTTGTTGGAAGCCAACAAATGACATCTTGATGATTGTGACAAGCAATGAATAAGAATCATTTTGACTTTTCGTAAAATAGATTAGTGAAATTAACTATAATTGTTTTAGTAAAATTTTACTTTAATCAAATAACTTTGACTTTTGGGTCAAAATTGTCATTTTATCATAGGTATATTATAGGTCAATATGGAAAAGAATTTTTATAATTCATTGATTGATTTTACAATATAAATACGATTTATATTAAATATAATTTTAAGATTCATAAAAAAAAAAAAGAAAATTAGTATTAAAATCCTCATCTTTTATGATTTTTACATGTAAATATACGACATTGTTTTGATGCTAAAATTACAATTACAATAAAAGTTTAGGATATAAAAAAAAAATCGAAAATTGATATATTTAAAAAACAAACTTTTTTAATTTTATGTACTTTTTTTTTATTTTTATAACGTGATGTTTGAGCCAATTTGTGCGCGCATTGACTAATTTCACGAGGTCTTAAAGTTAAAGATCAGGTAAACTTTTAATGACTTTGAGGAAACTCAAACTTATGATCATTGAAGAGCAAACTTAAGATCAGGTCAACTAAACTACCCCTTGAGATTTTTTATGTACTAGATCGTGTTCTAATGAATAGAAGAAACCAACATATTTAACTTTTTAGTTTTGTCTTAATGCTTTTTTGAATGTTTTTTCTATTAAAATTTGAGTTTAATATGAATTACAGATCTTACACCCTTCTTCATGTTCAGGCCCACACCTACACATGGAGAGTTAAACAAATAGGGAGTAAATATTCAAATTGCAAAGAGAGATTTCTACCAAACCAAACTCTGATATAACCAACTCTTCTAAAAATTCGAGCTTGTAGGATTTCGGTTTAATACGAATATATCATGTTTCACACCCTCCCTCACGTACGGACCCATACTCGCATGTGGAGAAGTCAAACAAATGGAGAATAAATATTCAAATTGCAAAGAGAGATCTCGAATCCATGACCTCATGTCAAACCAAGCTTTGATACTATGTTAAACAACTAATCCTCCTAAAAGCTCGGGTTTAATATGAACATCATGTTTCACACACTCCCTCAAGTGTGACCCCACACCCACTTGTGGAGAGTCAAACAAATGGGAAGTAAATATTCATATTACAAAGAGAGATCTCGAATCCATGACCTCCAGCCAGACCAAGCTTTGATACTATGTTAGACAACCAACTTTAATAAAAGCTCGAATTTGATATGAATATTATGTTTCGCACCCTCCCTCATGTGTGGCCCCACACCCGCACGTGGAGAGTTAAACAAATAGAGAGTATATATTCAAATTGCAAAAAGAGATCTTGAATCCATGACCTCCTATCAGACCAACCTCTAATACTATGTTAAACAACCAACTCTCCTAAAAGCTCAGGTTTAATATGAATATCATGTTTCACACCCTCCCTCACGTGTGAATCGACACCCGCACATGGAGAGTCAAACAAAGGGAGAATAAATATTCAAATTGCAAAGAGATATCTCGAATCCACGACGTCATGCTAGACCAAACTCTTATACTATGTTAAACAACCAATACTCCTAAAAGCTCGGGTTTAATATGAACATTAGGTTTCACACCCTCCCTCAAGTGCGAACTGTAAGACCTGGGAAAAAGCTAAAATTTTAAATTTAGCTAGGAAGGGCAAAATGGTAATTTTACCAGAATGGGAGAGGCTAAAACATGTAATTTTGCCGGTCTCGGATGACAAAGCAGAACTTCATATTGCAAATCAAATCCCACCCTATGGAGCAAATTTCGATTTGAATTGAGACCATGATTTTCTTGAATTTGGTGACGGACATCGAGTGACAAAAACGGGATTGCAGAAAAATCAAAAAAAATATCAAGTATTTAAGAATGTCCATTTACGATATGGAATTTGAACAGGACCGTCGTGTTTGGATGAACGAGACTTGGGAAGCGTGACACGTGGCGCAATGTGAGCCACGTGTCTCAAGTATAAATATCAAGAAAATATCTAAAATCAAAATATCTCACAATTTGGTCTAGAATAAAACGTTAGAGAGAGAGAGAGAGAGAGAGAGAGAGAGAGAGAGAAGGGAGGAAAAAACAGCTTCTCCCAGAAGCGATTTTCACGAGGTTTTGCCGGTCGAGACTCGCGGGGCTAGGAGTTAAAGTTGCTCCACACGACGGCGTTCTGGCGTGGATGCCCAGAGATATAAAATTTCGCGAGTCGAGTTTGGGAGGTTTCCACGGCAGAAAATCTCGGTGTCACAGAAATCATGCTATTTGAGGTAAAGTTTTTCTCCTACTCGGTTTAAGTTCTATCTAAGGGCATATGTGTGTGTGTCCAAGGGAGGTGCTGTCCAGTTTTCCCCTTCGACCCCATGACTGTGTTTTGGCCATAACTTGGTCATCACTCATTTGAATTGAGTGATTCAAATTTCTGGGTAAACTAGACTTATAAAAGAACATATCTCCTTGAAATAGGTATATCCAAATTCCGACCACTTCGGACTAAGAACTTCATTCAAAGTGGAGCAACACGTTATGGTGTGCAGCAGGAAATTCCCTGGTGGGACACAATTGTCATTTTTCTGATTGTTGGCTCCCAACTTTGGACCACCATAACTAACCGTCGAACTAGTTTAAGATTGTTCTTGAATATCTATGGAAAGCCCATTGAGTCAAGATTCCATACGTGTGCCTGTGGAGGACAATGGGTGATCAGAACTTTGCTGAAATCTATGTTTTTCACTTAGTGTGGAGGTTGCTTGGTTGTGTCGATGTGAATAGCCAGGTTTTGACATGACCATTGCATGGCATGTTGTAGGCTATTGTATTGGGTAGGAATTGCCATGAGTTAGCCTAAGGAAGGCTGTATGACATTATTTGTTTAGTCATGGATTGATGGATGCTAATATGTTGGATACGATATCTATATATATATTGGCATGAAATTTATGGAACTTATATGCTTGCGATATATGTTTGCATGGTAATTGACATGAAGTACAACTAATGAGAATGGTTTAGTGTGTATCATACATGTAACATGGTACGGTGACGTGGCATTGCATATGCACGAGAGACATCAACATATTAGTGTGTGTGTAAGGCGAATCCAGGAAGGTGTCTTGTCACGATGTAATTGTAGGGGCGCATATGTGCACCAAAATACTTTCTTGATTTTTAAGTGTCATTGTAGTATTTTGGGAGTAGTTGTTAAGGATGAAATTGTGAAATGATAAATTGATTGAACTCGGAATTTTGTACTAGAACAAGGTTAAAGTTGTGATTTGTCAAAAAGGGATATGAAGGTCATAATAAAAGAAGAGAGTATGCCATTATAGAATATAACACAAGTTGATTTGCAAAAAGAAAGAAACTTGAGGACTTAATTGCAAAGAAAGGAAAATTGAATATAAAAAGAGGAGACCAAATCGGTCTCTCATATTTTGGGCATTTGGGGGAAGAGCTCCTACGTGAAGGAGAAGAGAAGAGAGAAAGGAAGAGAGGAAGGAGAGGGAGAAAAGCAAAAAGGTATGGATCTTTGGGTTTTTGTATGGAATCATGTGTATTTTGGATGTCTAGGGTTTTTGGTATGGATTTCCATGGGTGTTCAAAACCTAGGAGGTTTTGGTGGGAGATCATCTAACCCAGATTTGTTGAAGTGTATGGGTAAAACCCTAATTAATTATAAGATAAACATGGAGTCCATCACATTTCTATGGTTTTTATATGGATTGGTGGACCTTAGTATGAATTCTTGGGATTTTAACCACAGGGTTTGGTTATGATTCAAACCACCAGCCACAGAATGTTGTGGTGGTTTTGGGTATCATGTTGGTCTTTGAGGTTCTTTTGTATTGTCTTGATTGGTTGGATTGATTTTGAGGAATGGTTGTAAAAAAGTAGAATGTTGGGTTTTCAAAGGAAATGCTGTCAAAATTTTGTAAAAAAAACCTTTGTTCTTGTTTTGGCTATAGATTAAGTTATAATCATTCAAATGAAGTGATTCCAATTGGTAAAGAACCATAAGAGATAGGGATACAAATGTATAGAATAGACTAAGAGCAAATTGTAGCTCTGGAGCTCCCAAATACCAGACGTAAGGTGAGCTCGTATAGCTCGCGGGTTGCCACTCTGTTTGGGTATTGTTATGAGTGTTTTGGCCATAAGTTGAGTTTCACTCATCCAAATTAGTGATTCAAAATTTTGGGTAAAAACCTAATAATGCTTCTAGAAGGAGTTAGTTTAATTGGAAGGAAGTGTATGCAAATTGTAACCCAAAGTGCCTAGAAATGCATCCAGAGTGGAGCTATGTGCGATTACGTTATAGCAATTTGAGTAATCTAGATGTAAAATACAATAACTTTGAGTTTTGGTGATCCAAATTCGGTGATTCAATTGGAGAAGAAACCTTAGAACCATAGATTCAAATGAATTGAAGAAACCATTTCCAATTTATGGAGTTAAGACCCCAGAAATCCAAAATAACGATGGGTGATCCGGTGGGTAACAATTTGGCATCAAAAATGCTGTAACTTGTGTTATGTGGTTGAGGGTCTTAGAGAAGGAATTTTAAATTGAAAATTTAAAGAGATGTCATTGGATATGTAAAGGATTGATTTAGAGAATTTCATAATTTTTGAAGACCATTTGAATAATTTTTTAGTATGAAGTCGAAGGAAGTCTTGTGAAAAAAATTGCCAAAATAGTGGTTTTAGGGGTTTGCGCTCAAGGATAATTTGTTCATTTGGCTATATGAATGTTGTGTAACCCTAATGTGACTTGCGTGTGAAGTTTCGTTAAAATTCGAATCCGTTTCAATATAGTCGCTTTGTAAGCCTATGTTAAGTTTTAAGTGATTACGCAGGCGACTAATGTTTTCGCCAAGCAAAGGCGGAGAATTAGTGAAGTCGTGCTCAATTTTGTAATCATAAAGGTGAGTGTTCTAAAATTATTTTTCAATACTAGTGTATCATTTAGAAATCGTTTTACACTGGTATGTTATGGTTTAAATTATTAAACCATATATCAAGCAAGCAATGATTTTGATTTGTGAAACCATATTTTAAAAGCAAGCAAGCAAGCAAAGTTTATTTTGTAAAAGAGGCCTAAAGAAATCCCTAGTACTGAGCAAGCATACCGGTCAGAGGTATTCTGTATGTGTACGGTGAAGTTAAGACATCATTTCATGCATTTTAGATTTGTCAAATCGGTAAACTTAGTTCATACATCATGGCATATTAAAGGGGACCGTGGCACGTACTGGAGTATATAGGGTTAGCGCGCTAGCTATTATATGGTGACGTAGACCAAGGTCTTTCTACCATATTTACTGGAAAAGGTGATGTGGGCCAAGGCCCTTCCACCTAGGTGATGTGGACACAGGTCCTTCCACCGGCACGGTTGAAGACCAGGCTCCCATGTTTACTAGGGTACAGTAAGTAAGAAAGGCCTCCAGTGATTGATCTTGATTTGTAAGCATTTTTCATACAGTTTTAAATCAACC
Organism: Tetrastigma voinierianum; assembly: GCA_016808115.1. Classification (NCBI taxonomy): domain Eukaryota; kingdom Viridiplantae; phylum Streptophyta; class Magnoliopsida; order Vitales; family Vitaceae; genus Tetrastigma; species Tetrastigma voinierianum. The sequence continues at coordinate 15,056 of JAEQBH010007190.1, forward strand.
ACTGGTAAGCAAGCAAGCATATTATGAAAAGTTTTTATGAAACTTTTATAGCAAAGCAAGCAAACATATGATGAAAAGTTTTACGAAACGTTTATAGCAAAGCAAGCAAGCATATGATGAAAAGTTTTATGAAACTTTTAAAACAAAGCTGCTTGAGCATATGATGAAAAGTTTTAGAAACTTATAGTAAGCAAGCGAGCATATGATGAAAGATTTAAAAACTTTTTATAGCAACAAGCAAACGCCATGATGAAAATGTTTTGTAAGAGACGAGTTTTACGGTTTGAGACATTTGAAGGAAAAAGCAAGTCTTTTCAAAGCATACGCTCAGGCTCGTTTAGCTCATTATTTTCTGTTTTAAAAGCTATTTTAAGAATGCAGGCACATGGTCATTGGAGCACATTAGGACTCTCCTGACTTCTAGTATAAGTGTTGTATTAACTAACATTTGTAAGGAAATACTTTGAATTTGTACAGTTAAGTATATGTATGTACATAGTTTTGATTTATGAAAATGTGATGAGCCTGAGGCTCTTTGTAGAAGTATTGTTGGTTGCCATGTTTTAAAAGTGTAAACTGTATATACAGGTTTTGGGATATGTCACATTATCTGGCCTGTTATGTTGCTGAAATTTTATAAAATCACAAGTTTAGAAAAGAAAAATTTTTTATTACGGGTTTTAGCAAACAACACGGCACAGCTCACAGATTCTCTAGTGTGGAAGTAGCGGTGAGGGTTCCTGTGGGGTGGTCGGCACACTACCCGCTAGTAGGGGTGGGGGTGTGTCAGTGTGTGCATGGATATGGTCATCCATCATCAGTGTTGATGAATGGGTAATGAGCTCGTACTTTGGACAACGTCCAATAAATGACTCACGGTTCAAAGCTTAAAGTGAAATATAATTAATGTGTGTTGGGCGGAGCATGAATGGGTCCGTTAATCCCCTCTGGTGAAAAGCCTGGAACATGGATGTAAGGGCACAACGATTGTGATGCGAAAGATCGGTTACTGGAAATAAGACACACGGTTATCACATAGACTTTGAGTTGTGTGATAAGAGTCGGGATTGACTTGAGATTAGTTGCCCATTGGTACTTGCAATGGGTACTGGTGAGCCGATAAGGGCTCGGTATATGTGTGTCATTGGTATCACAAGGACGTAAGGTCACACTTCTGGACATAGACATGTGAGGGAGTCGATGAGTGACTGTGGATATGGGCATGAAGACATTCCATGCACAGACATACGGCTATCCATGCATTTTCACTGGATGTATGGTTGGTTTGGATCATTGTATGAGCACTTAGGTGTGGAAACCCCTTGAAAGAGATTATCACTATCGGCTTTACTCACTCCCATCATGTGACCCCTTCGTGCACAGTGCTAGGTGAAGCAACGACCGCATTAGGACCACACTTTAAGAAGAAATCCTGATGTGGATTTGGACCATATTTGTATATGCATATTAAAACAATCGCTTTAATATATCATTTTACAAGATTACATAATCGAATCCTTGTAAAACATATCAATGCATAGTCGCATGTATAGTATCTGTGGTATGGTTAAATGGGCCGAGGTGGTTGCTATGACTCATGAATGACTCGGTGTGGTATATCGAGTCTTGGATGGTCATGTGATGTATTGTTATAATGTGTTGTATTTTGATGGGAGCTCCCGCATGCAGGAGATCTATGTCTCGATTTTTTGTTAAATTATGATCCCGATAAATGGCTACGATGGTGTGGCATCAGTTACCAACACCCACCGGTTTCTCAGTCGACGAGTTGTCACTGGGACCTCGAGATGGTGTCACAGCCAGGATCGAGTGACAGTAATAATAAGTACCTAGGGCTTGAGGGACATGAATTCTAGCCATGGTCACATATGTGTCCGATATGAGCATTACAACTCGATGTTAGAGCTAGGTATGTGATTACTAGGCAATCACGGATAGATTAGAACACCACATGCATTGTGTTTTTTATGTGTGTGTTGGTGTATAACATGATGCGTGTTGCATGTTGTGTGCATTTATGCATGATTGGATATATATGGAAAACAAAGAACACTAGAGTTAGAGAGCATGATCATAGGTGTTCGAGAACTACTATTTATTAGTGGTTGGCATCATGCATCATGAATGACATATGGCACAAGAAATCTAAGATTTGGTGCTTGACGGGTGTAGATGGCTAGTCGTGGACGAGGATGCAGAGGTCGTCCATGGGGCATTGGCCCATCGCCGCCTGTTTTTTACCCACAGGCTTTTATGGAGACCATGGGAGCTATAGTCGCCACTATTGTATAAGTTGGTGTAGCCGGGGGTCAGGGAGGAATGAGTAACCTCCAGAGGTTTAGGGCACATCATCCCCTGACATTCAGGGGAGGAAGGGACCCATTGGTTCCGTCAGATTGAGAGGGTAATGGAGGCCATGGAGATCACCTCCGCTACTACACCTGATCAAAGCAATGGTTTTTCAACCAAAGGTGTGAATCCCCGATATGGTGGGATTGCAAAGACCTCAGGAAATGGAGGCTGATGACTGTGAGATTTCGTAGAGTTCTTTCCAATACCGCCAGGCATCGTCAAGGCTCGAGAGTTCCTAGACTCGCGACAGGGAGACATGATGCACCGGGAGTACGTGGCTAGGGTTTACTTTGCTTAGCCTCGTTTTACGATGACTATGTGGGCCGCATCCACAAGGTGAGGAGATTTGAGGATGATCTGAGACTGTCCATTAGGGGCAAGAATATGGGACTTCTCCTGCAAGATATGGACTCTATGGTTAGGACAACTATGGCCATAGAGGGTGAGATAGTTGATGCTAAGAGTATCCGAGATGCGGATACTGGTAAGAGGAAGGAGGGTCAGCCTTCTTCGAGTTCGAGAAAGCAACAGAGGACTTCTGTTTCCCGAGGATCACAAGGATAGGGTCCGAGGCTATTAGAGCCAAGGTCAGGGTCGGGGCTATCAAGGCCAAGTCCGTGGTAGAGGTCGAGCGTATTGTGGCAATGTTTGCTCTTCACGGCAGCTGACATACGAGGAGGATTGCCCACGTAGGCGATCCCAGGTTTTGGGACGCCACTATCCTATTCATCATGGGACCTAAGACGCATACGCTTATTCTCACTATGGGCCAGGGAATGTGCATCGTGCTCCGGTGTTGCATAAGCACCTTCGGGTTTTCACAGACAGCCGTAGCGCGCCGCCATGGGCCTTGGTTCGGACCCGGCCCACAGGCCGGGATTTCGGGGACTCAAGGGCGGGTCCACGCCATTACCCCCACAAACTGAGATAGCAGACCAGTCGATGATATAGGGCACTTTCTTGCTCTTTCATTTATGGGCAAGAGTTTTATTTGATTTTGGTGCATCTCATTCATTCACGTCAGACGGTGTTAAAAAGAACTCGGGCTTGTGGAGGTTAAGACCTGGAAAAAGCCGTTGCATGTGAGTTCCCTAGACCATGGTGAGGGCTGATAAGATATGTCGGGATTATGAGCCAGAGATCTCGTGATTCTACTCACTGCGGACCTTCGGGTTATGGACATGTCGGTTTGATGTCATTATTGGCATGGGATTGGTCACGCACATCGGGTCGTCATCGATCAGGATCGAGGAGGGTTACCGCTACACGGATGGTAGTTGCTATGTCTGTGGGGATAAACATGATGCTTACCTGCATAATGTATCGACTGTGGTACCTGACACTGATGGGGTCAATAGCAAGTCTTACTCCTAGAGGACGAGGCGCAGACAAGATCCAGCCCACCTCTGGTGGTTTGTGAGTACGAGGATGTTTTTTCGAATGAGCTACCAGGATTACCTCCGCACAGGGATGTAGACTTTGTTATTGAGTTACACCCTGGTACATCGCCCATTTCTATGACTCCACATAGGATGACACCAGTTGAGTTCCAGGAACCGAAGGTCCAAATACATGATTTATTAGACAGAGGTTTCATTAGATCAAGTACTTCACCTTGGGGCGCTCCGATTCTGTTTGCGAAAAAAAAGGATAAGACCCTTCGCCTGTGTATCGATTACCGATAGTTTAACAGGGTTACGATCAAGAATTGGTATCCATTACCGAGGATTGATGATTTATTTGATCAGTTGAGAGGGGTGCAGGTCTATTCTAAGATAGATTTTCATATCAGTTATCATCAGTTGAGAGTTAGGGACGCAGATATCCCTAAGACAGCGTTTAGGACGCGGTATGGGCATTTTGAGTTTACAGTGATGCCTTTCGGATTGACGAATGCGTCACTCCGCATCTTTCATGGGATCTCTATGCGTAGGGGTGTTCCGTACTCTATCTAGATCACTTTGTCAGAGTATTTGTTGATGCACTGATCTACTCCCGCCTGAGGAGGAGCATGAGGACTATTTGAGGATTATTCTTCAAGTTTCATGAGAACATCGCTGTGGATGCCAAGTTCGCAGTTCGAAGCCACATCGAGGTGAGGTTTCTCGGGGACACCTGTTCTGTTTCAAAGGACCTCGAGAAAGTCGAGAAGTTATGAGTCGAGAGACCAAGTCGGTTTTTGAGACAATGTGAAGCCTGACCAATGGGATATTACTGTGAGGTTTATTATGACTCTCCCAATTAGTCACATTTATGTGACTAGATTTGACCAAGGAGGTCATACAGTGAATGACCCATGTGAGAGGGCATTCCAAGAGTTAAAAAAAGGCTTACATTAGCTCCTATTCTGATAGTCCCGGAAAGGGGACAGAGGTACACGGTATATTGTGATGCCTCAAAGGACGGACTAGGATGTATTTGATGCAACTGAGAGAGTGGTAGCCATGGTTCGCATGGGCCATGAAGAACCACGAGCAAAATTACCCTATGCATGACATGGAGTTGGCAGCTATAGTCTTCGCTTTGAAGATATGGCGTCACTATTTATATGGTTAGTAATTTGAGGTATTTTTCGACTCCCATAAAAGTCAAGTATATCTTACTTTCACGGACTCCAATATAAGACAAATGCAGATGGATGAAATATTTGAGATTATGACTTCACTGGCAAGCACTATCCTCGGGTAGCAAATGTGGTGGCTGATGCACCCGCCAAGTCACTTCGGAGTACCGCTAGTGTGGCTTCCCTGGGAGTGGCAGATGCTCGAGACTGTGGGGCGCCTCTACTACGCATGCTGAATAGACTCAGGTGTTTCGGGAGTTTAATGGCTACGCTTCCCATCGAGTAGAGTGATTGAGTCCCGTGGGCAGACGAGATAGTATCTGTCGTGGACCGAAGTACGTAGCCGTACAGACAAGGGTCGGGCCATTCACACGGATGGTAGTCTTCAAGAGATAGGATCGATTGTGGTTCTCAATTGGCAAAGCCGAGGATATCCTTTCTCGGAATTCCATTGTTCTCGTTTTGGCGGCAGATTCGCGGCACCGGCAGATGTATCAGCGATCTTCGTCACAAGATATCGAGCGTGACGTAAGAGACGCCGAGATTTTGTTCGATGATGTCTCACGCACAATGAGATTAAGGCCGAGCATCGAGGCCGCCAGGTTGCTTCAGGCATTAGAGATAGCGATGAAGTAGAGCATATCACGACGGATTAGAATCACTTTCCACCTGACATCGCTAAGCATGATGCGGTGTGGTGATGTTGGACCGGACCACTGCTGGGCAATATTCCGTCAGGCGATGACCTTCATTGGAGGACTCGCAAGTTGTACATGCGAGAGATTGCACGGCCGCATGGAGTGTCGGGCCTCATAGTATCGATCGGATCCTGTGTTTACGCCGCCCGGCATCAGCTCCAAAGAAACTGCTGTGTTCACAGCCCCAGGGATGAGTACCCGCTTTTTCATCCACAACCGGATTCCGGCCATTTAGAGAGGACAACATGTGTGTTAGAGGGACATGCGGAGAGACGCCCTCGATTCAAGGGGGTAGCCGGGAGGAGCATCGTTTATCGAAGTTCGGGCTCTATAACAATAGTAATCGCGAGTATAACATATGGTGCCTTATGAGGCATTATATGTGATAACATGCCAATCTCCGCTTATCGGGACCGAGGTAGAGATAGATCCACCATGGGTCCGGCTGATTAGTGACACCTCGGTTGAAGGTGGAATTGATATCGTGAACCTCTCACCCGCTCACAACCGATAGAAGAGTTACAGGCACACACCTACGATGACCTCTAGAGTTTGGAGGTGGGAGATCATGTTCCTCTTAAAGGCTATGCCTAAGATATGAGTGGATTAGGTTTGGCAAGCTGGAAAGCTATCGTCGATATATCGTCTTCGAGGTACCGAGAGGGCGGGTATATACACGGCTATACCATCACAGTTTATCGAGTGTTCACGACGTATTCCATGTCTCCATGTCTCACTCCATCCGACTCCATCTAGTGGATCGGGGCGAGCTTGTCATGGATACGACGAGACCTCTCGAGGAGTGGACCAAGCATGTATCATGGATAGTCAAGACCAGTTTTGCGACAAGACCTGAGGGTTAGTGCGTGCTATGAAGCGCATCCAGAAGTGGATGGAGGCAAACATGGCGAGTACATCGCGGCCCATCTTTATTTCAGGCGAGATGTCTTTAGTCATTCGTAGCATTCAATGAATGCGCGTGATACATGCGTGATTACGCATGGTTGCGGGTTAATTTCCCCAACACCGAAATTTTTAAGGGAGTGGAAGAATGTAAGACCGAAAAAGCTAAAATTTTAAAATTTAGTTAGAAGCGGCGCACGGTAATTTGCCACAATGGACAAAGCAAACCCCAGAATTTTTCTAGATTCTGACAGACGAAACGGATTTCATCGTTAAAATCGCCCTCAAATTCCAATACCACCTGCATCGAATTTCATTAATTCAGAGACCGTTAGATTTTTTCTCACTTTGAAGCGACGAAATGGCGGACCTAAAAACGGGATTTTTAGAAAATTCCCAAAAAATGTCAAATATTTAAATAATGTCCATTTACGATTGATGGAATTTGAATCGAGACGAAATAAATTATTTTGAGGCGAACGGATCGAGAGAACGCGGACACGGGCGATGAGCCACGCGGTCTCATGTATAAACACAAGAAAATATTTCAAAATCAAAATATCTCACCTGTCTAGAACAAAACGTTAGAGAGAGAGAGAGAGAGAGAGAGTAGGGAGAGGAAATAAAGTTGTGCTTCCTCCGACTTCCATTTTACGAGGCTTGCTAATCGAACTTGATTGCACGAGTTAAAAGTTGCTCTACGCTACCTAAGAGCTACGCTGCGGGGAGATTACAATCACAAGATTTCGCTTGTTGTCTGTTTGGGTTTCACGGAAACCAAGAATATGCGGTGTCCCAGGAAATCACGCTATTTGAGGTAGGGTTTTTCTCCTACTTGGTTTAATTTTTGTCTAAGGGCATACGTGTGTGTGTCCAAGGGAGGTGCTGTCCAGTTTTCCCCGACCCCATGACTGTGTTTTGGTCATAACTTGGTCATCACTAATTTGAATTGACTTATTCAACCAGTAACTAGACTTATAGAGAACACATCTCCGAAATAGGTATATCCAAATTCGACCACTTTGACTCCCAGCACCTATCTAAAGTGGAGCAAAGACGCTATGGTGTGCAACAGTAGGCTCCCGAAAGGGGACACAATTGTGATTTTTCTGATTGTTGGCTCCCAACTTCGGATGACCATAACTTCTTCGTCTAAACTCCGTTTCGGGTGTTCTTGGACTCTATGGAAAGCCTATTGAGTCAAGATTCCATCCATGTACTTATGGAGGACAATAGGTGATCATAATTTTGCCGAAATCTATGTTTTGCACCAAGTGTGCAGGTTGCTTGATTGTGTCGATGTGAATAGCCGGGTTTTGACATGACCATTGCATGACATGTTGCAGCTATTGTATCACAGGGACCACTATGAGCTAGCTTCCAAGGAAACTGTATGACACATTTGTTTAGGGTCATGATCGACTGGTTTTAATATTGTTTGATGCTATATCTATATATATATATATATATATATATATATATATATATATATATATATATATATATATATATATATATATATATATATATATATATATATAGGCATGAAATTTATGGGAACTTCTTATGTCATGACATATGTTTGTATTGGTAATTGACATGCAATATTAAATCGATTTACTCCATTCATGAGCGTATCATACATGTAACATGAGAAATTGCAAGGACATTAGCATTGCATAATGCATGTGGACATCAACATATCAAAAGGTAGGGGACAGAAGGGTCATTCATCATCGTTGTTTATGAATGGGTAGGAGTTCATACTTTGACGACGTCCAATAAAATTATTCCACTGGCTCAAAGCATGCTGAAATATAATTAATGTGTCATGAGAGCAAAGGCGGTCTAATCCCTCAAAGTAAAAGCGTAACACGCAGCAGACCCGCGCACGATCCGAAAACACATGTTGCCTAAAAATAAGACACACTGCTATCACAGCACTTCAAGTCATGGATAGGAGTTAGATTGACTCGGGATTAGTTGCCTACTGCACTTTGCATCAAGCATCGGTGAGCCCAAGAATGGCTCGACATATGTGTACATTGGCACTACCATGATCTTGTCACACTTCGCATAGACATGTGTGAGGGAGCCTGAGCCGACCGAGATACATTTAAAGATATTCCATGCATGACATACGACATTCATGTGCATATTTTCACTGATGTGTATGGGTTGGTTTGATTATCAGATGAGTACTTAGGTGTCAGAGAGACATCACTACCGAGCTTTACTCACCCCGGCCGTGACCCCCCTTTCACATGTGTCACAAGTAGTTGAATTGACCGCATTCTGGGACCGCATGGCGAAAGCTCTGATGTGGCTGGGACTATTTTGTATATGTATATTAGAACAATCAGTTTTAATATATCATTTTGTATAAGATTGTATAATTGAACTTTTGTAAACATATCAATACATAGTTGCATGTATAGTATTCAGGGTATGGTTGAATGGGGCCGAGTAGTCACTATGACTCATGAATGACTCGGTGTGGTATATTAAGCTTGGATGGGTCATGTGATGTATTGTTATACAAGTTGTATTTTGGATAGAGTTTTCCATACAAATGAACTCGTCCTCGATTTTTGTTAAATTACATCCCGACAATGGGACATTGAGGGTGTGGAAGGCCGAGTTACTCACACCCACCAGTCACAGGTTAATCTGCTGTCAACTTAATTCTCGAGATAAAGAAAGGTCACACGAACGCACACCCGCACGTGGAGAGTCAAACAAATGGAGAATAAATATTCAAATCGCAAAGAGAAACCTTGAATTCATGACCTCCTACTGCACTGCCGATACTATATTGTCAATCAACTCTCCTAAAAGCTCTAAGCTTATTATGAAGCCACACCCTCCCTCACGTGCGAACCCACACCTGCATATGAAGAGTCAAACAAATGGAGAATAAATATTCAAATCGCAAAGATAATCTCGAATTCATGACCTCCTACCAAACCAAGCTCTAATACTATATTAAACAACCAACTCTCTTAAAAGCTCGGGTTTAATATGAACATTATGTTTCACACCCTCCCTCACGTGCGAACCGACACTCGCACGTTGAGAGTCAAACAAATGGAGAATAAATATTCAAATCACAAAGAGAAATCTCGAATTCATGACCTCCTACCAAACCAAGCTCTGATACTATATTAAACAACCAACCTCTGCTCTCAAGCCATTATGAAATATTATGTTCACACCCCCTCACGCAAACCGACACTGCAGACGCTGAGAGTCAAAACAAATGGAGAATGCCCAAATCACAAAGAGAAATCTCGACCATGACCTTCTCACTGCACTGCTCGACACTATATTAAACAACCAACTCTCTTAAAAGCTCGGGTTTAATATGAACATTATGTTTCACACCCTCCCTCACGTGCGAACCGACACCCTTACGTGGAGAGTCAAACAAATGAAGAATAAATATTCAAATTGCAAAGAGGATCCCGAATCCATGACCTCATGTTAAACCAAGCTCTGATACTATGTTAAACAATTAATCCTCCTAAAAGCTCAGGTTTAATATGAATATCATGTTTCACATCCTCCCTCACGTGCAGACCCACATCTGCACGTAGAGAGTCAAACAAATGGAGAATAAATATTCAAATTGCAAAGAGAGATCCCGAATCCATGACCTCATGTTAAACCAAGTTTTGATACTGTGTTAAACAACTAATCCTCTTAAAAGATCGGGTTTAATATGAATATCATGTTTCTTTATGGTTTTTCATCCTCATCAAATAAACACACGATTAATCCAAAACCAAATTACTGGATTCACATTTATTCTTACAGTCTCTCCAAACTTGGAAATCATTTTGGCTTTCGACATGTGATAATAGCAAACTTAATCAAGCTCATCTTGTACCCTCTAATCATCAATGGCATCACCAATGCTCCTTTTATGGTTTTCCACCCTGATGAAAGAAAAAAAAAAACCGAACACTTATGCTTTGGAACCTGAAAAGTATTAAGGAAAGAGAAAAAAAAATACTAAGGAGAATGATTTTCTCATGTGTGGTTTCATTGTCCGAACACTTATACTCCGTTTGAAATCCAAAAGATGCGGAAAAAGTTATAAAAAAATACTCGCCGAGAATTATTTTCATGTTTAGTTTCACGCTAAAATATAAAATAAAATAAAATGTAATCAAAATTTTACATATTTTAAATTTTTTTAGTCCTTAAATAATAATAGAGTGAAACAAATAAAATGAGTTTATAATAAACATATAGAATTAATTTATTAAGTTTAAACATATTTTGTATTTCTCAATTTCTCTCAAATTTTCCTTTCTATTTTCTTTCCTTAATACTTTTCAGGTTCCAAATCAAGCCTTAGTGAATAAATACTTAGAAAAGGGTGTATTCAAAATATAATTCTCAGTTTGATGCAATGGAAATTACTTCATACCAAAGAAAAAAGAGAGAAAGGCAAGTAGAAAAGATAAATGTGTGGTTACTTTTATTTTTTATTTTTTTATTTTTTTGGCATTCCATTTACCGTGATTCCATTTGGAACTCAAAAAATACTAGGGAAGGAAAAAAAAAATACTAAAAAGAACGATTTCCTTATATTTGGTTTCACTATGGAAAATATAAAAGAAAATCAAATATAAACAAAGTTTCACAAATTTTATATATTTTAAAAAAATTTAATCCTTATATAATATCACATGTATAAATAAAGTAGTTTAGAATAAAAATAAAAAAATAATTATCAAGTTTAAAAACTTATTTTATATTTTCTCAAAAAAAAAATCTTCGCTTTTCATCGCTATTTTCTTTTCTGGTATTTTCGAGTTCGACGAATCTTGCTCCACGTTGGAACCCTGAAGTAGCAGGAAAGAAAGAAAATCTCTGGAAAAAATCTAAAAAATCAAATATAATCAATTTACAAAATTTTATATATTTTAAAATTTTTAATCTATATATAATAAAGTAAAATAAATAAAATAGGTTTGTAAATGAACATATACTTTATTTTCTTAAACCTTTTTACTACATTTCTAACTCTTTTAATAGCACTGGGTTCCGGCAAATATAGCAAGATAATAACTAAAATACTAATAATGAAAATCGCCGGTACCAAAAATACCCGACCAACAAATAAATGGAGTTTTATCCCAAAATAATACATTTAAAACAAATTTGAAATCTAAAATCATGATCGTGTATGGTTTTAACTTAAATTTTTTAGCCTCAGTCATAACTCTCATTTGATGAAGGCGCTGGTTTAACTTTTTCAACATCTTCGATTTGTATTTAAAAAAATACACATTAATATTTAAGGATCAAACTCGATGATAGAAATAAACTTCACTACATAAATATTGTGATGTGTTAATCCTTGAAGAAAGGATGCCTTGAAGCGTATCTGAAGACGCAGACAACATAATTGGGATAATGTTTACAACATTGATATCCTATAACAAACATAGTGATTAAATGTTGTGGAGATTTGTTTTTTCAAAATTTAATTTTACTCTAGTTTGAAACAATAAATGCAAATAAAAATTAAAAACGATATATATATATATTTTTATTTAACTAACTGACAAATAGGGTTTCGTGGACTGTATAATATGATTTTTATATTATAATGTAGCATAGTTTTTCTTCATCTAGAAAAAACATTAGAAAAACTAAATATCAAATATTTTGATTTCTGCTATTAAAAGTTAAAGAGCTGATAATTAAGTAGTAAAAAAAAAATTAAAAAAAAACAACGAATTTGGATGAAAACTGCAACAAACCTTCAAGGAAAAGCTAAGCAAATATTTTATTTTATTCTAACAAGTTTCTGCAACTGACCAATAAATCATGAAAAATTAAAAAATAAATAAGCAGCAGACGAATCTTGAAAACTGTTCAGTTTAAGAAAAAAAGCTAATAAAACAATACTAATGAAAGCGTTATATAGTATGAATGAATAACAACTATCTGATTAAGTATTTAATTGATTTTGTTTTTCTAAAAAGATAATTTTTATCATTTTTTGACAATGATATCATTAAATAAGAGGCCCAAGAGATATTGTTCTTGTTAATTAAGGTCAAACAGTTCATGAAGTTTCAATTAGATGAGTCAAAAATATGATTTTCTTATATAATAATAGCTAGTTTTTTCTTAATAGAAAAAAAAATACAAGAAAAACTAAGCCAATGACTTTTGACACCTATTGTAGTTTGCTAAGAATTAACAACTTAAGTGTGGATTAAAAAAAATAGCGTTGATAAGCGAAAACAAACGCTTATGAACACTAAAAAACCAAATATTTTTCCATTTTCTATTTAGCTAAAAATTTTAAAAAAATTCAGCAATAGTGGCAAAAAATAAAGCAAAAATAAAACTAAGCGTCTTGAATCTTGAAAGCTATTTAGCTTCAGTAATATTAAAAACAACACGCTGAAAAGCTAAAACCAATGTTTTATTTTTCTGTTCATTCAAAGTTTAAAAAATTAATGATAGATCTGTGAAAAAAGTTATTAAAAATTCTGGTGAATCTTTTGGAAAGTATTTTGTTCAAACAGAAAAGAACGAAAAACTGCGTAGCTAAAACCCGATAAGCCAATTCACATTTCAGTCTTTTCTTTTGTTACTATTTTATTTTTCTTTATCTAATAATGGAAGATGAACACATTTGAAGGGAATGAGAGTGGAAGCAAATTTGTACTAATGCGCACTAGAACACCATCTATAGGAAGGTAATAAATAACACCGATCTGTTATCTAAAGTGCTTTCTCCTCAAAGCTTGCAGGATTCATACCAGAAAGGGAAGATCTACTATATAACACATTCAGATCTTAGCCATGAGATTCACATTGCAACAGAACTGGCTGTTAACAAGCGCAGCAAACTTGGGCAAGTGATATAGTTGAAGGTATGATGTATGTTAAAAGGCTGGAAATCTTTACAGTTCAGAACACCAAATAATAGAAGATGAATATTGCACCATGACATATGTTTAAAACTCTATGGACCAACGATCTAGTGAATAACAGTCAGGGAAAAGGTTGATGTCTGAAGAAGCGTCTACTGACTTGGAAGAATCTCGCATTAGATATAAAGAAGATTAAAATATATTGAAAATTTATATATTTTTTAATTATATTTGTAAAAATCAAACAATGTTTAAATAAGAATACTTAATTAATTTATTAAGTTTAAGCGATTTTTAAGCTAATTTTTACATTTTATTTCTTGATACCTTTGAATGTAAATCTGTAACACCAGGATGGTTTAAACTTGGGAAAGTACTGAGAAAACATAGGAAAATAATTTTCTCATGTTGGTTTAATTGTGGAAAATATAAAAGAAAATCCAACATAATCAAAATTTTACATATTTTTAAATTTCTTTTATTATAGAGAGAAACAGATAAAATGAGTTTAAATAAATATATAATTCATTTAATCTGATTAAACTTTTCTATTTTGTTTTCATCCCAATTTCTTCTTTTCTTATTTTTCATTTCTATTTTAACTTTCTGTGAAATAACATGATTCAAAGTATCTAATATAGATTAGTTTGGACTTGAAGATAATGAAAAGAAAAAAACGCTCAAAAATGTTTAAATGTTTGAGTTCATGAAATCTACCTATATCTTCTCTCCTCTGTCTATATATATAATATATATATAATCCTCTATAATCAAGGTATATTTTTGTTTTTATATCGAAGGAAGCTTCTATAGCATGAAATTATAAAAAAAAACAACAAAACAATCAAAATAATAACCAAGAAACTATCTCTTTATCAAAAAAATAAAAGAAAACATATAAAATAAATGAATGAAGAACGGGACAAACTGGATGGAAAAACTCCACTATTCTTTTCGTTATTAATTTTGTTTTTATAATATTTTATATTTGTTTTTATTTTATTATATATTAAGATTAATATATTTTCATAAAATAAAATATTCTCAGAATTATTTGTTAAAAATATTCTGTATTATTTATTATTTCTATTAAATATAAATAAAATAATTACATTTTTTTCTGCTAGATTGGGACTGAGTGTATGAACACTGGCTTGATCTCTATTATGCGATTGGTTCTGGGGAAAGGGCTTCAAATAAAAAGCCTGCGTTATGTTATTACTAATCCATAAAAGCCAATATATATAATCATACTTTTTATTTTTCATAATGTCTGAGTTAGAGCCCCTCAACCTAACTAGGATCAAGCAATGAATGACCATTAAAGAGAGCAAATCCAAAACCGAACTAACTAACATTAAAAGGAGTGACCAAAACGTGTTTTGTCTGTGATCTTTTGAGAGACAGTTTAAAAGTAAACAAACATGTATATATATTTTTCTGGGGCGAATATTATGAAGGTCATAAACCGGGATCGTACACAAATGAAAGATACATTTAAGTCATCTAACATTTCCGGAAAATTTTCACTCTGATGAAGGAGGACCTAGAATCTCTCAGTCTCTAGCTAAAACAATTTGTGGGATTCAAGCTCGAGGCGCCTGGATTGAGACAAGAATCTGCTGGCAATCTCACCTATAGACCCTTCAGGCCACTGGGGCAGGCGGGTGCAGCCACCTCTACTTTGATGGCATCATCATCCTCATGTCAGGTCTAATTGGCCACCAGAGTCCCAAGACCTGGAAACCTCCCAGGACTCCATTCGCCACAATCTCCAGGCCTTCTGAGAGGCGGTGAGACTCTCACTATGTTAAAATACTAATAATAAATCAAATATCTCACTACCATGTGATGTGGACCGCTAATCTATACATCATGCTGAAAAAGAATAGAATATGGATAACCGGGTTCGCGTGGACAAATCTGATAAAAGTACAAAACCTTAAACATCTTGTTGAAATCCAAACACAAGTACAAAAGACACGTTTTCATGATAAAGTTATAATGTGGAAATGAGAAAAAATGACCTCGAGCATTTAGTTACCATGTTGGAGATTTATCTTTAAACTTTTAGGGACATTTTCATCCAAAATATGACATTTTCATGGTTACTTTTACAAGATAATAGTTTTACAAATAACTTTTTGAATTTGTCTCGTTCATCAATTCAGAAGAATGAATCTTGCAGTTTAAATAGACAATCCATTAAAAGTACAAAAACTAATCGACATCACTCATTTGAAACCATCTGCTCTGCATTTATAGACCACTTTTTGTCAAAAATATACTTAACTTAGGCGTTAGTTATAATCTAGAAATGAGACAAATGGCTATGACATTTGATTACTCAGGAGTTAATGCTGACTTTTGAGGAAGACGTTTTTGTAAAGCATAACCATTCGTGGACACTTTGCCTGCAAGAGAGAATAGTTTTACAAATAACTTTTTGAATTTGTCCCTTTTAAACTAATTTCTCAAAAGAAGGGATAACTTTTTTAAAAGGGACAAATCCCAATAAAAATTACAAAACTAATTAACCTTTTTCATTGACATCTAAACACAAGTACAAAAAAACACATTTTAGAATAGACCATCATGTGACGTTTAGTTATAAATAGAATGAATGATGACCTAGACATTAGTTATCGGGTTATTTTTTACTGTTTTGAGGAGACGTTTTGTCTAAAATATGTTATTTTATGGTTACTCTTGAGAATAGTTTCTGAATAAGCTTGAATTTGTCCACTTTAAAAATGACTAAGAGAGAGATAACCTTATTAAAGCTGAACAAATCCCAATAACAACAAAACTAATCACTTGTTTTAATTGGCAATCAAACATAAGTACAAAAAAAGCACTTTTGGACAATGCCCTTGGCCTTAGGCATTTGGATTTATAATATAGGGGTATTAGACAAAATGAACCCGAACACATTTAGTTATTGGGATTTATCTTTTCTTTTTTGTTGTTTTCCACGAAATAGTCGTTTGTCCAAATATGACATTTTCACGATTACTTTTGCTAGAGAATAATTTCTACAAATAAACTTGAATTTGTCGTTTTCAAATAATTTCTCCAAAAGAGTGATAACCTTTTAAAATGGATAAATCAATAAGAAATTACAAAATAATCAACCTCTTTCATTGACGTTCAAGCAAATACAAAGAACGTGTTTTAGAGGACAAAAATACTATCGCCACTTGACTTTAAAATTTATATATAGAATGAATAAAATGACCGGACATGTGAATTCTCCGGGTTATCTTTACACTTTTTGGTACATTTTTTCCCCGAAATAGGTCATTTTCGTCCAAAATATGACATTTCGTGATTACTTTATTAGAGAATAATTTACAAATAAGCTTTTGATTTATCATTTTCAAACCAATTCTCAAAAAAGTGATAACCTTTTAAAACGGACCAATCCCAATAAAAATTAATGTCGACCTCTTTCGTGACGTTCAAAGCTTTAAGTACAAAAAGATATATTTTGGACAAAAATACCCGCCAACCTTGGGCGACTCAAGTTATAATAAGAATGAGACAAAATGACCCCGGACATGTAGTTATCGGGATTTATCTTTACACTTTTTGGTACATTTTTTCCCCGAAATAGGTCATTTTCGTCCAAAATATGACATTTTCATGATTACTTTTACAAGAGAATAATTTTACAAATAACTTTTTGAATTTGTCACTTTAAATAATTTCTACCAAGAAGTGATAACCTTTTAAAGCGGACAAATCAGTAAAGTAAAGCCCCAATGACCTACTTTTTTCATTAGCCTTCTAATAATGGCACAAGAATATATTTTTAGGACAAAAATACCCACTTAGCCTGGGGCATTGGTTATAATATAGAGAATGGGACAAAATATTTCTGGGCATTGATTATCTGAGGATTATCTTTACACTTTTGGTACATTTTGCGAAATGGAATATTCGTTTTAAGCTGAAAATATGACATTTTCATGAATTCTTTCTTCAAGAGAATATTTTCAATATTTTAGTTTATCTGACCTCAAACCAATTTCTCAAAAGTGATGTATTCTAAACGGACTAAATCCAGTAAATCACAAACTATCAACCTCTTTCATTGACGTTCAAACACAAGTACAAAAAGACATATTTTAGGACAAAAATACCCCTTAGTAGCATGGACATTTAGTTATAATATAGAATTGGACCAATGGGCCAGACATTAAGTTGTATCAGGATTTATCTTTACACTTTTGGTATCTATTTTCCAAATGGGAGTCAATTTTTCATTAAATAACTTTTAAATTTATCAATTTTAAAAAAATAATTTCTCAATAATAGAAATGAATTATGAAACTATGTGAACACACACCTTATCAGATGACTCTTGGCTGGCAGCAAATGACCTCTAGGCTTGGATGGACTAAGATAAGCCCCTCACCTTCAGCCCCATACTTCTTGGCCAAATACCTTGAACTTCCTCTATCCCACACCACGCTCCCCCTTCTATTCCGGCCTCTTATCATTCCTCATCTGCAACACCACCAAATTAAATGGAACATCAAATATGATAAAATAAAATAAAAAAAATAAAACCGAGCACCTTTCTTGTGCCATGAGGTAAATTAAGAAGATCAAATATGAAAAAAGAAAAAAAAAAGCAGACCGGGCGTGCTCATGCACACCACCAAGTCAAATTAAGAAGATCAAATAGAAAAATTAATTAATTAATTAAGAAGATCAAATGAGAAAAAGCAGAAGAAGCAGGCAATTTCCAGCGCCACCAGCAAATTAAGAATATCAAATATGAAAAAAAGAAAAAAGATAAAGAAGATAAAATATGAAAAAGAAATTAAAAATGACCAGACAGAACTGGGCGCCACTCACAAGCCATCAAAATTAAATTAAAAGATCAAATATGAAAAAAAAAAGAAAAAAAGCAGACCAACCCAAGACACTACCTACCACCACTAAGACTAAATTCAAGTCAAATATGAAAAAAGAAAAAAAAAAAGAAAAAAAAGACAGACAGACGTCACTCACAAGCCTAGAATTAAATTAAAAGATCAAATATGAAAAAAAAAAAGAAAAAAAGCAGACTAACCGAACACCTTTCTTGCGCCACCAAATTAGTAAGTCCAATAAGAAAAGAAAAAAGACCTGGGCCGGAAACGTCACTCACAAGCCACCAAATTAATTAAAAGATCAAATATGAAAAAAAAAAAAAGAAAAAAAAGCAGACTAACCCAGACACCTTTCTTACACTTACCAAATTAAGTAAAAGATCAATGAAAAAAGAAAAAGAAAAGACAGATAGGCGTCACTCATTAACAAATTAAATTAAAAGATCCAAATATGAAAAAAAAACAAAAGCAGACGAACTGGGCCACTCTGACACCACATTAAATTAAGAATACGAAAAAAGAAAAAGAAAGAAAGAAAGACGAACGGAAACTCCGGCGAACCGGAGGCTCCTCTTCAAATCTGTCGGATCTGAGCGGGGGCGGTGGTTGTCGGAATCGAAGCGGCGGCGGCGGCGGAAGTCAACTCCGGCTGAGCCGTACGTTGCATCATGGTCTCCCCCAGATGTCCTCCCACAGGCCGGAGGATTCATCGTACAGCTCCACGCTATCCTTTTCTTCAGCGACGCCTCCTCCGCCGTCATCTCCGCCGCCGTCGCGCCAATCTGCGCAGCGCAAATCTCTGAAATCGGCTGAGTCGAAGCGATAAGGAGGGCGAAGAAGGAAGGCGATGGGGAGGATCGAAGCCGCCAATGATAATGATCTTTGATCTTACTGAGGAAGAGACTGATTACCATTTTTATAGAGGTTTGTACTCGAAAAAGCAATAGGTTTTTAACGATGGTTGACCGCAAAACCTCTTTTTTTATTTTTGTTTTTAAATTTAATTTCATTTGATTTGACCTCACGACAATAATAGAAAATAGAAACATCCTATCTCATTCGTATCTGAAATGACGAAAATACCCTCTCGTATCCCTAATATAGAAAACAACAACACTTGAAATAAGTCCATGTGATCCCACTAGTACTAAAAGCATTACTAAATGTTTTATTAAATATTTATCACTAATGATATATTTTTTTAAGAATATCAAATCATAATATCTTTCAGTAAGAGATGTCTACTATCGTTTTTGTTATAAGGATGAGCAGGTAAGGAGTTTTGAGATTCGAGTTTTAATATAGACAGTTAATCATTTTGAATATATATATATATATATATATATATATATATATCTGCCTACCTATATATATTATATATATATATATATAAAATCAAAATACCCTCTCTATCATTAACTTTTAAAAGAAAATAAAATCTATTTTAATAATTAGAAAAAGTATCTCATCTCACCAAAGCCCATAATTCATGTTTGTTTTTTTCTATTCAGTTCAAAATAAAAGAATGATTTTGGCATTCTTTCTTTGGGGGAAATGTTGTGTTGTTCTTACATTCATATTTGAAGGCTTTCTCGCTTTAATAAAATGGTTTTTTAAACCGGATCGAGTTTCATTTGATCTTAACTTTGTTTATTATGTTTTTTATCGTTGGCTGTTCACGGTGTGTGTTTATTCATTCAGGTTTTTCTATGTGTGACGATTGAAATATGCCATTAGTGAAACCAAAAAAATCACTGCATCAATCTATTAATTAATATGTTTAATTATCTGCAATCTTGGAGGCTGACCTTGTTATTTTAGGCGTATTAGGATTATCTCTTATATGGCGCGAGCAAGTATCTTCTTCTTATTCATTTCTGATCTTGTCTAAATGATATAATGTTTTAATGTTTGATTTGTAATGTTGAATATACAGCGAATACTGTTTGATCAGATGAAATTTAGGTTTACAAATTTATAAAAAAAAGATCCATTTATCAAAATCAAATAAAAAATTGAAGAAGGGTCAGTTTCAAATTTTCAAACCAAAAATATATATGGAAAATAACATAAAAAACTTGAATTTTCAAAATTTGTTTTACATAACCCATAAATTTAGAAAATAACATAAAAACATGAACCTTAATTTTTTTAATTGTAAATGAGTTCATATTAGGTACATAGAATATAATAACTCAAATATTACATATTTTCAACCTCCATTTACCTTTTATTTACACTCTTTTTCCACCATTTCTCTTTAAACTTTATTAAAAAGTGCTAAATATAAAAATATTTTAAATCTTGCATTATATATAAATATTTGCTAAGAACTAGAGATGTTTACTTAAACATAAAGAAATTTTCTATATTAAAATAATAGTACCTAAGCTCAGATTATTGGACTATGGAGTGGAGATGGGACAATACTACTTATAAAAAAAATATCCACATATTTTGAAATTAACTTTCCCTTCAAATTAAATGAAATCATATATACTAAATGTATTCCTCATATATATATCTCTATCTATATATACCTCTTTCTCTCTCTCTATACTATACTCAAAACATTAAAAAGTTATAATTAAATACAAGTGGTTGGTAGGTTGCATTTTTCCATGCGAATGTCTGATCCGGCACTCAACATATGACAACTCAACATGCCACTTTTTGAGAACATTTCTGAATAAAAACTCCGTACAATGCATTTAGTAAACATGGATTCAGCATTTTCATACTACATATCTTATTTAACATTCAAACAAAGATGCAGCCCCAACGAAACTGAGTCACTGGTTGCAGGTTAGATGGAATAAGGAATAAGCTCAGATTCAAGTTTTTGATGAGAACTCATCCTTATAATATATGATACACAAGTGATTTGATGTAAAAACAAAAATAAATCTTAAAATGAACATGAGGCGGAATTTATTCTGGTTAAGGGTTGGATGGAGAAGCGAGGAATAATCGTCAGTGATTCACATGAAAATAAAATAATAAAATCTCAATCTACGGCGATTGGATGTAAAAACAGCAGATATTGAAAACCGGCGAGACTCAACAGGTCAAGTGGTTCATAATGTGGAAATGAGAAAAAATGACCTCGAGCTTTAGTTTACCATGTTGGAGATTTATCTTTTTAAACTTTTAGGGACGTTTTAAATAAAAATGTAATTTCATTCACTTTTACAAAGAGAATAGTTTCTGAATAAGCTTTTGAATTTATCTGATTTATTGATTTCTGGAGAGAATGGATAAGTAGTTAAAATGAGCGATCGATAAAAATTGCAAAAGCTAAATCGACATCTTTTCGTTGGCGTCGACATACGATACCTGACAAAATGTTTTGACTAATCATACAGCACCGATATTTCGTTTATAATATAGAAATGAGCAAAATGACATCAAACGTTTTAATTAACCGAGGTTATCTTTAAGCTTTGAGGGGCGTTTTTGTCACGAATGTAACGTTTCGTAGTTCTTTTGAGAGAATAGTTTCTGAATACTTTCAGATTATTCGCACCAGCTAATTTCTCAAAGAAGGGATAACTTTTTAAAGGGACAAATCCATTAACCATTCTAGCCAATTAACACTTTAGTTGACCTTCCAACCTGTGAGTACAAAAAACACATTTTAGGACAAAAATACCCTTATCCTTGGGCGTTTAGTTTATGAATATATGAATGGGCAAAATGGCCCACGCGGATTGGTTATCAGGATTTTCATTTTACAGCTTTGGGGGACATTTTTATTAAAATATGTGATTTTAAATAGTTCTTTTGAAGAGAATATTTCAAATGGCTTTTGGTTGTCACTTTAAGCAGATTTATAAAGAAGAGATAACCTTTTTAAAAAAGCTGAATAAATACGATAACAACAAACTAATCAACATTTACCATTCAGCGACAAAACTAAGTACTTTCACTTGGACAAAAATCGCATGACATGAGCATTTTAGTTATAATATAGAATTAAGACAAAATGAACGACGTTCAGTTATTGGGATTATCTTTTACACTTTTAGGTACATTTTCCCCGAAATAGGTCGTTTTGTCGAAAATATGACATTTTCACGATCTTTGCAGAGAATAATTTCTGAATAACTTTTGAATTTGCACAAAGCTAATTTCAAAAGAAGTGATAAATGGATAATCGATAAAAATTAAGCCAATCAACCTCTTTCATTGACATTCAAACTGAAATACAAAAAAAGACGTATTTTAGGACAAAAATCTAGCAGCCTTGGGCGGCTGGGTATAATATAGGAATGGGACAAATGGCCCCCGGGACATGCAGTTATGAGTTGCTCTTTACACTTTACTGAAATTTTTATTTATTTTACAAATACAGATCATTTTCATCCAAACTCATAGCGTTTTAAATGATTAACGCTAGAGAATAATTTTACAAATAACTTTTTGAATTTGTCATTTTCAAACCAATTTCTCAAAGAAAGTGATAACCTTTTAAAACGGACAAATCCCAATAAAAATTACAAAACTAATCAACCTCTTTCATTGACATCAAAAACACAAGAAATGCAAAAGAATATCATTGGATAAAAATACCCATGTGGGCGTTAATTTATCATATCTCTAGAATGAGATAAATAAACACTATTTTATGATCCATGAGATTATCTTTTCACCTTTTTAATTTTATTTTCACAGAAATAGGTCATTTAGTCAAAATATGACATTTTCGCGATTCTACTATTTGAGAATAATTTTACAAATAACTTTTTGAATTTGTCATTTTCAAACCAATTTCTCAAAAGAAGTGATAACCTTTTTAAAACGGACAAATCCCAATAAAAATTACAAAACTAATCAACCTCTTTCATTGACATCAAAACACAAGTACAAAAAGATATATTTTAGGACAAAAATACCCTATATGTACCCAGGCATTTAGTTATAATATAGAGATGGGACCAAAAATATGATGCAGGCGTTTTAGTTGCTCGAGATTTATCTTTACACTTTTTGGTACATTTTTTTCCCCGAAATAAGTCATTTTCGTCCAAAATATGACATTTTCATGATTCTTTTACAGAAGATAATTTCAATAAACTTTGGTGTCATTTTTCAAACCAATTTCTCAAAAGAAGTATTAACCTTTTAAGCAGACGATAAATAAATTAAGTAATAAATATTTTCATTGACATTCAATTTACAGTACAAAAGTTTCTTTAAGACCAGCTGCTGCCAACTTGGACATTCAAAAAGTTATAATATGTTTAGATTGGACAAAATGTTTTTGGGCATTTAGTTATCAGGATTTATCTTACACTTTTTAATTTGTTTTTATAAAATAGATCATTCGATCAAATATGACATTTTAAGATTCTTCACGAGAATATTTCCTGAAATAACCAGTTTATTATTTTTAAATAATTTATAAAGAAGTGATAACCTTTTTAAAATGTGGATAAATCACAAATAAAGAATTCAAGCTAATCAAACCACTCTTACAAGACGACATCCAATACACAAGTACAAAGATCACCTCTTGTTTAGGACAAAAAATACCCTTAGTATGGGCATTTAGTTATAATATAGGAATGGAATGAAAATGAGCAGGACATTTAGTTATCGGGTTATCTTTCTGCTTTTATTATAATTTTGAAAATGGGGGTCATTTTAGGTAAAATATGGCGTTTTAAATTGATTACTTTTCTTGGGGAAGCTAATTTACAAAATAAACTTTTTTAGATTTGTCTGTTTCAATAATTTCTCAAAGAAGTATAACGCTTTTAAAATATGGATAATCATTAATTAGCCAATCAACCTCTTTCATTGAGCATCGCTTCTGATACAAAAGATGTATTTTTAGGACAAAAATACCCTTAGCCTTGGGCGTTAGGGTTATAATATGTGGATCAGGACAAAATGAGCAGGACGTTTAGTTCTTTCAGTTTATCTTTTACACTTTTGTTGTTTGCTAGAAATGGGGTCCATTTCGTCAAATATGACACACATTTTCGTGATTACTTTGCTGAAGATATTTCTAAATAAACTTTGATTGTCGTTTTGAAGCCGTTTACCGAAAGTGATAACCTTTTTAAGCGGACGAATCGATAAAGTACAAAACTAAATCAACCTCTTCGTTGACATGCCAACCTGCAATCTGAATATCTTTTGAATGAAAACATGGCGGCGAAGCGTTTTGATTCTCATCTAGAATTGGGTAAATAACTGGAAGGCATTTAATTGTGGATTTATCTTCACATTTTGGTACATTTTTCCACGAAATAAGTCATTTAGTCAAATATGGCGTTTTAAGTGATTCTTTTACAAAATAATTTTACAAATAACGATTTATGTCTTTCAATAATTTCTCAAAAGAAGTGATAACACAAAATGGATAAATCACGATAAAAATTACAAAACTAATCGTCTCTTTTTCGTTGACGTTCAACTATAAATCTAAAAAGGACATATTTTGGGGCCAATACCCTGTATGGATATTTTAATTATAATATAGGAATTGGATATGATGAACCGGACATTCGCGATTACCGGGTTATCTTTACACTTTTTGGTACATTTTTTTCCCCGAAATAAGTCATTTTCGTCCAAAATATGACATTTTCATGATTACTTTTGCTAGAGAATAATTTTACAAATAACTTTTTGAATTTGTCCTTTCATGGAATTCTCAAGAAGTGATAACCTTTTAAAATGGATAAATCGTAAAAATTACAAAACTAATCAACCTCTTTCATTGGCGTTGACATGATACGAAAAGGCGTATTTTTGGAATGAAAATCTTAAGCAGCGCTGGACATTGGTATAATATGGGAATTGGACCGAATGAACCCGGACGTTTAGTTATCGGAGTTTATCTTTACACTTTTGGTATATTTTTTAGAAATGAGTCGTTTTAGGTAAATATGACATTTTCATGATTACTTTTAAAAGAGAATAATTTTACAAATAACTTTTTGAATTTGTCCTTTTCAAACCAATTTCTCAAAAGAAGTGATAACCTTTTTAAAATGGATAAATCGATAAAAATTAATGTCAGCATCTTTCGTGACATTTAAACAGTACAAAAGAGCGTATTTTAGGACAAAAATACCCTTAGCCTTGGACATTTAGTTATAATATAGGAATTGGACAAAATGAACCCGGACATTTAGTTATCGGGATTTATCTTTACACCTTTTGGTATATTTTTTTTCCCGAGGAAATAGGTCGTTTTCGTCAAAATATGACATTTCATGATTCTTTTAAAAGGGAATAATTTTCTGAATAAACTTTTGAATTTATCCATTTTCAAACCCGATTTACCGAAAAGAAGTGATAACGGCTTTTTAAAATGGATAAATCGATAAAAATTACAGAAAGCCCAATCAACCTCTTTCATTGACATTGAAAACATGAAATTACAAAAGACGTATTTTAGGACAAAAATACCCTTAACGCCAGGCGTTTAGTTATAATATAGGAATTGGACAAAATGACTCTGGGCATTTAGTTATCAGGATTTATCTTTACGCTTTTTTGGTATATTTTTTAAAATGGGGGTCGTTTTAAAATTAGAAATATGAACGTTTTAAGTACGATTCTTTTAAAAGAGAATAATTTCTGAATAACTTTTGAATTTGTCCTTTTCAAAACGATTTATAAAAGAAGTGATAGCATTTTTTAAAATGGATAATCCCGATAAAATTACAAGCTAATCAACTCTTTTCGTTGACGTTGGCTTAGTAAAGAGCGTATTTTAGGACAAAAATACCCTTAGCCTTGGACATTTAGTTATAATATAGGAATTGGACAAAATGAACCCGGACATTTAGTTATCAGGATTTATCTTTACACTTTTTGGTATATTTTTTTTCCCGAAATGGGGGTCATTTTCGAGCAAATAACTTTTAAATTTATCAATTTTAAACTAATTTCTCAAAACAATAGAAATGAATTATGAAACTATGAACACACCTTATCAGCCCAGACGAGGCGGCAGCAGGGCAGGCCTCTGAGCTTGGATGGGATAAGTAAAGCCCTCACAAGCAACCCCATACTTCTTAGCCATCTGCCAGAACTTCCTCTACTTCCACACCCCACATCCCACCCTCTCCTTCGGCCTCTTATCATACCTCATCTGCAACACCACCAAATTAAATTAGAACATCAAATATGATAAATAAAATAAAAAAAATAAAAACAAGAGCACCTTTCTTTATGCCGCAAATTAAATTCAGTCAAATGAAAAAAGAAAAAAAAAAACGAGCCGGGTGTCACTCCTTGCATACAAATTAAATTAGAAGAATCAAATGTGAAAAAATTAATTAATTAATTAAGAAGATCAAATATGAAAAAGCAGAAGAAGCAGGCAATTTCCAGCGCCACCAACTTAAATTAAGAATATCAAATATGAAAAAAAAAAAAAAAGATAAAGAAAGATGTTAAATATGAAAAAGAAATTAAAAAAGTAGACAGAACTGAGCGCCCTCACAAGCCATCAAATTAAGTAAAAGATCAAATATGAAAAAAAAAAAAAGAAAAAAAAAAGCAGACTAACCCGAACACCTTTCTTACGCCACCAAATTAAATTAAGAAGATCAAATATGAAAAAAGAAAAAGAAAAAAAAGACGAACCGGGCGTCACTCACAAGCCACCAAATTAAATTAAAAAGATCAAATATGAAAAAAAAACAAAAGCAGACGAACTGGGGCCACTCACAAGCCACCACATTAAATTAAGAATATGAAAAAAAGAAGAAGAAGAAGAAGACGAACAGGAAACTCCGGCGAACCGGAGGCTCTCTTCGATCATCCGGATCTGAGCGAGGCGGTGGTTGTCGGAATCCGAAGCGGCGGCGGCGGCGGCGGAGGAATCCGCCTCGTAGAAGCCGTGGTGCATGTGGTCTCCCCAGATGTCCTCCCACAGGCCGGAGGATTCATCGTACAGCTCCGCTATCCCTTTCTTCAGCGACGCCTCCTCCGCCGTCATCTCCGCCGCCGTCGCCGCCGTCGTCACGCGTGCGAATCTCTGAAATCGAGGTCGGAAACGATAAGGAGGACGAAGGGAGGCAGTGGGGAGGATCCGGCCGCCGTGACAGATGGCACGTGCACAAGGAAGGGCTGATTGCCCATTTTTATAGAAAGGGTTTATTGCTCAGAAAAAGCAATAGGTTTTGTGATGGAACCTTAAACCTTTCTTTTTTTTTATTTTTTTTATTATTTTTAATTTAATTTCATTTGATTTGACTCTACGATAATAATAGAAAAGAAACATCTCTATCTCATTCGTATCTGAAATGACGAAAATACCCTCTCTTTCATATCCCTAATTATAGAAAACAAACACTTGAAACAAGTTCATGTGATCCCACTGACATTTAAAAAAAGCATTTACCAAATGTTTTCATTAAAATAATATTTATATATAAATGATATATTTTTTAAAAGACATCAAATACCCTCGTATCTTCTGATAGAGATGTCTACCTCTAGCTTGTTATATTGACATGAACATTAAAGAGCTTGCATTCAGCCTTTAACATGCATGTAGCTAATCACTCAATATATATATATATATATATATATATATATATATATATATATATATATATATATATGTATATGATCGAAAATACCCTCTCATATCATTAACTTTTAAAAGAAAATAAAATCATTTTCAACAATTACAGAAAAAGTATCTCATCTCCTCCGAAAACCATAATTCTTCTCGTTTTTTTTCATCCCGGTTAGAATGGTGGTATTTCATTTTTTCTTTCTTAGTGATTTCTTTACCTAAAATCACTCATCTCTTGACTGCTTCTATTCATATTTCTCGAAAGTCTTCTCCTTTAATAAAATTCATTTTTCCATCTGGACCTAGCCTTTCATTCAATTCTTCGCTTTATTACGTTTACCGCCGATCATTACAGCCACAAGGCTTATTCATCGGGTTTTTGTGCGAGCGATTCAAATAAGAAACGGTTTTCTACCTGATAAAACATACATCAAACTATATCATTATTACGTTTCATTATAATTCAAAAATGCAGATTTTAATATATTTTATGATAATATGATTATCTCTTATATGCGCTTAAATCAGATCTTCATTATTAACTTATGTTAGCGCCATCGTATAACGTTTTAATAATTACTTACGTTGCTCGCATATAAAGGCATTAATGCTTTGAATGAACGAAATTTCAGTTTTTTGTTGTAAAAAAAGTGTCATTTTTTTCAAAATCAAATAAAAAATTGAAGAAGGGTCGGATTTCAATTTTTCAAATAAAATATATATGGGAAAATAACATAAAAAAAACTTGAATTTTCAAATTTTGTTTACATATTAACCTGAAATTTGAAAATAACATAAAAACCTTTGAACCTTAATTTTTTTTAATTGTAAATGAGGTTCATATTAGGTACATAGAGTCTCAATAACTCAAATATTACATATTTTCAACCTCATTTACGCTATTTTACATATTTTCCACATTTTCTTGCAACTTTATTAAAAATTACTAAATATAAAAATATTTTAAAAATCTTACTATATATAAATATTTTTAAAATTCGAGTGTGTTTACTTAAATAAAAAAAATTTCTATATTTATCCAATGAGGCCTAGCTGGATTTGATATGACTATAGATTGGGATGATAGTGACAATAATATATACTTATAAAAAAAATATTCTTTATATTTAAGACCCAACTTTCCCCTTTAAATTAAATAAATTATATATACTAAATATTATATATATATATATATATATATATATATATATATATATATATATATATATATAAAATTATTCAAAAGTTATAAAATTAAATACAAGTGGTTGGTAGGTTGCATTTTTTCCACGTGGCAAAATGTCTAGTCCGGCACTCAACATATGACAACTCAACATGCCACTTTTTACGAGACATTTCTGAATAAAAACTCCGTACAATGCATTTAGTAAACATGGGTTTAAGCATTTTTCCTTTTCCATATCCATTTTCTTTCCATCCAAACAAGATCTTGAAAGCTAACGAAACTCGAGTCACTGGTTAAGGACAAGCGATTTAAAATATTTGCCAATTTTATATATCTTTATTTCCTGATTTTTACAAATATACTATATATTCTAAGATTTCGATTTTACAAATATATCTAGATATATTCCAGCTAATATTTTTATACGAATATCGATATATCTAAATTAAACTCAGATTGACAATCCATAACCGTTGGATCAAATCAGGATTTCAAATCTGCCCATTTAAATATATCTCCGATATATCCCGATATATCCTCAATATATCCTGATATATCCCTATATATCCTCAATATATCCTGATATATCTCGATATATCCCAATATATCTCTGGAGCATTTTGTCGGTAATTAATCAGACGCTATACACTGCACCTAATATTTCCGCGATATATTAGTCTGAAACCATATATCTGAGATATCTGGCCCAAACCGATGAGGTTCAGATATATCGATCATCGCCAATATCGTGTCGAACATCACCGATATCAGATATATCGGAGATATATCGACGGATATATCGGATATTTTCATCCCTGGACTTAAGGGTTGGATGGAATAAGGAATAATCAGATTCAAGTTTTTATGAGAATAAAATACTATAATATTATGATACCAAGTGATTTAATGTAAAAACAAAAACAAGATCTTAAAAGTCGATTTAGACCCGAGTCACTCGGTTATGGTTGATGAGAACAGCAATAACTATGTTCGGAAATCATTTAAAATAAAATAATACAATGTCGTGGATGCCACATTTGGATGTAAAAACAAAACAAGATATTGAAACTCACGACTCAGTCGCTGGTTAAAGGTTGGTAGGGCACAAAAGTTAGTTAACTGGTACCTCAGCCTTCACGCACATAATACTACAATGTCAGAATGCCAAGCGATTTGATAAAAACAAAAACAAGATCTGAGAAGTATTTCGTTAAAAATACCAATACTTAGAAAAGTTGTAAATTTAATATCTTCGTGGTTTTTCTTAAAATAACTAATTTTAGACAAAACACAATTTTTCATTTTATGTATTTACATATGTATATTTTTACAGAATGACTACTTACATGTATTTACGTTTTCTTTTGTTTCTTTTTCATTTCATAACCATTTTCTTTGCATCCAAACAGATCTTGAAGCCATGAGTATGACTCAATGGTTAAGGATTGAGTAAAGGCTAAAAAAGAACCAGATCCTAAGTCTTAGTAGAGACATTTTACTACTTTGTAAAAAAAAAAATTATATATATATATATGGTCGAAAATACTGTCTCATATTGTTAACTTTTATAAGAAAATAAAATCATTTTCAATACCATGTAAGAAATATCTCATCTTCTCCAAAATCATTATTCTTCTCGCTCTTTTTTTTTCATCCTCTTAGAAACGAGACGATTTTTAAAGATTTCTTTACCTAAAATCACCCATCTCATTGTTTTGCCTATTCATATATGAGATATCTCCCTCAATAAAATGGATTCTTTTATCGAATCTAGTTTTCATTTCATTTTATTTTCTTTTCTTATGTTTTTATCGTTGATTTGTTACTACGTGTATTTATTCATTGGTTTTTGTGTGGGTGATTCAGATGGTAAAACTGTTTCGATTAGACAAAAAAATCACATCAAATCCATGTTCATTAGTATGTTTCATCAAACCTGAAATCTTAAGTATTCTTAGTAATTTTAGGCATATTATGATTATCTCTTATATAGGTCTTAAGTCGTTTCTTCTTGTTATTAACTTGGATGTTACGTTGTCATCGTATAATGTTTTTAGTAATTTGATTTATATGTTCAGATATAAAGATATTACTATTTTGAATGAATGATATTTCAATTTCCATTGTAAAAAAAAAAAAAGTCATTTTTATCAAAATCAAATAAAAAATTGAAGAAGGGTCGGATTTCAAATTTTCAAATAAAATATATATGGGAAAATTACATAAACATACTTGAATTTTCAAATTTTGTTTACATATTAACCTGAACTTTGAAAATAACATAAAAACCTTTTATCCTTAATTTTTTTATAAATAAGGGTCATATTCGGGTACATATTTGAGTTGTTGAGACTCCATTTATAATAATAATAATAATAAAAACAAATATGTAAAAATTTGAAAATCTGTGGTTTTTATGCTATTTTTGCATATTTTCCACATTTTCTCTACAACTTTATTAAAATTATTAAATATAATAATCCCTAATAATATATTATTCCGCAAATCCAACCAAACCTCACCAATAAGGAAAGAAAGACAATAATAGATCATCGCCAAATCGGATCCCTCAATAAGGAAGGAAGATTATCCCGAATGAACTGCTCTTTCTATATCCTTTACCAAATCCTATACCGATAATAATAAAAAATTTCCCATCCAATTAACGAACTTGGGCTACCATCCAACTCATTAACATCTACTATAAATACAAAGGCCACCCCATCGGGTGAAAGGCACGCCTAACACTGGAGCATTCTCACACGCAAAACATTCGCCTCTAAGAAATTCATCTTTCTCCCCAAAAGAAACCGACTTAGCATCTGAGCCGCCACTCGGCTGCCCCTCGCCAACCCCTTTCTTCTGTTTCAAGAGGAGGCTACATCCGCAGCCCCAAGCACTCAAAGATTGCACGATCCTATTTCAAATTCAAAGAATAAATTCTATTTTCTACTAACGACCCAACAAGCCCCATCCCAAATTCGCTGAAAAAGGCATCACCGCTGGCTACGCCCGTAACGATAGCCTTTACAAGCATAACTAATTTCGCCATCATGGTATCGACTTAACACAAAGTTAGAGCAACGCTTAATCCTCCAAGGATGCAAGACCAACCAGTAACGCAGATAATGAATTTCCTGCATTAGAAACAATGCAAAGCCACCACCGACGAGGCTGAGGCACCACTTCACCCAATCGTTTGTCAGAAGAGTTAGAACAACTCACCGTATTAAACGCCGATTTACCACGGACGGCTGCACTGGGGGAAGGCCATGACATTCCCTCGCGAAGGACCACAACATTGACACTCCGTGGAGCCGAAGGTATAGGATCCAAATGAGCCCTAGGGCACCTGACCACATCTAGCCCCTAGAGGGGAAGACAACAAAGCAACGCTTCGAGAGCACGTCAGGAACGAAGAACTCAAGGCCACCTCAAATGGAGCAGAGAACAATCATGGGAATGTGAGGTTTAAGAGCTCCAACAAGAGTTTAAATTGCGGTGAGGGAGGTAGTAAGAGGATGCGCTCCTGACACTATGGATACCTTGGTACAACAAACTGAGTCACCCTACACAGCCGAGGTACTCCACTTTCCCCTTCCAGCCAAGTTCAGAATGCCATAGGTGGAAACGTTCGATGGCACCAAAGATCCCGTCGATCATCTCAACACTTACAAAAACCAAATGGAACTGCATGGGTATCAAGATCCGGTGCGATGTAGAGCTTTTGCTATCACCCTAAAAGGCCCCGCCTTGGCATGGTTCAATAGACTTCCACCGGGCCGCCAATCTCTCCCCTATCTCGGGAGCTATCCATCGTGATTCGCCTCTCATCATCGGGGCCGTGACGATGTAGCCGCTTTATCATCTGTTTACCATCAAGCAGGGCTCGCAAGAAAGCCTGAGGTCTTATGTCCAACAATTCAATGCCGAGTCTCTAAAGGTAGATATACCCGACGAGAAGTTCGCGATCACTGCGTTCATTACTGGCTTAGGGATTCAGTCAAAAGACTTGATGTTTTCCATCTCCAAAAATCCCCAAACAAGCATGGCTGAGGTGCTCGCAAAAGCAGAGAAGTATATTAACGGTGAAGAAGCCCTCGTATCCAAGAAAGAGAGCTCTTCCACTCATAAGGAAAAAAGCGGGATAGACAAACGACGAGGACGAAGCCCCAAAAGACAAAGCGAACAGAAGGATCTCCAAAGAAAATGGAGAACGATCCCCGTGCAAGGCGTGGGAACCTCGCAGATCGTCCCTGGCCCACCGCAATCCGAAAGACGATGACGCTATTCGGGCCTCACGCTTTCATCCCTTAATAAATTTCAAAAGATCACAGTCCCGCATGTAGTACGAAACGAGCACCCCGAGGTGGCCAACCCAAATGAAGTCACTCGCAGAACAAGAGACAACTCCGGCACCGCGAGTTCCATAGGGACTACCTGACACCGCAGACCTGACGACCGCATACAACTTAAGAAAGAAATAGAGCATTTACTACGGCGCGTACCCTCCGACGCCCATACCTCGAAAATCAGCCCGGGACCAAGCCCAGAACTGCATTCCCGATTAAGGCCCAAAAGTGCTATTTCAACCCTATATTAGATATGTTTTGAGCGCTACACTAATCATGTCATTTATGCCAATTGAAGTGTCTAAGTCTTCTTTAGTTTCACTTATGCCGCTTTAGAGGTTATTTTTGGTCAGCTTTTGAAGGTTTTCGCATTTCGGGGAGTTCGATATCGGTATGATATATGATGAATCATGAAGATTGGAACCTAATTGGCCAACCATCAATCATACCAAAATCAAAGAGAGAATGAAGGTAAAAGTGAAGAAAATCAATGCAAAGAGGAGGACAAAGGAGGCAAAGCGTTGAAGAATCGCACCTGTGGAATTCTTAAGATTGCGAAAATTCTCGCTGATTGCGAAATTGCCGCCTTAGCCAAAATTTTCGCATCTTAGCGAAATTGTGAATTTCGCTGCACTCAAAATTTTCGCTTATGCACTATTCCCAGCTTAAATTTCACGTCGCACTCTCACAAGAATTTCATATTAAGTTTAAATTTCATTAGTTAGCGAAATTTCGCTTAGCTAGCGAAATTGCTAAAGCCTAATGAAATTCCCGATTCGCTTATTCGTGATTTCGCTACCTAGTGAAATTTTCGCTACCTAGCGAAATTTTCGTGCCTAGCGAAATTGATATGCCTTAGCGAAATTCACCGCCTTGTCACACTTTTGTAATTAATGCAAACCGACTTCAATTTTGGTGTATTACTCCCCAAGTTCCTAAATTTAGCCAAATCATAGCTTTATGGTATTTTCATACATCGCGGCCTATAAGCCCCCTCCCATTTTGTAATCCTAAGCAAATAAATCGAGGGAAGCAATTTTTGGCAAGTTTTTATTTTGTAAATATCTTTCGTAGCTTTAGTTAGGGTTCGTGTTTCTCTCTCTCTCCTCTTCCCCTTATTTGTCGCCAAACACCCCTCTGAGGATGACAACTCAAGAGACGCCATGTCTCTTCTTCAAGAGAAGGAAGCTAGCTTGGTGTGGGGCATATGCAAAAGGTCCTCTCGTGTTAAAAAGTTACGGTGCATCGTGTTTATGACCCTATCTTCTCAAACTAGTGGTCAATATCATTTAATGTCATTAATTCGTACTAATACTACTACGCTTTTGGTGATACAGCCAGATACTTATCATGATGCACTGTGGTTTTTTAGATGGTCTCTACGAGCCACCGAAATGATGTCAATGTCAGTATTTCAAACTAAAAGGGCTATAGATGCATGTTTCGTGTCACTAAATAGAGTGGTTTCTTTGTGGTTAGGTTTGCTAGCAAGATGTATCCGATTGTGGCTCGACCAGGTTGCTTGTCATAACGCGAGGATAAAACCCGAGATGAGCCGTCTCTAAGTTACCAAGTTAGTGACCTAAATCTTCAAAGTTAACTTTCACACATCACTCGCTTTACAATTTCTCGCCAGCTAAACTACTTCCACTGCTTCAAAACAAAATCTAAAAAAGTCCAAATAGAAAGCCTTACCTTTTACACTTATGCAATCATTCCTAGGATGAAACCCATCCCCGTGTTCGACCCTAGACCGCTATACTCGCAGTGAGTTTGACTACTGGCAAAGAGGAGGAACTCAGGGTATATAAACTTTGTCGATTCACCCAGCTCCTACTCGTGGCACGAATCGACCTCGACTCATCAACCACCACCTCGGCCGACGACGACCAAAGACTCCGCAATCCCTAGTGAAACCCAGTAATCTCAAGAGGATTCGCAGGAGGTGGGGAATCCACCAGCCAAGGCCCATCTCGCAAGAAGATCGTCGATCAGAGATAGCTGAAATACAAACAAAGGTCTAAATCTACCGTGGCTCGACACACCATCACATTCTCCTGACATTCAGATCCGGCCTGACAACATCCCCATGACGACCCAATCGGTAGTTCATGCGGGCAAACAGGGCCAACAAAAACAACCATCTAGTCCTAATCGATAACTGAGTTCACCGACATCTCGCGCCACCGAAGCAACCCGCATTAGCGGAGAAACTAGAGCTCGGGCCAACACTCCATTCTGCGAGGGTCTCCTCCCGGGAAAAGCGATTACCTCAGGCTCAATACAATCGTACTCACCTCTGGGAGATCCCCATGCCGTGCCATCGATCACTTCTGAAGATTCCTCGTCAGAGATGCCCCGCCTCGCTTATAACATGCTGCCGTAGACCTCTCTAATGCAATAAAAGCCATCCTTCCGCATATCACATGACGATCAAATTCCTACCGTAAACTAGGGTAGAATGGTTCGAGAACGAGTGGCTAGGGAATGCTACTCAAGATCTGGCGAAATAAAATGGTCGACAACATATACCCGGGATGAGCCGGAGGATGCGTGATGAGGTGCTCACTGACCAGCCCTTAAGAACTCGGAACCAGATTGCCGACGACGACTCCCGACATCTCGCCTATATCTGCCTAAGTCGGGCTAAGACCTCAAAAAACCTCCTTATCCATTTTAAGACACGCACGCCTTTCGCATGAAGCAGCTGACATGGGAGGAATTGATCCTACGCAGATCACCATAGTTGAACGTCAACCCATCCTTCAAGCCAATCAAACAAAGATGAGGAGCTTCTCGCGCCAGAAGACAAACCATCAACGAGGAAGTCGCGAACCCTTCAGCAAGCGACCAAAGGAGGTAGAATATCCGTAATGGCTAGCCAACGCCGCACTCGCCAAAAAAGAACGGCAAGTGGCGCCCGTGATCGACTTCACCGACATCACAAAGCCGTGCCTCAAAGGACGCTCTTTGCCACGAATCGACCATCAGATGCCACCGCGCCACGAACTCTCGCTATGGATGCCTTCTCCTACTACAACCAAGATCGTGATGGAACTGCAGCCAACATGAAAACCTCGCTCATCACAGGCGTGAACCACTAGCATCGTAGATGCCGTCGCTCAAGAACTACAGTTACGAGATCGAGGTCAGTGAATCTGACGTTCTGGGCGTATAGGCACAACTATGAAAGTATACATAGACATATCGCAAAACCACCACAAACGAAATCTCAACATGTTCATCATCCTGGTACCCAGACTATGAAATCAAAGAACATGAAATCGAATCCGTACCTAAGTGTGCCTTCTCGAGTATCAAATTTAAAAATTCGTAGGTTTCATAGTCAACCACCGAGGAATCAATCAAATCCAGTATAAGAGCAGTACTGCATCACATGCCTCGCCGCCATCAAGTATAAAGGAAGTTCTACCGACAGAAGGATCACGCTTAAGTCGATTCTTTCCAGGGCAAGTGATAAATGCCAGCCTTTCTTCCAAGTTCTGAAGAAAGCCTTTCAATGGGATACGAAGTGCGAGGAAGCATTTTCAGATTTGAAAACGTATTTGAGCTATCCTCCCATTCTAGTAAGTCCTGTTGAAGGGGAACTCCTTACTCTATACTTAGCCGTATCAGACTTCTCAACCAACACTGTCCTCGTCAGAGACAAAGAACGAGTACAATACCCAACATTATTGCAAACTGGCCAGAGGAGCGAGGGAGAGGTACCCAAGGATGGAGAAACTAATTTCGCCTTGGTAACCGCAGCCTCTGAACTCCGCCCATCTGTGTCACCATAGAAGTTCCAACTCGAATACCCGATGAAGCAAGTGTTACATAAAACCGTAGTCTCCTGGCAACATAGGCTGGCCAGAGTTAAGCGAACTGGAGACGATACAAGTCGAAAACTGCAATAAAAGGGCAGATCTTAGCCGACTTCGTCATGGAATTCACCTCAGCGGAACCTGTTGAGAACGCTCAAACAAAGAATGACCTCCCCATCTGGAAACTCTCTGTAGATGGAGCCTCTAAACAGATACGGAGCTGAAAGTGTGTCTAATTCGACCTCTCCGTAAGGTGATTACGCACTCGCATTCGTGGATTCCAAGCCTCCAACAACGAGGCCAGAGTATGAGGTCACAAGAGCCCCAACCTCGTCTATCTGTCGGAAGTTGACTGGGCTAGGAATCGCAGCCGACCCTGCACCGGAAGTAAGACAAATTGTAAGACACTTTACGAGGCTAAAAGTGGAAGGATGATCCATATCTTCAAAAGGTAATGATTTATTAAAAAATTCATGCTAGCTCAGCCGACATGTCCCTAGAGTAGAACTCCCAGCCGACGCCGCAAAGCTAGCAACAAATTTTTACAGAAGACTCCAGAGGTCGACACCCGTCGAATACCCGGTGCAGCCCCATCGATCTCCCGACGTGGAGGCGGCCCAGTCAGGTTCCCACAGCCGAAATGGATGGACCCTATTTGGGATTATATAATAGACAGACGCCACCCTGAATAATCTAAAGAAGCAAATCCAAAATAAGGACGAGGGTCCGCCAGTTCACTAATCATCATAAGGAAGCCCGCATAAGCGAGGTTTCTTCACACCAATCCTCATGTACCGCAGAAAAAACATTGAATACGTGCTAAGAGAAGTACACGAGGTATATGCAAATGGTCATCGGGAAAGGCTCGAGCATCGCGGTGAAAGGTCTTGAGACAAGGATATTACTGGCCTACAATGCTCAAAGATGCAATCGACCTAGTCAAGAAATGCAAGATATGCCAGGAGCACGCCAAGATCTCACGCCTCCCATCAGAGCCCTTGACGTCAATTACAAGCCCCCAAACCCTTCCAACACGTTTGGAGATATCGGGACCTCCGCTCTCGGAAGGGCCAATGTAAGTTCATCACTGCCGCAAAGATTACTTCACTAAACGGGTTGAGGCCGAGCCTTTAAATACAATCACAGAGCGTAAGATACGTACTTTAAAGCAGCCATCATATGTGTTTGTATCCTAAGAGCCCCGAGCATTCGGACATCCAAAAACAATTTGATAATGCCACCGTAGATTTCTATGCCGAGCTCGGAATTAAGAATTACTGCTCGTCTCCAGCACATCCGCAGTCTAATGGTCAGGCCGAAGTCACCATCACAACCCTTAAGGCCACCTTGAATACCAAACTGGAATATCTTAAAGGAAGGTGGGTAGAATACCTCCCCGAGGTGCTATGGGCCTACAGGACAACACAGAAGTCAGCAACTCGAGAAACCCCATTCTCCCTACCTCTCTAAGACGTAAGGTGAGCCCCCGTCAGGCCTGGACAGTCCCCCAAGGATCGAATTAGCAACAAATGAGCATAATGACGAGGCTCTTTCGCCTAAATTTGGATCTCTTAGATGAAAACGGAGGAGGTCCTAAGGCGATCGGGCACTACCAAAGGAAGACGGCGAGGTACTAACCAAAAGTCAAACCCGTGGAGTTACATGCCGTGATTTGTCTTAAAAGCTTTCGCCAAAGCAAGGAAGAATCTGAAGACATGGGAAATCAGTCTAATCGAAGGCTCCATGATCATATCTCGAGTCGCTAGACTGCATAATTACGAGCTCCAAACAGAGGAGGGGAAAATTTACAAGACGCCCTGAATGTAACATTCTTAAACGTTTCTAATGCAGAATTTTGGTTTGTAATCTAAAATGGAGATTTATATCAATTTTCGCTAATCCATTCGACCATTTACTGGTTATTTTGTTAAGACGTCGCAAGCAACTCATACATATAATGCTCAAAAAATTACATGCAATAATGAGAAAAGCCTGCTGCACATAAAAGGAAAAGTCTCTTATTCCAAACAGATTACATTTAGTTACAACTGCTGGAAAGCATCGATTACATCTCAGAAACACCCAAGACAAGCAGCCTCAAAAAAAAAAAAAAAAACTCAGAAGAAAAGAGGAAAAGAAAAACGAGATAGAAATAAATAGAAGTTAAGGCTAGAAAATAGGAAAATAGAGAAGTTAAGAAAGTGGACGGAAGGAGTTTGACAAGTAAGAGGGAGAAACAAACGGGAAGAAGAGGAAAACAAAAGTAGAATGAGATGTGGAAAAAAAAGATGAAAAAGCATGAGAAGGGAGTAAGAAAAAGAGAAGAGAAAGAAGAATAGAATGGAGAAGGCGACACAAGAAATGCGCCGCCTCTCTCGGACATCTCAAAGACGGGGTTAGGGAGCAACATGACCCCATAAAGGGAGACTAGGAAAACACACCCCACGCTAAGTCCAACAGAACCGAACTAGAATCTTCAAAGGATCCCCGCCACATCGACCAGACTTCACGCCCATCTCGCAGTTCGCTACGTAATGTACAGAAGTAATATTCAAAGTATAAACTCCATAAAGAATGAAGCCAGCCATTTATAAGAGGGCCAAAACACTCAAAAGTATCACAAACGTCGTAAAAATCAGAATTAAAGACGCCGCGACCTTCTAAGAATATCGGTCGAATGGTCGCACAAGCAGCTAGCCTCACTTCGACGAGTCTCGTTCTACCTGCACACTGTCACGCCACTGAGGAGTCGATCAGCCAGCACCGCCATCACACAGCGCCGAGCTCCACAAACCACTCGACGAGTCTGCCTACTCGTGACAAGTCACGCCACCCGAGGAGTCGATCACCAGCTATATCGCCACTCCAACACACGGAGCCCAAGAAATTTCACTGACGAAGTCTGCTTCACTGCACAGTCACGCTTTACCCAGGAGTCGATCACCAGCTACATCGCCTATCTCTACCACGGGCCGGAGTCGAAGAAATTTCACTTTGACGAAGTTCGTCTTACTCCGCAGACAAATCACACTACCGAGGAGCTCGATCACCAGTTATATCACCACTCCTGGCCACGCCAGAGCTCCAAGCACCACTTCGACGAAGTTCTCACTCCGCACATGTCACGCCTACCCGAGGAGTCATATTAGCTCAGTTATATCGCCACCCACCACGCCGGAGCTCCAAATAGAACTCACTTTGACGAAGCTCACGACTCACAGACAAAGGTCACTGCCATCCCAGGAGTCATATCACCAGCTACATCGCCACTTCCGCCACAACGCCCGAGCTCCAAGAAATTTCACTTCACAGTCTGCCTACTCGCACAGTCACGCCACTGGTGATCGATAAGCTCAAAGCATCGCCACTTAACATACCGAGCCCACAAGAATTTCACTTCGACGAGTTCGCCTACTCGCACAAAATATGCTACCCGAGGAGTCGATCACCCAGCTATATCGCCACTCTACCACTACCGGAGCTCCAAAGAGACCACTTCGACGAAGGTTCATTTTACTCGCACAGTCATGCTACCCGAGGAGTCGATCACCAGTTATATCACCACTCTGGCCATAAATACCGGAGCTCCAAGAAATTTCACT
Source organism: Tetrastigma voinierianum (assembly GCA_016808115.1). NCBI lineage: Eukaryota > Viridiplantae > Streptophyta > Magnoliopsida > Vitales > Vitaceae > Tetrastigma > Tetrastigma voinierianum. The sequence goes on from JAEQBH010007190.1 coordinate 55,895, forward strand.
TTGACGAAGGTTCGGTTTACCTCGCGACAGTCGCGCACCGAGAGTCGATCACCAGCTATATCGCCCACTGACCACAAAGACCGGGAGCCCAAAGAAATTTCACTTCACGAGTTCGCCTACTCCTCGCACGTGTCACGCTTACCGGTGAGTCGATCGCCAGCCACATCGCCACTTCACACAAATACCTGAGCCCAACAGCTCACATCGACGAGCCCAACCATTCCCACCCGTGCCATGCAAAATTCCCAGAATCATTGACCAAGCAAGTCACCGGGACGGAGCCCAATTAACTCACATCGACGAGCTCAACCATTCTACTCCGCGTGCCATGCAAATTCCTAGAAATCGCCTTTGACTCCAAGCAAGTCACCCGACCTGAGCCCAACAATTTCACATTGACGAGCTCAACTATCCCATCCAGCCATGCACTTAGAATCATCAACTCAGTAAATCAAATTCGACCTGAGCTCCGACAAATTACATTGACGACCCTACCATCTCCTACACCGCCACGCAGCCCTGCATACATCAGCTCAACTCTAGTAAATCAAATTGACCTGAGCCCAAAGAAATTTCATTAATCGACGAGCTCAACCACTGAGATAGCTATGCCTCATGAGCTCCGACGCTAGATTATATTAAATACCAACCCAACAACACACTCCGACAAGCCTGAATCGCTTCACCTCAGCCATGTAACTCAAAAACGTTGAGAAGAGCACAAGTAGAGAAGTGAAAGTTATGAAGTTATAAAAATGAGTATTCATCAAGGATGAGGCTACATATGTCTCTGGGTCCCAGCCTAACAAAATACATAAAAAAAAAGAAAAGTATAAAAGCCGAAGACGGCAGCGAAGACGTACGTAAGATCGCATCAAGGAGAAGTTTCACGGCAGCTAAGGAGCGTCACCGGTGCCCATCGATAACCGCCAGAGAAGGACCCTTCCATCCTCCTCGTCGAAGGTCAAAGCTTGAAATCCACCTAATAGGCATCGATAACCTTCTTCCTGGAAGGCAAGCCACCCAAAACCCATCGGCGGCCTCACCAAATACTTCCAATAACTTCGTCCCAACAGCCACCAAAGTTATTTTGGTCGATGAAGATCCCCACGCTGTTCCACTCAAGACTCCTCACCAGCGCCGCCCACCCACCGGGACCACTGCTAAATTCGCGACGAGTCCCCGTCCAACAACACATCCATCACGCCAGGACGCCTGATCGCACGTAGCTCTTCCCAGACTCGGTTCTCGCTCTGGGATGTATTTAGCTCATCCCTAACCATCCGGTTCATCAAGTGTGATCAGAATTCATCTCACTCCATCAAGTCGTTCGTGACAGCCCTCAACTCATCCCTAGAGCTCCCGTTCGCCTTCTACGCCCCCCGTCGCTCCGGCCCTTTTTCCTTTTACCCTACCGAGCACGTCGACGTGGTATGCTTCGTCGATTTGAGCTTCACTACTTCCTACGATATGTCAGACCCGACCGCAGCCACCCCGTCAGATGCGGCGGAAGCCACCCCGCCTTATAAGCCCGGGGCCGCTGCACGGCTCTTCGCAGTCTGGGCCTTCGGCCAAACCCTTCAAATGAGTAGCCCACCGCACACCCAAAGATAAGAATCAACATCTAATGCAAGTCTCGAAACTTAACCGAAACGGAATCAAATATGACAAGGTATCGGAACTTACGAGGCGACCGAGAGATAGTGGGCCAAAGTCTTCATCAATCCGGGCAATGCGAATCGACTTTAAGATCGGAATCCTTAAGAATGGATGAGATCATACCGCCATGAAGTTCTAAGATTGCGGAAGTAAAGAGTCCCCGCTCCACCAATTTGATTCCATCTTTCCTCCGCCTCTTCCGCCTTCGAAGTGACTCCAACCCTCTCGTCGCTGATTCCAGATGGTAATGGGCGTGACCGCTAACGGTTGCTCAACGGCCCACCCGAGGGACCTCTCGTCTCAAGCAGCTAGCACTCCAAAATGGACCGCGAACCCAAGACTATGAGCCTTAAACTGCAGGCGACCGCACCCGATCCGGCTTATGGACACGAGTAGATTCGGGGAAGATTTAAGATGCCCCAACTTCAGAACTTTGACCAAAGTCGGCCGATCTTTCTCAACGGAGTCCGAGGTTTTTCGTTTCCCGCTCCGGGGCTTCCGAGACACCATCTCCAACCTGGCTAATGGCCTCTGGCTCAGCACGGAGGGCCCAAATGTGAGAACTTTCACGGTGGAAGGAGCAAGGCCTTCAGAGTGCAGAGCAAAGTAGACTCGAACTGTGGGCGACCTCGGTGAACATCCGACTCCACGCCCGAGTAAGGACGAGGAAGGACACTCACCCAACCCCAACGCTATATGCTATTCTACCGGTAGGATCAACCGGTACCCGAGAAGCATTTAGGATAAGATGTAATCGTAGAAACCCAAAGGACTACTACAAGTTATAACAAAAAACAGAACGAACACTCACGGGCATCTCCTGGGTGGTTCGTCACCGGACCGCCTGTGGTGTCGCCCTGTCGGGAGAGGGTCATATTCCCAACTACGCCACTAACAAAGAAGTAAATTGGCCCCTTCCACAGCCGTGTGGTGCTACGTAGATCTGGAATCACAAGAGGAGCCCCGTAACGCCCAGAGGACAAAGGAAGCCCTTGGAGGTCTCCTTCGGACTAAAAAGGTAAATGAGCAAGGCTATGCTAGGAACACTGAGCCCCCTGTCCCTAAAGAATACCAGCAGACTAGCCAAAATACCCCAACCATTGGGCGCGAGTTGAGAAGGACAGACATTGAAGTGCTGTAAAACCCCTTTTATAAAGGGATGCAGAGGGAACGGCATCAAGTATCGGGCGCCTACTCACACCATCTTAGGCACATAGACTACATAGAGGGTCAAACGTCAGGACCTCACACCCGACCAAAGGGAGGCCGATAACGCCCGGGCAAAGGTGGCCCCATGAAGAACCGTCCCATGCTTAAAGCATGTCGAATCTAAGATATCCAGATTCTCGAATTTCTGTGGTATTTAATTAGGTTCACTTTTCCCTTACCCTTTTCCAAGGGAAAAGAAGGCACCTCTAGGGCATCTCGAAGCACCAACCCAGCCGAGCGGTCGAAGATACCGCCTTGGTCATTCAGAGCGCACACCAAGAGTCACCATCGAGCACGCGCAGAGAAGTTAAGAACAACCCGACCCATGATGAAAAATAAATAATGAAAATAAAATTCAACTCCAACCCCTGGGCCGTCAGACGCTTGAAAAGAGACCAAGAAGACAAAGACGCAAAGGACCCAAATACAAATGCAAAAGGCCATCCCAAGAAAGACACCGCAGAAAGACTCGCACAAAAAGGCCAGATGTAAGCATCAAGAGAGGCAAGTCCGAACTCGCTAAAGGCAAAGAAAAGGTCCTAGGAGTGAGACACAAGACAATATATGTCTCAGTGAAAGAAACATGAAATCAGACCCGGCGAGACACGTTATACCTTGCTCCACGACGCCGTGACACAATGGTCAGTAAGAACCGATAGAATCTCAAAATAAAGTGCTCACGCCTGGCCACAAGCCCACTTGTCAGGCCCAAGAAAGAGACCAGCCCAACGAAAAACTCAGCCCCATTCGCTTAAACCCAAAGGAGAGACATGCCCATCAAGCATTCTGTGCCTGCGACTAAAGATTTGCCTTTGGTGCCAACCTGTTAATGAGATCCAACCCGGCCGCCTAAAGACCGACATGGAAGTCTCTACAGGGTACGTAAAATAGAATAATCCCTAATAATATATTATTCAGCAAATCCAACCAAACCTCACCAATAAGGAAAGAAAGACAATAATAGATCATCGCCAAATCGGATCCCCCAATAAGGAAGGAAGATTATCCCGAATGAACTGCTCTTTCTATATCCTTTACCAAATCCGATACCGATAATAACAAAAAATATCTCATCCAATGGGAACGAATCCTAGTCACCATCCAACTGGTTGAACATCTACTATAAATACAAGGCCACCCTACTCCAAAAGGTACGCCTAATACGGACACGCATTCCTACACACGCAAAAACATCTCGCCTCTAAGTAGTCTATCATTTATCCTTAAAGAAACTCGACTTAGGCATCGTGAGCTGCCACCGCAAGCCCCTCTGCACTCTTTCTTCTTGTTTCACAGAGGAGTGCTACATCCGTAGCTTGCGCACTCAAAGATTGCAATATCCTATTTCAAACACCAAAGAATAAATCCTATTTCCTACTAACGACCCCAACATCGCTCCAACCCAATTCCAGCTGAAAAGGCAATGTCAATATATATATATATATATATATATATATATGGTATATATATATATTGATGTATTAATTATTCAAAAACTTATAAAATTAAATACAAGTGGTCAGGTTGCATTTTTCCACGCGGGCAAATGTCTATCCTGGTGACTCGACATATGACAACTCAACATGCCACTTTTTATGAGACATTTCTGCATAATAAGATAAAAACGTTAATAACTCGTACAATGCATTTATTAAACATGGGTTTAAGATTTTTTCCTTTTCTAGCCATTTTCTTTCCATCCAAACAAGATCTTGAAAGCCTACAAGACTCGGGTCATCGGTTAAGGGTTGGACGAAATAGGGAATAATCAGGTTCAAAGTTTCTACGATAATAAAATACTATAATTTTATGATGCTAAGTGATTGGATGTAAAAATAAAAACAAGATCTTGAAAGCCGACGAGACCCAGGTCACTGGTTAAGGTTGACGGGAAATCAGGAATAATCATGTTCCGAGATATATGAGGAACAAATAATGCAATGTCGTGGATACTAAGATTGACAAAACAAAACAAGATCTTGAAAGCCATGAGACCCGGGAAAGCCGCTTGAGTCTATACGAGAAAATAATAACTGCAATGTTGTAATGCCAAGTGATTGGATGTAAAAACAAAAACAAGAACAAGATCTTCAACGCCGACGGTGACTCCTGTCGGCAAAGGTTAAGGCATAGAGAAGAATCAGGTTTAAGTCTTCACGATAACATAATACTATAATGTTGTAATGTCAAGTGATTGGATGTAAAAACAAAGACAAGATCTTGAAAGCCGATGAGACCCGGGTCACTAGTTAAGGGTCAAGGAGGAACAGTGGAATAATCAGTTCAAGTCTTATGAGAACAAAATATCAGAATATGATTCCGCGTGATTGATGTATAACAAAAACAAGATCTTAAAAGCCGATGAGACCCGGCCGCTGGTTAAAGGTTAATTTCGGGCATATAAGAATCAGTTTGAGTCTGCACAAGATCATAATACTGTAATGTTGTAATGCTAAGAGATTGGATGTAAAAACAAAACAAGATCTTGATAGAAATAATGGTTAAAATCTAAAATATTTAGAAATTTGTAAATTTAATATCTTCATGGTTTCTTTTTCTTAAAAATTAACTAATTTTGTGACAAAACACCATTTTTTTTCATTTTATGTATTTACATGTTAGATAAATACTTGGTGGACTTCAAGATAATCAATTTCTCACTTACAAGGCCAATTTTATGCCATTAATGGGAATGACTTGTTTACTATTTTATAGTAGTAGGGCCCTTGGTCACACACTCTCTATAAGACTCTGGTTGACCCATTAGACTAGAGGACCAACTATCTTTAAAAGCCCATTATGACTTGCACAAACTATATAAAGGACTAGGACAAGTAAACAAGATATATTGTATCTTTGTGATTAGGGCTCTAAGAAAGCAGTGGAGAGTGGTTTGAGAGTAGTGTATCCATAGATACTATTTTGCGGTGTTTTTTGTCTCACAGGATTTCAGATCTAATTTATCAATGACCGTATTTGGAGGTTAGTATATTTTATGCTTTAAAGGGTTAATATACATATTTTGATCAGTATATATATTTAATTATTTCGTTCAGTATATACCATAGTCCTAATTTTTTAAAGGACGATACTTAGTTTTTAAGTATGTGATAAAGTAAGTGCTTGTAAACAAATGAGATATATTGTATTTTTCGATTATTAATACAAATATGATGAATTTCTTCAATATTATTTTTTGCATGCATGAATTTCTTCAACATGTACTTACATATTTTCTGAGTTTTTCATTTCATAACCATTTTCTTTGCATCCAAACAAGATCTTGAAAGTCGATGAGTTTGACTCAATGGTTAAGGGTTGAATAGGGCATAAGAAATAACCATATTCTAAAGGCCTGCTTGGTTTTTATTTTTAAAAACTATTTTTTATTCTCAAAAACAAAGAGAACAAAGAAAATAGGGAGAACAATTTTGGTTCCCAGTTTATTACTATCAGAAAAACACAGAAAACACTTAATCAAGAGAGCAAGAACAAATTGCAAAGAACGACAAAATGATGTTCTCAGATTTCAAACATACAAAAGCAAAGGAATTGGTAAATGCGCGGCGCCTGAGGAAATTATAGTATTTCCAAATCAAATTGCGCCGAATCTAACTTCGCCTAAGGAAAACTGGATTCCCTGGGCCCCTTGATACTCCCTAAAATCTAAGTGGAAAATGCTTTGAAAATTAGAATGTATTAAAAGCTGAGAGAAAAACTGTAGGGACTAGCTTGAAAGATAACAAATTTCATTGTAGAATAAACTGAGAATGACATACTGAAATGATAAAGCTTGAAGTAATAGATGCTTGTAAGGAAAAACATGTGACTAGACTAAAGATATCAAAAATACGGCTAATGAACTAGTAGAAATATAAGAGAAATGCTGAAATGTTTTGTTTAGAGTGTTGATTGATGATTGATTTTGCAGTCTTTTGCTCTGAAGTTGAGTCTTACTTTTATAGGCATTTTGAGTAATTGTTCCATCCCACATTCTCCAATAATTGCTCATGTACCCATTAGAGTCTTATTGTCCAAGTCATTTATTCATTAACAACTTGTTCTCCAAGTCATTTATCCACTAACAATAATTGCTCACGTTTCGCCTATGTCGCCACTGGGTTAGAGAAAAGTCTCCTTACTTGCTTTCAGATAAAGTCTCACCATTCGAAATAATTCACCTCGACAAAAAAAAAAAAAAAAAAAATTTAGAAATGTCTTTGGACCCTTTCATGGGCTGATTATCATGGACTTGAGCTTTCTCCGATTAAGTTGGGCTTAGTTTGGACTTGATCTTTTAACCAAATTTTTTTTTTCAAAATCACATTTTTTTGCATCTAATCACTTGACATTACAACATTATAATATTTTGTTATCCTCAATGAGTTATTTTTATTTAAAAATATCTTATTTAAAATGGAAAAGGGCTTTTGTCTTAAATGAGTTATTTTTCAAGAAAACTAAGGAAAAATATTAAATTTACATTTTCAAGTATTTGATGTATTTTAACCTAATATTTCTTTCAAGATCTTTGTTTTTTGAAATTTTTTTTCGTTAAAAGACTTTTGAATATTTTGAAATTTGTATTTAAGTATTTATTACAAAATACTTAAATACATTACAAATATCAACACTCGCTTCGTCCGATGTTTGCGATCGCGTCGCAAAGATCGCACCGCCTTCCGATGTCGCACTATGTTGTGACATCGTGCACTGCAGGTTCGCGATCTGACATCGTGCACTTACTTGTTCGATGTGGCTGCGATCGTGCACTCGGCCATCCGGAGCATCGCGGACATCAAATACTTTGTTTGTCCGATGTCGTGGCATCAGGCACCTTGCCTGTTCAATGTCGCAGCATCAGGTACTCTGCATGTCCGATGTCACGACATCAGCCGAGATAGCCTATGGTCTTCCTTTTTTCTTCTCTTTTGGATCTAGTCTTTTTGCCCTGGCATAGGGCTCTAACCAAAACCCGACCTGCACAATATAGAAGAGCTTAGTCCCTCCGAGGCCCAATATAATGCATAAAAATATGTAAGACTATAATGAAAACATTCTATAGGAGTTTATTACAACTCTTTTTACATCAATTTCGTATCTAGAACTAGTTTGTTCCAAAATGCTACAAAAATAGTGTTAAAGCCACAAACCGACTTTCTTCACACCGTGGTCTCTCACGAAAAGTATCCACCCTGTACTTCCCAGACTTGAAATATTTTCTCATATATGGTGAACCACGCCCAATAGAGAATAATTTCTACAGAGGCTACTCCTCACCTAAGTGCACATGCAATGCTCATACCTACATTCACATTCTAAGTAAAGATATGCAATCTTAGGTTGGAATCCTACATGCCATGACATGAAATGAGATGAGACTCAATCACGTACCATACCTCGAGTCCTCACCGGCTCCCACCATACAATGCAAATACCAATGTGTGATAAACAGTCATTGATGAATCGCATCCAATGAGTACTTTGAAATAAAAAAATCGTTTGTTCATAAACCAAAACTTTTATGAATGTCATCATTTCCAATTATCTTTTTATAATCAAAACCCGTGTGTTTCGTGGGTAGCGGATTTCCAAGGTCTCATTGCGTGATTCTCAGACGCCTTCCAACACTTTGGACTTTACCGCTCTGGATGTGGTTCGAATCAACCGAGCCTTCACTCGAGGAGTCTAGCTTCCTTACATACTCCAACACACGTTTTTCCGTGTTATGCAACCATGCAACTCCATTAGACGTCTTCCAACCAGATCGAAGCCCACTCATCAATCATCAAGTGATGATTCGATCATAGCTTTATACACTCACAATCACAAATGTGATATCTCTCGTGCACCATCAGGCATTACTACATCATGCCACATTAAAATATTAGAGTATATATATATATATATATATATATATATATATATATATATATATATATATATATATATATATATATATATATATATAATCACACTCGTGAAGGACAAAGTTTACAAAGAGTTCTGTGATGTACAAACTTTATATATATATATATATATATATATATATATATATATATATATATATATATATATATATATATATATATATATATATATATATATATATATAATCACACTGTGAAGGACAAAGTTTACAAAGAGTTCCTATGATGTACAAACAAAAAAAGTTTGTTATATGCATTTTTTTTTAAATAAAAATAATATTAAAGTTCTAGTTAGTAATTTTAATCGCTATTATTAGGGGTGTAATCGAATTGAGTAAATGCAGCCAACCAGCTCGATCCGATTAAAAACCTAAAACATGATCTTGATTCTAACTGATCGAAAGCTTCTTTCTTCATATGTTTGAAACTCGACTTGAAAATTAGTCGAGCTACTGAGCTCGACTTGATAAAACCTTTAATCACCAAAAAGTTGATTCCGATTATTAAAGATGTATCATACCCTAAAGGAACACTAATGATGGAGTCTTCATCTAATAATACTTATCCCGCCAAAGATTGGTGGCACTCTATAAGGATCTTATAATTTAAAATGTCGAACTCCACCGTAGGGACGAGGTAGGTGAAAGGAAATTATGTAGGTCTCGAAATTGTCCAAGTGACTTGTGATAAGGTCAGCGATAGACCGAAATTTCACAAGACCGAAAAAGTTATTAATGTCCAGTAACCTGTTATACTCAGCTATCTTGTTGTTCCTGAAGGGCGTACTAAGATTCCGGGAACGCGGAAAGCCGAGTCCACAAAAAAAAAAAAAAGATATCGACCATGCTGCGATTTGCTGAGGTGACTGGGGGAGGTGGCATATCGACTGAATCGCGCTATCCGACCCCGATAGCATTCACGATGTTTTCCAATTTCTATGATCCTCAAGTGTACATACCGACTTTCACATGTATTGACAGAGCAAATCAGTGGAAATACAAGAGAATTCATACACAAGAGGAACCAGCGGCATCCTCGACCGCCGAGCAAGTTCTCACAAGACTATTCACTGTGAAGGTATTGGTGGAGGAGTCATACAACAGAGAGCTACTCGTGGAGCCGAGGCCCAGATAAGTGAATATCAATACCCTCACTTGTTTTCCAGATGATAAGATGTTCCTTTCTTTTCTTTGCTTATTTTTATTCATTTCGATGACGAAATGTTCCTAAGTGAGTGGAGGATTTGTAACGCCTATTCCGACAGAGTGTACGTACATGATACCTGAGGGGCGATAAGAGTGCACCTATGTCACATAGTAGTATTTGAGATTAAAGTAGGAAATGAAAGTTTATGGAACCCGAATTAGTATTAAAACAGGTACAATTGTTTATTTAGGCAAAGGATTGCGAAGATTATATATGTAGAGATGGGCCATAATACAAATTTCATAAGTTACAATTGCAAAATTGAAAAGATGAGGGTTAATTGCAAATTAAAGGAAATGTTAAATAATAAAAGGAGAAAAAAACAAAAGCCAAACATTCATTTGGCCTTCAAAAGGCTAGGGTTCACGAGGAGAGAAAGGAAAAGGAGAAAAGGAGAAAAGAGAGGAAAGAAGAGAGGCGGAAGAAAACGGTGGAGCAAGGTGGGAGATGGGATTTTCTTCTTCTCCCCTGCTTTCCAAGTGCTCTAAGGCTTTCGTAGCAGCTTTATGAGCCCAAAATTTAAACCAAGAACAAGTAAGTTTAATGGCTGAAAGCTTAGTACATGTTTTTCTACGCCTAATGTCTGAATTCTTTCTCGGTATGGATGTTAAATTGTGTATTTAAGGTTTAATGCGATTTTGATATCAATTATAATAAACGGGATTAGGTAAGGTTTTGAAAAGAAAGGAGGGAATTTGTTAGATTTGATAGGGAATTGTGTGTGATATGTTGAAATGGGTATAAGGCACGATCGAGCGTTAGAGCTAAAAAGTGGAAGAGAAACACATTCGTCATTTTCCTGGCAAGTATCTCAGACAGAAATGCCCCCGTTTTCAAGCTTCGACCACTTTTGTATTTTGACCATAACTTGCTCATTTATGATCCGATTTGAGTGATTCAAGTTTCTGGTTCAAATAGACTTCTAAGGAAAAAATTTATCTGAAGGAAGTTTAAACAAATTGTAATCCCAAAGTGCCCAGAAAATTTGTCAAAGTGGAGCTATGTGCAGATTCTATTTTGCCATCTAGATGTAAAACACAATAACTTGTGTTATGTGGTTGAGGGCTTTAGAGAAGGAATTTTAAATTGAAAATTTAAAGAGATGTCATTGGTTATATAAAAGACTGATCTGGAGAGTTCATAAATTTTAAGACTGTTTGAATAATTTTTGAGCCATAAAGTCTATAGAGTATTGCTGGAAAAAGGTCAGTAAAATGAGTGGGTTTTAGTGCTTAAGGGTATTATAAGTTCATTTGCTTTAAATGAATGTGTATGGTATTTAAAATGAAGTTATGATTAATGTATAGTTGTGGTTTTCGAAAAGGTGAAAAGGACTATCTGGACGGAAACGGAATTCGACGGAAGCAAGCGGATTGAGCAGAATCAGAGTGAAAATGTGATATTTTGAAAATTGAGTTTTTAAAAGTGAATGATTTAATGTTAAACTGAAAGTTTAATGGAAATGTTTTATCTTGCATCAATATATATTTATATGTATATGAAATATGTATGCATATGTTAAGGTATTATGAAAGTTTAAAAATGTGTAAAGAATGCATATGTGTTTTAATAATAAAGTAAAGGATTTAAATGGATTTATAAATGTATTTTGAAGAAATGTTTTACTGATGGTTACCCTAAACCCCCCTATGACTGTTATGACTGATATCGGTCGAGGTACTTTAAGCGTGTAAGGATTTAGAGGGTAAAGTTATAGGTTACTAACTCAGGAGGGAACAGGTGTCTGCAGTAATATCCTTACACGTGATAAAGGTTATGACTGAACCCTATGCAAAGCGTGAGTTTCTCCAGTCAGTAGTGGTTATGACTGAATGTGACTGCCCTCACCGTCAGCATTCTAAACTGCTCTGTTTATTCCCCCGGGTTCCATCAAAGAAAGAAAGTTTGAGGCATAAATGCTAAGGCATAAATTGATTTGAAGTGTATAAGTATTTATTATAAAGAAAGAAAAGAAAGTTTAAGGCATAAATGTTTAAGGCATAAATTGATTTTTAATAGTAAGGCATTTGTTCTGTATAAACTGGGATGAATCAGATAATGATTTATTACTTTGATATATACCGAAATGTTATTTTAATGAAAATGTACACTCACCGGGCTCCAGCTCATTCTTTCCGTATGTTTCAAAACATTTTCGTGACCCGAGACAGCCGGGATGAGGACCTCCCCGTATGAGTCGAGACCTTGAGGAGACAACGCCTATGATTTCATTGTATATATAATTTTCCATACTGTATATGTTGAATATTTTGTTATGCGGATATATGTATAAGGTATAAAGTTGAAAAGGAACTACGGGGGCTTGATCCTCGTGACGAGGCACGAGGGCTGGGCCGCTTTTAAGTCCCATTCAAGCCCACCTTTACAAAACAAATGCATGGATTCAAGAAGTTTCAAACAATGATGATTGAAATGAATAAATGTATATATGTATATATTGTGTTTGATTGGGTTGTAGACGCAGGAGATCCCAAAACTGGTTGAGTAGTTGAGAATTGAAAGATTAGAAGTGTTTTTAAATGTTTTCTCAGGTTTTGTAAATTTGGGAAAGTCCAAAATGCAGGAAACTCGCTAATTTTTCTTTCGAAAAATCATGTTTGAAAAAGAAAGAAAAAAATTTATCACTCGCTCGCATTATTTACTAAAGATATGTTAAGGATCAGAAAGGGGTTCAAGCTCCACGATTTTATTCGACTCGCTTTGGGCCGAAAAGTTTCTATATCCATTGGAGGTTCTTGAGGTCCCCCGGTCTGGCGAGGTTAACTGGCCTGATCTCCAAACGTGACCCGGCCATCACCTAAGGCGGTTGGAAGGGGAACAGGTAATAAGCAAGTTCAAGTCTTTATGAGAATAAAATACTGCAATGTTATGATGCCAAGGATTGATGTATAAACAAAACAAGATTCTTGAAGCCACGAGACCAATACTAAAGGTTGGACGGGAGGCATAAGAATCAAATAAGTCTCTAAGAGAACATAATACTACAATGTTGTAAATGTTATGATTGGATATAAAAAGAAAACAAGATCTGATAGAAAATTTGGTTAAAATCTCAAATACTTGTGAAATTCAGAATTTAATATCTTTCGTGTTTTTTCAAAAATTAACTAATTTTAGACAAAAAATAAATTTTTTTCATTTTATGTATTTACATATGTATATTTTTAAAGAATGATTATTTTTACATGTACTTACATGTTTTATGTGTTTTTCATTTCATAACCATTTTCTTTGCATCCAAACAAGATCTTGAAAGCCAGTGAGTATGACTCAATGGTTAAGGGTTGGGTAGAGCATAAAAAATAACCATATTCTAGCGCTTGTTCGTTCTTGTTGGTAAACTATTTTTCGCTCTCAAAAACGCTTATAAATGTTAAAATAAGTGGTATCAATTTGGTGCCCAGTTTTTTACTATCAGAAAAACATAGAAAACACTTAATCAAGAGAGCAAGAACAAATTTCAAAGAATGTCAAAATGATGTTCTTTGTGTTTTCAAAAAATGTTCTTAAAAACAGTTTTTAAAAATTTGAACGAAATATGCCCTAAGTCTCAAAGGAGAAATGTAATACTAAGGATGTTGTAAATGTCAAGTGATTAGATGTTAAGAAAAAAAAAACAAGATCTTGAAAGGAATATTTGGTTAATACTTAAAATACTTCAAAATTTGTGAATCTAACTCTTTCCATGGGTTTTCTTGAAAAATAACTCATTTTAGACAAAAAAAAATTAAAATGCCCTTTCCCATTTTATATAAGATTTTGTTTAAACAAAAATAACTTGTTCTAGAACATACAAAAGCACAGGAATTGGTGTGACACTCCTATCCTGGGGGTCCCGTTGACAACCCATCAACTTGCAGAAACCTGTAAATATCGGGTGTCCCGATATCACACTCATTTCTTGCATATTTAATTCAAAAATATACAAAAATGTATGCTATACATTATTTACATGTAAAAACTGGATATTTTATCCACAACATTTTAAACTAACTAAGAGCTACAAATCGGTCTGAGTCCTCACCGAGCCCAAAACCAGCTTTCTCCCCTTTCACCCGAAAATAATTCCCACACGGGGCGAGCAATGCATAGTAGAAAGTTTTCCACAAGGGTTACTCCCACCTAAACAAGAATTTTGGTCAAACCTGGAATTTTTCAGATTCTGATGATCTTAAACTGACTGCGCTAAGAAATCTGCCTCAAATCTAGTGACTCAGAAAAGCTCTCACGAATTCTAAGACAATTGGAATATTTTTATGATTTTCTGGATGATAAGTTGTCAATGACTTCAGGGACGAGATTTTTATGAAAATATCCGAAGTTAGAAAATGGCTTGGGCTAAGTTCATTTAAAATAAAGTGAAATTAAAAGAAATAAATTGTTTCGGGGTAGAAATGGACCTGAATGAAGCAATATGAACCATGTATATATAATAATAATAATAATAATAATAATAATAATAATAATAAAAGAAGAAGATAAAAACGAAAATAAAAAGAAAATCAAAAAGGCTGTGAGGAGAAGCAGAGAGAGAGAGATATTTGTTTTTTTTCTTCGCTTCTCTCTAAGTATCTACTAGAAATCGAATCGAGGTTTTCATTGGAGTAGAAGGCAAGTTGGTCTATGTTCCAGAGCTACGCTGCAAGCACCAAAATCTCGAGTTTCACAAATCCCCACGCAGGTAGCACTTTCCTACTTGTGTTATTTCTAGTCTAGCAGCCATTTAATGGCTTGAGGTTTTCTTATCACGTGAGAGGTCGTAAATTTTAGTCCCAAATTTTCGACTAAGTGTAGGAATTCTTTTGTGGAATTCTTTGGGACTATTTTCGCATGCCTTATTGAATTTTCTGACTGCTTAAAGGCTTCCTAGATCAACAGGTTTGGTTTTGATCTCGAGACTGATATCTTCGAGTATTGTGATGTGTTTTGGTATCATAGTAATTCGTGACGACTCATAGCTGATCAAGAGGCGCCTGCTTTACGCGGCCCAAGATTGGCGAATTTTTACAATAAGTATTATCAGAAAGATTAAATAACATGCCGCTGTGTGTAAAAATCATGTTTATATATACATGTAACATGCAAAGGAAAATGCATTGGCATCATGCATTTCATATTCACAGTCACATCGAGTTGAGTTGGGTGTGGGTGCATGGTCTTGTTTATTCACCGATGTTAGTGAATGGGTCGCGGAGTTCTAAAATGACAAAGTCCAAGGTTGAGACTCACGATGTGTAAATTGATCAAAATGATAAATGACATGTTTTGGACGGAGCAAGTTGGGGTAGATCCCCCCCCTAGGGTGAAAGACCCAAATGTTATTCACTGTTAGACATGAATCCCGACGATGTAAGTTCGCGAAAATGTTGGAAAGGCGTGCAGCGTCTTGCGATGAAAACCCGAAAATCTGTGGCCCACAAAAGAAAAAGAAAATCATAAATGATAAATTAAAATTGGAGAGTTGTCCAATGGTTTAGTCAAGTTAAATACCAATGGTCGGTTTCCACACTTGGCAATTGCGTGTAGTGAGTCACGACTAAAGTTATGAGCATGAGGGTCGTCATGAATGATAATGTAATACTATATAATGTCGCATAAATTGTATGAAATGTGATTGATGTTTATGTATCGCCATTGCATGTGCATTTGTAGGAGTAACCTCAGGAAAATTTTTACTCGAGCATTGCCTACCCCATGTGGGGAATTATTTTTCAAAGGCAGGGGGAGGAAACCGGTTTGAGCTCAAGGAGGACTTAGGCTTCTAAGAGGCCTATTTAGTTAGTTTAAAATGTTGTGGATAAATCCATTTTTATATGTAAATAATGTATAGTATACATTTTGCATATTTGTGAATTAAATATACAGTGAAATGAGTGTGACATTCGGACACCCGACATTTACAGTTTCCGCAAGTCGACTCCGTTGTCAGACCCCAGATGTGGTGTCGAGCATGGTATCGTGAGCTAAGGCATAATGACACCGTAGCGTACCCGCATGTGCCCAGGATATGCAACAGAGTGCAATGCCCGGGGTTAAGGACACCAGCTGATGTCCCGATACCACCTTCACAACGTGGCACGTGAGCATAGGTATACGACTACTTAGGGCTCGAGGACGGGGGTTTAGGCCATGGCTATCAGGGAGGAAATTGATACCCGCCGCTTGATAATCCCAGACGGAGTTTAGTACACTAATACCTAGAGATTCAATTTCTGTGGAGCCTCACACTCGCAATGTGCGACGTGCCAGAAATTATAGTATTTCCAAATCAAAACAAGCAGTTCAACTTTACTTGCTTAAAAATTGGATTCCCTAGTTCCCTGGAGATAGCCTCTATAATCTAAGTGGAAAATACTTTGAAAATTGGACTGTATTAAAAGCTGAGAGAAAAATTATAGGGACTAGCTTGAAAGATAACAAATTTCATTGTAGAATAAATTGAGAATGACATACTGAAACGATAAAGCTCGAAGTAACAGATGCTTGTAAGGAAAAACATGTAACTAGACTAAAGATATGAAAATAAGACCATGAACTAGTAGAAATATAAGAGAAATGTCGAATGTTTTGTTTAGAGGTTAGATTGATGATTGATTTTTGCAGCTCATTTGCTTGGGTCGAGTTCATTTTCATAGGCATTTTGAATAATTTGTTCCATCCCACATTCTCCAATAACTGCTCACGTACCCACTAGAGTCTTGTTTTCCAAGTCATTTATCCACTAACAATAATTGCTCACGTTTGCCATGTCATGACTTGGGTTGGAGAAAAAGTCTCATATACTTGCTTTTGAGATCAAGTCTCACTATTCTGAGCTAACCACCTTGATAAAAAAAAAAAAAAAAAAATTTTAGAAATGTCTTTGAACCTTTTCATGGGTTGATTATCATGGACTCAGCTCGACTGGGTCGGGCTTCGTTTGGAATTTGATCTTTTAACCAATTTTTTTTCAAAATCACATTTTTGCATCTAGTCACCACATTACAACATTATAATATTTTTGTTATCCTCGAATGAGTTATTTTTATTTAAAACATCTTATTTAAAATGGAAAAGGGCATTTTTGTCTAAAATGAGTTATTTTTCAAGAAAAACCATGAAAGATATTAAATTTACAGATTTTGAAGTATTTGATGTATTTTAACCTAATATTTCTTTCAAGAACTTGTTTTTTGAAATTTTTTTTTGGTTAAAATACCTTAAATACTTTGAAATTTGTATTTAAGTATTTATTACAAAATACTTAAATACATTACAACATTGACACTCTGCCTGTCCGATGTCGCGACCATGTCAAGATCAAGCACCCCCTCGTCTTCGACAAGGTCGTGACCATGCTCGCATTAAGCACTTCAGATGTCCGCTTGTCTCCCGACATCCGGCACTTACTCCGTCTGAAGGTCAGCGACATCGTGCACTTACCTATCCGATGTCATGACATCAGACACTCTGCCTATCCGATGTCGCGGCATCAGGCACCTTGCCTGTTCAATGTCGTGACATCAGGTACTCTACATGTTCGATGTCAAGACATTAGTCGAGACAACCTATGGTCTTCAATTTTTCTTTCTTTGATCAGTCTTTTTACTCCTAAAGATAGTACTTCTACCTAAAACTCCGACCGCATGATATAGAAGGGTTTGGTCCTCCGAGGCCCAATATAATACCTAAAAATATGTAAGATTATAATGAAAATCTGGCCTATGGAGTTCGACATAACTCTTTTAAATCAATTTAGTGTCTAGAACTAGTTTGTTCCAAAATGATACAAAATAGTGTTAAAGCCACAAACCACTTTCTTCACAATTGCTACTCTCATGAGTTCCATTCACTCAAAGGATTGTACTTGAAATATTTTCCCATATATGATGAACCATGCCTAAGAGAGAATAATTTCTATAGAGGTTACTCCTCACCTAAGTGTACATGCAATGCTCACACTCACATTCACATCCAAGCAAAATATGCAATCCTAGGTTGGAATCGTACATGCTATGACATGAAATGAGCTGAGACTCAATCACGTACCATACCCCGAGTCCTCACCGGCTCCCACCATACAATGCAAATACCAATGTGTAATAAACTGTCATTGATGAATCGCATCCAATGAGTACTTTGAAATAAAAATCGTTTGTTCATAAACCAGAACTTTTATGGATGTCATCATTTCAAATGATCTTTTTATAATCAAAATCCATGTGCTCGTAAGCGGCATTTTTGGAGGTCCTTGCACTGCGTGACTCGTGACGCCTTCCAACACTTTGACTTACCGTTGATGTGTCTGAACCAGTCCGAGCCTTTCACTCCAGGGAGTCTAGCCCTTCTTGCTAATACCCAACACACGTTTCCGTGTTATGCAACCATGCAAACCCATTAGACGTCTTCCAATGGTACCGAGCCCACTCATCAATCACTAAGTGATGATTGATCATAGCCATGCACTCACAATCATTAAATGATATCTCCTACCATTGCACACATTACATCATGCCACATTAAAATATTTTATATATATATATATATATATATATATATATATATATATATAATCACACTCGTGAAGGACAAAGTTTACAAAGAGTTCCCGTGATGTACAAACAAAAAAGTTTGTTATATGCATTTTTTTTTAAATAAAATAATATTAAAAAATGAAGTTAGTAATTTTAATTGCTTATTATTAGGAGTGTAATCGAATTGAGTCAATACAGCGCAAAGCGTGAATTTGATTCGAACTTGATCGAGCTTTTCTTCATATGTTTGAAACTCGACTTGAAAATTAGTCGAGCTACTTGAGCTCGACTTGATAAAACTCAAATCAATTAAAAAATTGATAAATAATTATACTTAAACTCGACTCGACTCAAAATCGATTTGAATTCGACTCGGTTAATAAAATAGTAAAGTTCGATTAAACGCGTAGTAGTTCAAGTCATAGAATAGATACTTGAACTCAACTTAATAATCACTTAACTCTGATTAATTCCGAGTCTAATTCAAGTATTCTACGAGCCGAAATGAGTAACTAAACTCATTTACACCCTAGTACCAATCGAATTCACATGTAATGATTCAAGTATTTTCGTCTCATTAATTTCTAATCCGAAATGGATGAAAATACCTCCTCATATCCCTAATATAGAAAACAACACTTAAATAAATCCTGATCCCATTGACATTTTAAATAAACATTTACCAAATGATTTCACTAAAAATAATATATATTGAAATTTTATCCTAACAATAAATTTAAACCATATTCACATTTTCTCTTAAAAAGTTTTTAAAAAGATTACTAAATATAACAAATATTTAAAATTTTTTGCATTATATACAAGTATTTAAAATGAGGGTGTGTGCTTTTACTTAAATCAAAATTTATATGTTTAAGACCCAATTTTCCTTTAAATTCAATAAATATATATACTGTAATTATGTGTATATATATATATATATATATATATATATATATATATATATATATATATATATATATATATATATATATATATATATATATATATATATATATATTTCAATTTGAAAATGATATATCTTGGAGCAATTGGTAGACTCCACATTTATGAACAAAGAATTATTTGGATGGGTTTATTCATTCGATAATGACTCTCTATGTTTATTTTTAAAATAATTTGAAAATTTGTTAGTAATTTTTTTGGAATCATTATTTACATATTGAATGAAAGTTTCTTTGGAAAATTTGAAATATTTTCAGCTCATTTAAAATATTTTTACATATATTTTAAACGTTTATTTATAATTATTGGCCATTGCTATAAAATTATTTTTTTTGAAAAATCCATCAAGTGAAAAGACATAAGGAGAAGTGGTTCCGGGTTCGAATATAGATAATTTACTATAATATAACTGAAAAATGTTTAACTATAAAAAAAACTTAAAAGAAAAAACATTTTTTAGTTTTCAAACATATTTTCTAATTTTATATGCTCTAAAAATAAAATATTATTCCTGAAATGATTGTTAAATAGGCAGATTAATGTACGTTCATATTTTGAAAAAAAAATTAAAATAAATTCTTTTAGTCGTGTAGTTGATATTATAATATTAGTAAAGTTGCCAATCGAATAAAAAAATTATTATTTATTTATTTATTTATTTTATTTCGTAGATGAATTCTAGATACACACGTGACTGCCTTCGCATGGACATGTACAGTGAAATGTATTTTGTTTTACGTCGAAATGCGTGTTGGGCTGTCACTTCCTCACGTGATTGTTTCCTTCATGTCCACCAAATGATGCCACGTGGAATGAAAACCTTACCTTTACCTTTTCTTTTTAAAGAAAAAAACTAAGTTTCTTTTTTAATAGAAAATTAATTTTATTGATTAATAAAAGCGTAGAATTAAAATCAGATATTGAAATCCAAGATAATTATATAAGAATCGGATCAAAGATTATACATTTGATAGTTGATGTTACATATTTAATATTACTATTGTGATTAGATTATCTATGAATTCAGTTTTACAGTATATTGACGACCATTGATTTGATTTATTGTTGTTTATTGAATAAACTTTGATTGTTTGAATCGTCATATCTGAATAAACGTCGACCGCCCAGCAATGACAGCAGGAGGAGGCCCAGGAATTTTTATTCGCATGGAGACGACCCTCTAATAAGGAAAGTGTCAGAGTTCATAGCCTTTGGTTGTAATTTTTTTTTTAAGAATTTTTGGTGGGGTCCACAATGGTCGAATTATCTATTACCTTGTTGTAAAAAAAAAAAAAAAAATTCCAAAATTCTATCATGTGCTCCCTCTGTGCCTAATGATAACCACACGTTGTACCAAGACGATGACTAAATTGTTAGGTATCAGTACTGTAAAATAGAACAAACCAAGTAGCAGACGAACAATTAACATGTTTGTAGGAAAAGCGAAAATGTCGAACTGTTTGCGAATCGAAGTCTTGTGTTGGGCCATGTCTCATGGAATAAATCATGCCTTCCTTGATAGTCTTTGAGGAAAAGATGACGGTCGTCTCGGGATGAAATGATCTCCCAATGAGTAAGAAAGCACACTTCCTTTGTTGGTTGTCGAACTATTTGTCTGCGAGAACTTCTGATCTCTCTCTCTCGAACGTGAATGTGAACAGATGAAATGAATGCAAAAAATATGAATGTCAAATGGGAGAATGTGTGCTTTGTTATAGACACACTCATATTCGATACAGTCATGAAGCTTAACTAAGTCGTATTTATTCATCGTTTTGTTGTTTCGGGTTTAAAAAAAAAATAAGGATATATACATCAGAACAGAGCAGGCTGGTTTGGAGAAGCGGCGCCGCCAGCGTGTGTGGTGAACCAAGCATGAGCTAGGTCGCACTCCCACTTCCCTGGCAGGGTGCGCGGGACTGACAATACAGGTAGGTGTATATATCTGCTTTAAAAGTGCATTCTTTATCGTGTGGGACTTCTGAAGCTTCATAAGCTTAAACTTTTGATTCTGTTTTCGAGGGTGATGTTTGGAGGCAATTTCTGAATTCACTCCTTAATGGTTTCCCAGTAACTTCGATATATAATTTTCATCTCCTCATGGAGGAAAACACATTCAGTGTGGACCCACCGAAAAAGTTTTGTGGGACAGTTGTAATTTTGCTTCGAATGGCTGATTTATTGTGCCGAAACCCGTTTTTTTCAACGATCACCACGTGAATGAAATTGGTATGAAGTCACGAATGACATCTTGCTAGAAAGAGAATTCAGTTGGAAATTTGCTGTATAGAGGAAGGTAACTTGTGGCCTTGAACCTTCCCTTGTGAAATGCTATCGGGGTTACTATTGTCCGATGAACGATGTCGCGAGCTGTTTCAATCATGTGTGTAATAAAGACAGTAGCATTCCGCGAGTCTTTCACGACCGCAGTTGGTTCTCCCGCAGTTGTGTTCGTTTGTACTTAAACAATTCCTGGATTCATGAGTGCTCCTATAGAGTTTAGCCTTTGCTCATTCTCATAGAACCGACCGGAGTTCTCACTCATAGGTGACTTCTTATGGAAGGTGATACCAACATCTTACGTATTAACTTTAACAAGATATAAAAATTCTGCAAAGGCGTGGAGCACCTATTGTATTTGCGGGCATCACTATTACGATTATAGGAGCAGTAAGAGATTTGTTACTCCGTGATCTTGATAGGTGCTGAGTCAGGTTGTCCCTTTGAACCTAGATCTTGGGATCTTTGGTCAACTAGGTTGGGGTTGCGTTCTGTGACTCACTAGTGCATAGGCTAAACCCATTCCTGATGGTTACTTACTTGCTCTGGTGAACGCTTTGGTTACTTGGATCCACAATGTTCTCTTTTGACCTTATGTATTCAATGGTCATAATACCATTAGAGAGAAGTTGTCTTACGGTATTATGTCTTAATGAATATATGTCTGGTGCCACCTTTATATATATGACTGTGCTCTTCTAATTCTTGATTATTTCTCCTTATTAGATGCGAGATAAGCAGGCCTGAGTTATGTAGCCATAATGGAATATCTTTTAAGAAATGGCGAAGCCACTCTGCTTCTTCGCTGACTTTATCTAGTCACGATAAACTTAGATTCCATCATTAGTTTATGATACGTTTGCTTAGAAGATTTCGAGACAGCTCCACCGCAATCTTGCTTGATATTTGAGTAGTGCAATCCATAGTTTTGGGTGTATTTCAAATACCTCAAAACTCTAGCCCCATGCCTTCGATGGTGGGAACACGGATTACTTGTGTGTATCTACTCAAAATTCTCTTGACAGCGTAAGCTATGTACGGAATGGTCACGATTCATGACATACATCAGCCCGCCAATTGCTTATTACGCTTATTCTTGTTGAAGAGGCTTTTGCCATTATTTTGGATAGATGTGAATTTACATCTACAAGTGTTCTCATTGAATTTGTTATCATTTTTGTTTAAATTTCTTAGGAATTGCCAATGCAATGCGATTGAGATAATATTAATTATACGATGTTTTGGAAGTCTTTATCCACAGTATAACATCGGCCGGCCTAAGTCTTTCATATCAAACTTATTGTTGAACATTTCCTTGGTAGTTTTAATGACTTCATTATTGCTACCATGATAGTATATCATCGACATAGAGACAAATAATGACAAATCCGCGTTCGGTGTTAACTATATATCATTTATCGCGCTTTCGTTGTTTTGAATCAATTGTGTCATTACAACATCAAATTTCTCATGCCATTGCATTGGTGCTTGCTTTAATCCATAAAGGGATTTAACGGCGAGCAAGCTTTCTTTCTTGACTGGAGCAATAAACCCTTGGGTTGTTCCATGTAGATTTCTTCATCAGTCACCATTTAAGAAAGGCGTCTTTACGTCCATTTGGTATATCTCGAGATTGTGTATATTCATGATAGCTAATAACATTCGAATGGATGATATTCTTGTCAGCAGTGAATAGAGTATCAAAATAGTAAAAGCCTTCTTTTTGCTTGTAACCTTTGATAACCGGTCGACTTTATGTTGCTCGATAGATCCATCTGCACTTATTTTTTCTTCTTGAATATCCATTTATATCCTGAGTTTTGAACTACGGTGGAAGATCACTAGTTCCCATGTGATTTTGCAAGATAGTTCTACTTCATCGTTTATAGCCATAACTCCCGATATGGGCTTCGGGGGCTCGACATAGCTTCCTTAAAGCTTTGAGGCTCATCTTCTAACAGATACGTTAGAAAATCTAGACCAAAAGATTTTGACGTTCTAGTTCTTTTGCTGCGTCTAGGTTCATCATCGTCTTGTTGGCCTTGACTACTGCCTATTGCAGTATCATGAGTTCTTTTACTTGAGTTCGACTCTTGTGTGGATTTGTAAGGAAATACAAATCCCTGAATCGACTCTCTATTTCACGAATCAGCCCGAAGTCTACTCTGCCGGATCACGAATACCCTCATCTCGAATCCTCGGGATCTCGATTGTAATTATGCGATGTTGGCTGAACGCTCGGCTTATCTGATTAAATCATAAGAGGCATAGAATAGATTTACAACATATTGAGAAATAAGCTGAATAATATAAAAGTTTCAAACTTTAATCCATGAACATATGACAAGGTTCAATATAACCCCAAGGAAATAGATTTAGAACATCATGAATAAAAAAGAAAATGTTTAGTAGTAAAAACATCATTCTCTAGCCAGAAAATATCCAACCTGATGAAGGCGTCAAATCCAGAGACAGCACCACCGAAGTCTGTGTCACTCTGCTCTCGGAATTAGTGCCTTTGTTCGTGCGCTTCAGATACCCCCTTTTACGAGATCATTCGTACTTTAAATGATAGGGTGCGGATCTCGGCGCGTCGCGGCGTGGGGCGTCGCTGACGTGGCGGCGTCACGGCGTGGAGGCGTCGCGGCGTGGCGCGGTCTTCATCGCATTGTTCCCCATTTGCTCCAAAATCACGCTTCCTGCTGCGCTCTTTTTCGCCCCCGATGCTCCTGCATTCTACGCGAGACATCAAATCGATTATTCTAGTCACAAAAACTATAAAATTGCTCTAAAATAAAAGCGGAAAATGGAAGTTGTGAGTATAATATGAGTGTTTAGGCACTCATCACACCCTGACCCCAGTTTCTTGCTTGTCCTCGAAGCAAACCATTCAACGAGGACACACACACACAACCTAATGCAACTAACACTAAGACAATGTTGCACATGCTGAAAAATAGGGGATCAAATTGTTGACTCACCTCCCCATGTTGCTTTCCCGAAGTTCACAAAATGCCTCCTGAATGTTGACTTCCGGAAAATTCGGTTGAAATAGGTGAAGTGACTAGTGCATCAAATCCCATGATGTTGATAGCCATTCCCAAACCCTATGTGCTATAATGAATGACCTCCGGCATATGCCTGGGTTCGAGCACCCCCAAAGAGGCACGAAGGCTTTCAGCTCACATTTGGAAGGAAACTAAGCTAGAAAGGATAGGAACGCGCCATTTATTCATGACCTAATGCTAGAAACTACGTACCTAAAATAAATGGAAGAAAACCTAGTGCGAAGTTTTAAGCCAGGAGGTGTTCTGTAGCGGGGATCGTGGTGACTCCCACCCCGGTTAGTTAAGAGGCACCGGGCATTAAGTTCCTTCCAAACTTCACCAGAACACTCAGCCCAGACTCGAGGGCCCTAGGTTGCGTGAATGATCCATCTTACGTCCCATGCAGCGGGCGGTGAAGTCAATGACTCCGGCCGGTTGGCTCTCGGGGCATTAGGCACAGTGAGGCCCTTCGGCTTGTGCCGGGATTCCGATTGGATGATCTCGCTTATTCTTATGCAGATACCTATTTTTGTCATTTGTCTTTTCTTTTTCACTTTTTCTATTGTTTTTTGTATTTTCTCTTTTGTTTGGGGCTCGATGGCAATCCTCTTTATTAGTGTCCCATCGCCCAAATAGTTTGAGTCTCCCAAGTTAATTAAGTATAGTGGTTGGTCTCGCTATGCATGCTCTGAAGGTCATTAGTGTGTGAGTGTGATAGGGTTCTTGAGAACTAGTGTCTTGACTACTCAGGATTGATTCACTAACCCTTTCCATCTATTCAACCTAATTACCGAGCATCAAAACATTATATGCATTTGAACATTCATGTTAATCGTGGTCGAGTCCAAAAGTGATCCTCAAATTTTAACATGGCACACAAACACGCAATTATACATATAAGATTGACCTAACCTGGCTTGCAAACAGGCCCACACATGACTGAGATAAAATTTGGACTAAACATGAACTAATTAGAAACACAACTATCTTGAAACAAAAACAAAACACGATCACGATAAAAACACAGTAAAAAACAAAAACATAACTAAACAAAATAAAACACGATCACCACCCCCGAATAAAATAACTGATTGTCCTCACAGGCGAAATAAATAGTAAGAGGTGAAAGGAACTCCCCTGGTGATCAACTGCGAGTGGTCGAGTGGTGGAGCGATGAAGCGGCTGGGCGTCTGGGCTGCAAGGACCGGCCTGGCTGGCTATGAAAATGGGTGGCCTGGTTGGCCCGATCCCAGTGCATATGCACGGAGGCCTCAGTCACGTGAGACGGGACGGTGCTCTGGGTCTCATCCAGGAATGCGTGCGGCTTAGTGAGGGGGAGAGCACTTAGGGTCCTCTGGAGTGCAGGGAAGGGTGGAGGAGGCACACCGCTGGCTCTTTGGGGTGGTGGTGGAGATTGTTTGCCGGGACGGGGCGGCGATGTCTCCACAGGGATAGCCCGGGATCCATAACGAGCCCGATACTCATAAAGCTCGTCCTCGTCAGAAGAGGCTCATGGCCACGAATCGTATTAGGTCCCCTCGGGTTGCGGGACACCGGGTGTGTCAGCCAGCGAATATGGCTTTGATTAGGTGAAGCCCAGTGTCGGTGTCGTCGAGGCACCCGGCTTGTTTGCAAGCCAAAGATTAGAAGGGTGTCGGGTTCATCTTTGCATCAGGTTATGGAGGATGGCATCCTGATAACACCCTTCGACATCGAAGGTATACCTGTAAAGATGGCATAGTTGAAACCGCGGCGTGGCGATCCCACTTCACACCGCGTTCATCGTCGGAATGAGAGCGTGATGAAGTGATGCGGACAACGGGAATGAAGGCCCGAATGCTTGGCCTTGAAATTAACCGCGCATGACCCGCACTATTGATTCTCCACTCACCCGACCATTGAATCCGATACGTATAATCTCGGGGTAGTGAGGTGCTTTCATGGAGCGCGTCGAGCGGCTCTAAAGGGACGTGTATGCTCTAGGCGTAATAACTATTGATCGACTCACTTATTGAAGTCGATCAATCACATCCACACCACGACTCTCTTGAAAACATGGGGCCAGAGATTGGCGTAGAACTCGCGCACCACACTCATCATTTCTGGGATGGGGTGGTTGGCACAAGGCACACACCATCCTTAAGCCGCCGGTGTCTTGCGGAAGAAGTCATCGGAATTGGTGAAACCCCTTCTCTGATGAAGGATCGGTTTTTGCAAATGATGCCAAACGATCGTGACACCTCCCGAATTCACAAACCGCGAGGCCGAATGTGTGGGAGTCGGGTCCTCAGTCAGAGCTAAAGCAGCGAAGCGATTTTTGCCTCTTTGCCGGACATCGAGTGCGGGAGTGTAGACAAAAACTAACTAAAGATCACCTCTTGGCCTAGACAAAAACCACGAACACCCTGTGTGCTTTACAAAAAAATTGAGCTAAATAACTACCTAATGACTGAAAATCCTAAATGGGACTCGAGACTTCTAAGGTAACCTAATGACCGAGGCCAGTACTTACAGAGACCTCTAGACCACTAGGTGTAGGTACCGCGATGGTCTCTTGTACCTAAGGCTAGAGTCGTACCACCCAGTGGTGGAAATGCCACTATGGCTTAAGCGAGGCTGAAGGGTGACCGAAAGTCTGGCTAGTGGTCGATGGCGGTGGAAGAGGTCTCGAACCGGGCGAAAGGGCTCGGCAGGTGTGTAGCGCGGATGGTGCGGGGGTGCTAGGGTTTCGGTGGAGGTGTCTGGTGAAGGGCCAAAAATGAACAATTTTTGGCCTTAAAATGAGCTGACGTCGTGGCGTCTTGAGTCGCGTCGCGACGTGACGAGAGCCTCACTAGCGGCGTCGCGGCGTTGGAGCCTTGTCAGCGACGTGGCGGTGATTTAATCCACGTCGCGGCGTTGGAATCCGCGTCGCGGCGTGGTATCCCAAAAATGGCGTCAGCGGCGTTGGATCCCGCGTCGCGGCGTGGCGAAACACGAGAAAATGGCGTGGCGGCGTGAAGAAATCCGCGTCGCGGCGTGGCGGAAACCTGGAAAATGGCGTCGCGGCGTGAAATCCGCGTAGCGGCTGGCGAATCGTCGTTGGCGTGTAGCGTCGAAACCCACGTACTTAGCGTGGAGGATCTATGAATCAGTGATACATTTGGGCACATTGATGATCTCTTGATCAGGAAAACCCTCTCCACTCGTACTTGTGACTTTATGGACTTGTAATGCACCTCTTGAACGAATCTTCCCACTAGCTGCATTCGCGGGTTACGGGGTAACAAACAAGTAGAAACACAGTTACGGAGAAATCTAGAACCTTATATTGCTGAAATAAACAATAGAAGTGGAACTAAGAAAGAAAAGTTTAAGAAACACTTGGGTTGCCTCCCAGAAGCTATTATGTTTAATGTCGTTAGCTCGGCGATTCAGTCACAATATGCTCGGGGCAGAACTCTATGTTCGCTTACGACATCTTGTCACATTCTTTATCAAAAATGATTTGCTTATGCAGCTAGGAAACTCGCCTCCATAATACGGCTTCAATCGTTGGGTGGTATTTACGTAAATGTGCCTTTCTCGGGATGTGTAACCTGCTTGCCGTGTGAAAAGACCTTGGTTCTTGTGAAAGTGGGACCATCGAGACTTCAATTCCACTGGAAAAAGCTTTGGCGCGGGAATTGAATAGAAGAACTTGTTGTCCATTTGTGAACTCCTTTACGGTGATATGTTTATCGTGCGGGCTTTAGTCTTCTTATAAATCACGGGGCGTTTCACAAGCCGTTTAAGATTCATCCGATTCAACGAGTTGGAGTAGTCGTTTCTCTCCGACCAGTGCCTATCCATGTTTACAAGCGTCGGTGGCTGATGAACCATTCTTCGATTCAACGGAAGATGACACACTTTACCATAAGCGATTACGAGCGGTGTTATACCCAGGGTTTTAAATCTTTATCACGGTATACTTGAGTGCATGTCGTCATCTTTTACTAGACCAATCCTTCCTTGGCAGATTCTTTATCTTCGAGAATGTATTTGATTTCTCGTTGTTCTCTGGCAATCCAGTTTAGTGTGGGTGGTATCTGAGAGTGATGTCACGATGGCGTACCCCATCACTTTACCAAAGAACCTTATCAATTACCTTGTGCGAGAAATGGGTACCGTTATCTGTGATCAAAGGAGCGAGGAGTACCCGAAAACGTGAGAATATATTCTTGCGAATTGAGCCACTGACCTTGGCATCATTGGTGGAGTGTAGGAATCGCTTCTACCCGCCAGAGACATAAGTCTCATGACAAAGATATGCGAGTTCTTGTATGATGAAATGGTCCATGAAGTCTATCCCCATAAAGTCGACGATTCTACCTCGAAATGGGGTGCGTGGGTGGCTCGTCCATACAGAGATGTTCCCCATTCGTTGACATTGTCACAAGTGGAAGCAGTGATGACCATCTTTAAACAAGGAAGGCGGTAAAGCCCGAGTTAGGCTTGCAGCAGGCACAGCATTCTGCGGCCACGAAGTGTCCACCACACGGTGGGAGTGTGATGATGGTTTAGAATGCTCTGCATTTCATCTTCGGGCACACATCTCCTTGTGCACGATCGGCCACGGTGTACGCAAGGGTGGCTCCCTCCCAATAGTAAGCGTTTAAGGTGTGCGAAAACCTCTTTTCTCTTGATAGTTAAATTAGGAGGGACTACTTTTGCTACCAAATAATTCACATAATCTGCGAACCATGGGCGCCCTCTTTTCCTCGATAAATGAGTTTCTCGTCACGGAAATTCGTCATTCAATGGGACATCATCTACGGCCCCTTCCGATTCGTGAAAGATGGTGCCCTTGGGTTCTCGGTGCCTTTCTTGTCTTTAATTTCCACATCAGATTCTTGCGACAAGGACCACCGAATTAATCGGGTTTTACATCTTTCTTGGTCATCGAGTACGTAGAGCGGGAATGATCGTGTGCACCACGACTGTTGCCAATCAAATATGGCTGAACTTATCAAAAGCAAAACCTGATGGCCGCGGCTCTTTCTGCAGTGGCATAATTCAAGTGAGCATCATTCAAGGTTCTACTAGCATGATAGATTACACAGAAAGATTTTCTCGTTTACGCGAAGCGCTGATCGCGAAGTATTTGGCGTCACACATGAGTTCAAGCGAAAAAGACCAATGCGGTGCCACATGATAGGAGGTACGAAACAACTTATCCTTCAACAACGAGAATGCACGCAAACATTGCGAATCAAATTCAAGCGGGATCCCTTAGTTGATGGGATTAGGCAGTTTCGCGATACGAAAAATCTTTGATGAACCGCCTGTAAAATCCAGCATGGCCTAGAAAACTTAGTCCTTTTCTGAAGCGGGGTGGAGTAGCTTTTCGGTGCTTCAATCTTCGCCTATCTGCCTACATCCCTCTTGTGAGATCCGATGTCAGGGCTGATACCCTCTTGTGCCATGGAAATGGCACTTTTCCCGATTGAGTACTAAGTTGGTCTCTTCATCTTGCGATCACGACTCTCGAGTTTTCTAAACAATTGTCAAATGGTTCCCATTGCGAGAAATGTCCATGAAGATTTCAATTGTCTTTACCATGTAGGAATATGGCCATCATACATCATTTGAAAAGTACGGTGCATTACTTACAGTCAAAGGGCATCAAGCGAATGCGAATGTACCATAAGGACAAGTGAATGTTGTCTTCTCTGATCTTCGGGAGCTATAGCGGGTATTTGGTTGTAAGCTGGGTATCAGCCTAAAAGCAATAATATTCATAACTTTCTTTGATCGATCGAGCACTCGATCTAAGCAGCAAAGGAAAGTGATCTTTTGAGTGGCCTTGTTAAAACTCCGATAAACAATACAAATCCTCCACCCGTGCTTGTATGATGGCGATAAGATGTTGTTTTTCGATCACGATGGCAGTTGTTCTCCTTCTTGGCCTTACACAGCAGGCTTCGTGCTTTATGCGAAATGGATAATCTTGATGTCTAGCCGTTTTAGCACTTCTTCACAGACGACCTCCTTCATTGTCGGATTTAACCTTCTCTGTAGCTTCGAAGGTCTATGTCCCTCTTCTAGTAAAATCGATGTACATAGAAGACCGAATCCCTCGAGATGTTAGAGACCATCAGGAGTGCATGTTTGTGATCTCGGAGGACCCTCAATAACTTCTCTTCCTCTGAATGCAGGTCAAAGATCTTTGAAATGATCACGGGTAGTGCAGATTCTACCCCAAGGTATGCATACTTCGATGGCTAGGTAGAGGTTTTGTTCCATTTGGGTGGTTGCTCCAATCGATGGGACCGGCGGTTTAACTCCTTCACCCAGTTCGAGTATTTCGAGTCTATTGTGTCAGAAAGGATCCATCCATTTGACATATTCTTGCCGCCTCTTCGACTCGAGGTTCTCGGACTCATTCTCCACTAGGCTAGTCTCGAGGTCGGTGAGACCACTTTGGCTAGACCATAGCCTCAACCATTTCGGCCATGAGCCAGTATCACTTTCTCTTTGGGTGTCTCCATGCCTCGAGACCCAGTGAATTTACTTCCTCTTCTTGTACTCTCAATTTCAGTTCGCCCCTCTGTACATCAATCATTGCCCTGCCAGTTGCTAGAAAAGGTCTTCCCAAGATTATCGGTATTTCTTTATCTTCCTCCATGTCTAAAACAATGAAATCTGCTGGAAAGATAAACTTGTCGACCTTTACTAAGACATCTTCTATTATCCCTCTCGGATGCTTCAAAGATGCATGCGCGGTGAAGAGTAGCGTAGTCAGGCGGGCCTCTCCTAATCCAAGCGGCAGAATGGATAAGGGCATAAGATTAATCGCGGCACCCCAATCCATAAGCGCTTCTCCGAAAATAGCATTTCCGATTGTGCGGGATAATTAAAAAGCGCACGGATCCTTGAGCTTAGCGTGACTTCCTCACGAAGGATGGCCTTTGCATTCCTCAGTTAAGTTCACTGTTTCGAAATCAGATAATCGTCTCTTATGGGATAAGATGTCTTTCATGAATTTTACATAATGGGCATCTGCTCTAGGGCATCAGCAAATGGGATATTGATATGCAGCTTTTGAACACATCCGTGAATTTCGTGAATTATCCAGTTTATGCTTCTTGAGGCGTAGGTAAGGCTGGTATGCTGGCCTTTGCTTCATTAGAGTTCTGATATTTGTTTCTCTGAGGTACATTCTTTATCTGCATAAATCTTTTTGCTCTGGTGATTGACCTTTTTAGTCTCTGGCTTGTTCTCTGTTGGGGTTGTAACGGTATTTCAATTCTTTCCCACTTCGGCATGGCTGGCACAACATGCTCATTCCCATCTCTTCTTGGGTTTACTCAAATTACTTAGTAAAGAACAGGTTGTCTTTAAATCATTAAATTTGCCATTTGGCCCATTTGTGCCTCCGAACTTCGGTATCGCGCCTGGTTCGTGTTGGGTTGCTGGCTGGCGCATGTTGGCCTTCGTTTCGTTCATAAAGCGAGTGGGAGTTAACATCTGTCTGAGCTTGTTTCTAAATCGATTTTTCTCGAGGTTGGTTCACTATTTGATTCGATGGCATATTGTTCTAGTGTCCGCCACCCATATCCTTGATTGTTACGACTAATGCAGTTCACGATTATTCCTACGCCACCCTTAGCCACTGATTACGGTCGATAAGCTGTTTCCCCCATACGGTCCTTCTTTGTTATGATAGATTCACGGTCTTTGGACACGTCTTTGAGGCTTGCTTTCTACTTGTAGGGTTTCTGGCCCGACATTCCGTCTTTGTTGTGCGGTCCACCCGCAGAATTCACACTCCGTAGGTTGGTTGGATTGTGTTTGCGGTTCCCTTCTTGTCTATTCTTGTTTGGTCATTTGTGCCACATGATTCACAGTTGTTGAGGACCACCGTTACTCATTGCCACCCACCGGAAATTAACCTACTTCCCACGGTGTAGCCTTCTCCTAGGCCACTTATTAGTGTTGGTGTGGCGTCTTCTAAGATTTCATAAGCTTGATGCGGTTTTTCTTCATGGTGCTCCTCGGTGAAGCATCAATCATTGTTCGGGTTGCATTTCTCGGACCATTATAGAAGGTGTGGACTTGCATCCATCAGTGAAGCGATTGAATTGTGGGCACTTCACGCAATAATTCATTAATCATCCCATGCCTGCGGGTTCTCCACCGAGTTGTCAACGTGTTAGTTTTCTTGCACAGGTTATTGCAATTTTTAATGATGGGGAAGAACTTGGTGAAATTGCCAAATCATTCCATGTGTGGAATCTGAAATTGATTATTGGTTAAGCGGGTGTTTGGCCTATCCCAGTGAAATTAGAACAAGTAACTGAGAGCTTGCTTAGAGTAACAAGTTGTATTTGATAGTATGCATGAGCTTGGGGATTAGTCAAATGCATGTTTGGGTTCTCATGGGGTAGTCCATGGAATAAGATATTCTGAAGCATCTGTACTGTGACTGACTTCAATTCGAAATTGTTTGCTTGAATAGGTGGTCGTCTGATAGCTGTCTGAACAGGTTAATTAGTATCTGAACTCTGCCCAATAGCGTGAAGGATCGTACGGTACGTATAAACGATGCGGGTGCTTGATTATTAGTGATTCCCAATTCGACCTCTGTCAGTTCGATCTGAATTTCAATGCCAAGATCATCTTGTTCTTCGGTGTTTTCCATGACTATTGGATTTCCTAATCTGTTAAGTTCTCATTCTCGGCCTTGATAAATGCGAAGTCTTTGGCTCGGGATCAAGCGGTGTTGGTTATTTTGATCTGATGTGGCATGTACTTCTTTGGAAACCTGCATACTGCCAATAACACAGGCAAACGAAACCAAATTACCGACACTTGTAAAAATAAACAAAAGTAAAAGAAAATTTCGGAGTAATATCTATTTGCTTAATTCTCTATATCAATTGATCCTGTCCCCGGCGACGGCATGAAAACAGCGGCGGAAGCGCGGTGTGTAAAATATACGCCTATATGGCCAGTGCAGCGTCGCCCCAAGTAATATAGTGTACTCGTGAGTACGAATCATCGATCCACGAGGCAGGTGTAATGACTACAAAGGTTACGCTTTTAGATAATATCGAAAGATGACTCTAGGAGAGAATTCAAATATGTAAAAGATTACTAACTATTAGATTCAATTAAAGTATTGGTTTGAAGCCTAGGGTTACTCCTCTCCCCCTGTCACATTCAATGGATTAATCTTCTAAATATATTTATTATTCGAGTATATTTACAATATGTCGATGGCAAGGTGATCTTTTCTGAAGGTATCTCTCTCGGTATATCCACTTTGTTAGCGAATAGAATCGAGGTATATCTACATCGACTCGATATTCAGAAATGCATTAATGTCAACCCCAATTGCCACCTTGGGTTGAATATCTCTATTTACGAATCAGCGAAGTCTACTCTGCCGAGGATCCTAGAATACCCTCATCTCTCGAGATCTCGGATCTCGGTGTAATTATGCGATGTGGCCGAACGTCGGCTTATACGATTCATCATAGGCATAGAATGATTCTGACATATTGAGAAATAAGCTGAATAATATAAAGGTTCAGAAACTTTAATCCATGAACATATGACAAGGTTCAATATAACCCTAGAAATAGATTTAGAACATCATGAATAAAAAAAAGAAAATGTTTAGTAGTAAAAACATCATTCTCCTATCCGAAAATATCCAAACAATGAAAGGCAGTCAAATCCCGGGCACTTCCTCGAAGTCTGTGTCACTCTGCTCTGGAATTCCGTGCCTTTGTTCGTACGCTTCCCGATACCCCTTTTTCTGAATCATTCGTACTTTCGTGATAGGGTGCGGATCTCGGTGTGTCGCGACGTGGAGCGTCGCGACTTGGCCAGTCTTCATCGCCTTGTTCCCATTTGCTCCAATCACCTTCACTGCTTCTTTGCTCTTGTGGTATGCATTCTAGCGGACATCAAATCGGTATTCTAGTCTAAAAATAAAATTACTCTAAAATAAACGGGAAAATGGAAGGTAGCGAGGTATAATATGAGTGTTTTGGGCACTCATCACATTTCAAGAAAGATGCATTCCTTGATTTGATAATAGTATTATGCATATCGATAATTTCTAATTTATGAATCGGAAAGCGATATGCACTACTATTATGTGCATATCAATGAAAACACAATCAAGAAAGTTGTTTTGGTCCTATTTATTCTTTTTTAGGTATAGGTACCGCCACTTTAGCAAGACACCCCCACACTTTTAAGTATTTGTAAGAAGGTCTTCGACCTTTCCACAACTCATAGGGGGATTTATTAGTTTTCTTGTGAGGTATTCGGTTGAGAATATAATTTGCGGAAAGAATTGCTTCCCCCCACAAATTTTGAGGTAGTCCAAAACTTAATAGTAATGCATTCATCATTTCTTTTAAAGTTCTGTTCTTACGTTCATCAACCCCATTTCTTGAGGTGAATAGGGTGCAATCGTTTGGTGTAATATACCATGTTGTGAACAAAATTCACCAAGGTGCTTCATATTCACCCACCTCTATCACTCTTGTACCTTGATTTTCTATCAAGTTGGTTCTTCACCTCATTCTTGAAATGTTGGAAACATTTCCAATGCCTCATCACTTTACTTCTCAATAAGTAAACATAACGTTATCTTGTCGCGATCATCAATTAATGTAGAAAATATTTCTTACCACCTCTCGTTTGAATAAATTTCAGATCTGAATGTCAGAATGTATTAATTCTAGTGGTTCACTACTTCTTTCAATTGATTGGAATGAAGTTCTTGTAAGTTAGATTCCACGAAATCATTTATTGGATACATTTGAAATATAGGCAAACATTCCATATTAATTAATCTGCTTGATGTATCATAATTAACATGTCTGATCTGCCATGCCACACATTTGAAGATTCAAGCATATAAGTAGAAGGCGTGTTCTTTTTATTGATATTCTTAATAGAATTATCGCGATCATTACATTCATTTGAAGAGCCCATTGCTCATGTACCCTTTCCACATACATCCCATTTTTGGTGAGGATGAAGTTGTCTGAGAACCAAACACCTGACTTGAGCCCCTTCTTACTTTCAGTGATAGTCGGACACTAGATTCTTTCGAATTTCTGGCACATGCAACACATCATTGAGAGTAAGTTCCTTTCCGATGTTATCTTCAATACTACCTTCCCTTGGCCTTCAACCTTGGAAGAAGAGGAGTTGCCCATAAAGAGTTGTTCTCCATTATCTATGGTTTGATATGATGAGAACATCTTCTTGTCTGAGCAAACATGATGAGTAGCCCCTGTGTCCACCCACCCATTCCTTAGTAGCAATGATTCACCTCGGAGACTCGATTAGAGAGTTCATGTTTAAGACATCGTTTACTTCGATCCATTGGCTTGAGGCGTTTCTTCTTGGATTCCCTTGTTCCTTCAAACTCTGACCGGAGTCCTTAGCATGGTGCCACTCTGTAGTTGCACACATGGCACTTGCCTTGGAAATTTTTAAGTAGGACGCGCGGACCGTTGGCGTTGTCTTCCTCTTCTTGTAATATTAGAGTCTACCCCTTGTTCCACAACATTGGCCTTGGATTCCATGGCTTGTTTGCCTTCTTCTCGAGATGCAGTTTGCCTTCCTACATTCTCGACTTCACTATCAAGTCCTCGAGTCTCATTTCCTTTAAACATGCTTTAGGTAATTCTTGAATTCTTTCCATAGTGGTGGCAATTTTCAATAATTGCGGCCATTTGGAAGGATTCAGAGAGACATCCATACGCATGTATGTCATGCAGAATCACTTGCAGATCTTGAACTTGGCTGATCACTGTCTTGGAATCAAGCATCTTGTAGTCTAGGAATTTTCCCACTACAAACTTCTTGAGCCCTACATCCTCGGTCTTGTATTTTTTGTCCAAGGATTCCCACAGTTCTCTTGCAGTATTGAAGGCGCAATACACATTATACAGTGTGTTGTCCAAACCATTCAAGAGGTAGTTGCGACATAAGAAATCGGCATGCTTCCATGCTTCCATAGTGGCAACCACTTGCCTATCAGTTTCATTTTCCTTTAATGCCGGAGCATCCTCTTGAAGGAAACGGGCCAAATTCAAGGTGGTTAGGTAGAACAATATCTTTTGTTGCCACCTTTTGAATTATATTCCGTGAACTTTAAAACTTCTCTCCATGACTCACGGTCATTGGCGCCATGCGGCGTTGGAGGCACCACGGTGGGAGTAGAATCATTAGTCATTCTATTGAGCAAAATTTTGTTTCGAAACTTGATGTATTAATAAAATGGCGTTGCGAGTGCGAATAAACCCGATGCATCCAAGAGAAGTAGCTCTTTTGTTCCGAAACATTTTCTTTAAAAATAAAAATATGTTTCCAGAATTAAGGCAAAATTAAATATATTAAAACAAAATTATTGTTTTTCATAATTGAAGCGATAAAACAATTCGGAATCGATATATGGCGATATATGTAAGGCGATAAATGTAAACGATATATAAGCGATATAAGTAAGCGGATATTAGAATCGAGAAACCCGATATGTAAGCTTATATATGTAAGCGATATCAATATTTAAAAATAAACAAATCAGTGCAAACTTATATATATGGCTACGATATCAATATTTAAAATAAACAAATCCAATGCAAACTTATACTGATATCAATATTTAAAATAAACAACTCGATGTAGCGATTCTTTGTATTCGGGCTTTGCTCGATCTGGCCGATTAATATTCGAAGCGTAGTTCAAATCTATAAATAAAATCGTAAAACGATCGCATTAGTCGAGAACAACGCGATGTCAATAAAAGCGTCTTTGGTTTCTATATAAGCGTGCGGTAAAAAAAAACATAAGCAGGCGTTTTGAAAACAAAAAAATTGTAGCGAGAAAAAGAATGGTTTCTGATGCGAAACGAGAGCGAGCGTTATGTTTGCAAGATTTTATGTAAAAACAGAAAAACAAAAAGCGTGTTTGTCTTAAGATTATTTAGGTATCGATTGTGGACCCTTCCTAGTGACGGGAAATGCGCGGCAACTCCGAGTAACCTCCCGGTAAGCTCGGCAGTGGGCACGTTACCATGACTGCCAGATTAAAGCTTCTTTGGCTGTATTTGGAAACGTGGGTTATAATTACAACTTTTCTATCAAAATCACCTTTAGATTTGCGAAAATCCGTGGCCTGCGGCGCACGGTGGGTCAAGCCAAAATGCAAAATCACGTATAAAAATATATACACTCCCGATGTTTCGAATGTCCCGACTCACAATGATAAAGGACCTCGGTCCTCATCAAAATATAAGATAAGGATCAATCGACATAATTTTTTTTTTTGTATCGCTAACTGTTTTTCTCAAAACCATGCATGCATATTTTACAAGCGATATTTACATATACAAATGCCACATTTGCTTTTACTATTTTGAATTTACACCTTATCTTATATATAATTACAACAGTCTAGAGTACGAGGATCGGAAAGGAGTCTTTCGGCTAACACACTTTGAAAAATTATTTTAAAAACGAGAAGCGTAGAGCCAAACGGGCTCGTGAGTCTTATAAGTTCTAAATGTTGTTGTCTTGTTTGTACCTCCCAATATGAAAATGCATGCGAAATAGTTGTAAAGCGTATGAGAGCGAGTTTTGCTATGAGAAAACCATTCGAAAGCTGTCTTCGAAAACTATTTATCTTCTTGAAAACTATTACGAAAACTGGCTACGTCTTGAAAACTGTGCGAAACTATTTACATTTGCGGCTTCATTTCGGTGGTGGTTAATATCACGAAAGTGCTATCTTTGGAAATCAAGCGCAACCCTTTGTGGCCCATTTACGAAATACCACTGAAGCGTGATGCCGTGGAACCTCGGAACTGGAAGCGCCGGTAGTGAACCTCGGAACACTACCACCATAAGATGGTCCGGTGAACATGACGGGATCTCTATAAACATAATGGAACCTCGGAACTTAAAATGCCGTGGTGGAACCTCGAACCAACACTTCATCGTAAGTAATACTAAGTCGGTAGCGCTAGCCCCTTATCTGCAGATGTGCGGAGGCGACTACGCTATATATTTAGATCTAACCCCAATTTCAGGCCAGGCAATATAGTTAGTCATAATATCCCATAACCTTGCCATGCACAATCCGAATACATCGGCCGGAAGCGAGTTTGTGCCATCCTGAGGTTTTGCTAAACCAGGCCAAAGCCCCCATTTTCTTAAATACTGAAATCAAACTTTTCTGTTGAGTATAACAAGTGGGAGGTAAAAAAAATGCTTTATAAAATTATATTTTCAAAGCACTTTACAAACTTGTAATTTAAACACTTTCGTTTTAGAAAAGGATTTTGAATACTCACCTTTTTCTCGCCTAATTTCTTTCAAATCTTATCAAGCACTCTAGATTCTCGTCAGATTCTCAAATCATGCCACACAATCCATCTGAAATGCGAAAATGTCGGTTCGTTTTAACCATAAAACATACACGGGGCTTTCAAAGTGACTATATCGAATGAACTTAGTTCTAACAAAACTTTCGTGCTAGTCCCATTCGATAAGGACATCGATAATATGATGTAAAAATTGACCAAAATGTCCTTTCTGCATTAAATGCCCCCATAAAAACTATATGTTTAGTCAACTTTTGACTCGAGGGCTTTCGGAGAGTCTAAAATACAGAAACATTTATGAAAATTTTGTCAGAGCTTGTCAGGCTACAATCTGAAATTTCAACGAGCGTAGAAACAGGTCCAGAAATTCAACCCGTAGTAATAGAACACGGTCCGAATTTCTAAATTCCTAAACTCGGTATAAAATTTTGGGACTAAAGTTTATGAGCATTTCCACGGCCCCTCTAGAAAATTTCAAGCCATTATATAACATTTAGGCTTGAAATAACACAAGTAGGAAAATTTTTGTATCTTTTAAGTTTGACAAAGGCTAAGATATTGGGTACCTATGCGTAGCTCACAAATCGTATACCAACTTTGCCTTTTGCTCACAGCAAAACCTCTGATCCAATTTAGTAAATCGAAAAAGAAGCAAAGGAAAAAAAATAAAATATCTCTCAATTCGTTTCTCCTCCCATGCTGTAGTCAGCCCCGCCATTTGCTTTGTTCTTTTTTATTTCGTTTTTAATTACTATTATTATTATTATTGTTAGATACGCAACTTATATTTGCCTCATTAGTCGGGATGCGTCTCGAAAATTTTATTTCTTTTAGGTTCACTTATTTTTAAATGAACTTTAACTCCACGCCATTTTCGACTTGAGATTTTTTTCGTAAAAATCTAGTCCACAAGTCATAGCGACTTATCACCAGAAAATCGTAAAATATTATTTGTCTCGAGTCAGCGAAATTTTTTAAGGTCACTAGATTTCACGAGGCAATTTACTTGACACGATTCGTTTTAGATCATCCGAGATCTAGAGAATTTTTCTAGGCTTCTGAACGTTTGGTAATTAATTATTATTATTATCCTTTTAAAATTTCATAATTGGAATTTCACCCCTCCGCTTTCCTTAATTGAAAAAGTGCCACAATTCTTTGAAAACTTTATAATTTCACCCTTGATAACTTTCCAAATTCTATTGACACTAAATTAATTAAGGAAGCCTTTGGTGCACATACGGTTACACATATCTGAGTACACCTCTCGGGGCCAGGCGTTACATCGATCTTGTAAATAGAGCAAACCCAGTAGCGGAGCCAGACCGGTCTCTTGGCGTTTGCGGAAAAAGCGAGAAAAGTAATCAGAACCTATTTGCAGATCAAGTCTTGTGTTAGACACAATCTCCTTAAGACAAATATTGCCCTCGCAATGGTGCTTCGAGGAAAGATGGCAATTCGTCTCCCAGGATGAAATGATCTCCCAATGATGAAAGCACTTCGCTTTGTTGGATGTAGACCAATTATGCGAACTTCCGATCTCTCTCTCTCAAACGTGAATGTGAACGGATGAAATGAATGCAAAAAATATGAATGTCAAATGAGAGAATGTGTGGCCTATTTATAGACCTGCTCATGACTGTTCGGTACAGTCATGAAGCTTAGCTAGGGTCGTGACTGTTCATCGTTTTGTTGTTTCAGGTTTAAAAAATTAAGGATATATACATCCCGAACTCGAGCCCGGCCCGGTTTGGCGGCGGCGCGCACGTGTGTGGTGAACCAAGCATGAGCTAGGTCCTCCCCTTCCCATGGCAAGGGATGCCTTGGGGCCCCAGACCCGACTCTGGTGGGTGTATATATACCCTTTAAAGTCTTGTTCCCATCTAGATGTAAGGACACAAGCTTTTCTAAACTTAAGTATAACGCCCCTATAAAAATACCCTAGAATTTTTATAATAATTTTATTATATATTCTGGGTATGAATTGAGCCAAACTTGTGTTTTTCAGGAAAAATTGGTAAATTGACAAGTTATGAAATGATAAATTTAGTGAACCCGGAAATTTTGGCACTAGAACAAGGACAAAATTGTAAATGTCATAAGGGAGA
This sequence comes from Tetrastigma voinierianum, assembly GCA_016808115.1. NCBI lineage: Eukaryota > Viridiplantae > Streptophyta > Magnoliopsida > Vitales > Vitaceae > Tetrastigma > Tetrastigma voinierianum. The sequence goes on from JAEQBH010007190.1 coordinate 97,211, forward strand.
TAAAAATCATAAAGGGAGTAGAGATGGGCCACAATACAAATAAAATAAGTTGATGTGCAAATCTTAAGAGATGAGGACTAAATTTGCAATTAATGAAAAGATGATATTTTAAAGGAAGAAAAATAAAACAAAATTTAATTTGGTCTCAAAGTTTGCCCTAGCAAACCCGTAGGAGGAGAAGGAGAGAGCCAAGAGGAGGAAGAAGAAGGAAGAGGAGAAGAAGATCAAGGTATGGAATCCTTATTTTTGGGTTTTTGATATGAATCCTAAGGTTTTTGGTATGGAGATTAGATGCTCCTTTGGTCTAGGTTTTGTGTAAAGATCACACAAACCTTTGAATTGTTGGGGTTATGAGAGTAAAACCCCAATTGGGAGAAAATAACCATGGAATCATCACATTTATGTGGTTTTATAAAGAATTGGTGGACCTTAGATAGTGTTCTTGGATTTTCACCTAAGGTTTTGTGTTTGAGGTTAATAGCACCAATTTAAGTGTTATTGGGGTGTTTTTTAGATGAATTAGAGTTGGTTTTTGAGGTATTATGAATTATAGAAGTTGTATGGAGTGAATTGACATCAAAAGTGGGAAAAATAACAAAATCTGGGCAATTTTCGGAAGGTGTACCGGTACATGAACAGTAGTGTACCGGTACACCCCACCAGAAGCCAAAGTGTACCGGTACATGAACAGTGGTGTCTTAGGTACCTGATACAGTTTTTCACTGTTTCTGACCGGTTTTGATATTTTGGCCGCCAACTTGCTCATTTCTTATCCGATTTGAGTGATTCAAGTGGCTACGTAAAATAGACTTCAAGGAGAATCAAACTTAAAGAATAGGCATCGCCAAATTCTTATCCTAAGTGGCCTAAAAATTCACTCAAAGTGGGGCCATGTGCAAGCCAAATTCTGGTTCCAGCTTTGAACATAGAGTAGTCCGGGTTGTTTTGGACGTAACTTGAGTTTCGGTGCTCCGAATTGGGTGATTCCAGTTGGAATAGAACCCTTAGCACCTTAGCTTTAAAAGAGTACAATGACCTAGAGTCAAACATGAAGTTAAGACCCCGGAAAAATGAGCAATACAAATGTCCCCGATTATGTCCCGGTAAATTTATTAGTTGGCATGAAAATGCCATAACACTAGTGAGGATAATCCGATTGAAATGATTCAATTTATAGGTAAAGTAGACTCTTAGAGGAATAAAATGAGACTAAGTCAAAAACGTCTGAGTACCTACATACACTTACTCAAGTAAAGTTTAGCTTTGCCCTCGGCGATATTCGTTTTAATATGATTATTTGCTTAATCACTAAGAGTGAATAAATTGTATTTGACTAGGTGCGGGTGAAGACGATAACCTGACCTAGGATTGACATCGAGAAAGAAACGGAATCGATAATTGGTTTGTTCTATACTTGTTCTTTATTCTAGTTTGTTCACCACACGCTCTTTATTCTCATATTGCTCTCTATTTGCGAAATATGCATATATATCGATTTGAATGATTAGTATTTGAAATGTTTGACAAATATCTGCATGTATGCGTGTATTTAAGCTACAAGCAAATTCATTATAAAAAGTAAATTGATTTGGAAACGTATTGTGAATGAATGACGCGGCGAATTCACCAAGCGGTGCCGTCATGAAAGTGCAAATATTTGTCTAATGCGAAATCCGCATTTGCTCTTGAATGACAAACGGGACGGGATTCTGGCGAATCTTTCGTGAATGTCGACTTCTATAGTCATATGTGAGACGGTAATATTGAATGCGAAATCACATTGCTACTAAATGACAAACAGGACAGGATTCAACAACTGAATCTGTTGTGAATGTCGACTTCTATAGTCATATGTGAGACGGTAATATAGAATGTGAAATCCTGCTACTCTTGAATAACAAACGGGACGAGTTCGACCAGCTGAACCGCCAGTGGATATTGATTCTATAAGCGGTATGTGGAATCACAAGCGAGAAAGAAATGTGGAAATTGAAAGTGTATTTGTATAAGTATCTTTACATTACACTAATATTGTATAAAGACATTATTTTGATAAATGCATGATTTATATGAATTAAAAATGGAATACGAGCGTATAGGGTACTAAGCATGAAAATGCTTAGGGTATTGTTTTATCAATGCAGTGCAGTGATAGACATCGAAGCAAGACCAGTCGAGGAGCTCGAGTCATAGAAGGAATTACGGGTATCTTTCCGTCATATGCATTACTCCATTTCTTTCGAACATTGACATTTTGTAAAACAGTTTGAACTCTGGATCATTATTTTTGTAAAGGCATTTTGTTAAATGTAAACGTTATGAATCTTTTGTTAATTGTAAATGTTTTATGGGCTTGCCAAAATGAATTGCTTCCACGAAATTACAAAATTTAAAAATGAATAAAATAAGTCAAATGTTTTGATAAGATAATTGGAAATGTCGGAGTAAATCGGGCTCCGGCTTGGATCCGCCAACCGGGTCGAGTCGGGGATTCGGGTCGCGACACTTTTGAAAAATAAAATTAAATAAAACGATAATTAAAGGGATTTGATTAATGACTTTAAATGGATTTAAACGAGCGTCCCCGGGGTTTCAGTTCGGACTATGTAGGTTGGGCGGGCTCGAAGTCGCCACATAAACCTTTAGTTATCATTTTTCAGGGGTGATGTTTGGAGGCTGATTTGCTTATTCGACTCCTTAATGGTTTGAGAAACTGACTCAATATATAATTTTCATCTCCTCATGGAGGAGAACACATTCCCATGTGGACCCACCGAAAAAGGTTTGTGGGACTCATTGTAATTTTAGCTCAAAGATAGCTAATTTATTATGCTCAAACCCATTTTTCCAACATAAATCATGAAAAAATAAACAAAAATCTAAATCTATATGAAATAACTATTTTACTAAAGAAAAAAAGAAGTAAAGAGGAATAAATTGAAGACGGGTGACATTAGGCTAATAATGACTAGTGTATTATGTTATCTATGGAGCATATTTTGACTTACTAATATTGTTGCTATTAAGTAAAAATAATGTTCTTATTTCTAAATGATATATTTTTTAAAAGACATCAAATACCCTTGTATCTTATGAAAAAGATGTCTACCTCATTTTGTTAAAAGGATGTGGGGAGGAAAGAGTTTTGGGATTCGAGTCTTAGTATAAACAGTTTATCACTTTGTATATATATATATATATATGATATATTTTTTCAAAGACATCAAAAACCCTCATAAATTTTAAAAGACATGTATGGCTGATTGGTTAGAAAGATATGGAAAGAAAAAAAGGGGGTTCGAGGTTAGAAGGATATGGATAGGAATTTTTAAAAAGGAAGGGTTCGAGTTCGAGTTTATTAGAGGCAATTCTTATTTTGTAAATATATATATATATATATATATATATATATATATATATATATATATATATATATATATATATATATATATATATATATATATATATATATACCTCATATTTTTTAAAAGACATGTCTAGCTCAATTGGTTAGAAGGATATAGAGAGGAAAATGGTTCGAGGTTTGAGTCTTAGTGAGATAGTTTACTACTTTGTAAATATATATATATATATATATATAGTCGAAAATACCCTCTCATATCGTTAACTTTTATAAGAAAATAAAATCATTTTCAACAATTCTGGAAGAAATATCATCTCCTTGAGCCATAATTCTTCTTGTTAACTTTTCATCAGTTAGAAGTGAGAGATGATTTTTTGGTATTTCTTGCCTCAAAATCACTCATCTCCATTATTTTGTCCCACTCATATATGAGCTTTCCCTCAATAAAGTGGTTTCTTTTGAGTTTTTCATTTGATTTCCTTTGTTTTTCTTATGTTTTGTAAATCGACTTGTTCTTGGCGTGTGTTTATTCATTGGTTTTATGTGGTTGATTCAAATGGCAAAATTGCTTGGATCAGACAAAAGTCATCAAATCCATATTCATGGTATGTTTCATCATATGTCGAAATCTTAGGTATTCTTAGCAATTTTAGGCATCGTTTCATCGTATAATGTTTTAGCAATTTGATTTTTGATAACGATCACACTTTCATTAAATACAGTCTTGCTTGAGATGTCTGCATACCCAATCCATGTCTCGAGTCTCGCGACCATCACACATGCCTAAGCCAAATGTGAGTAAAAATACAATTTTTAAAACAAAAACTTTTTGTTCTCGAAAACTTACTACCAAGTTTCGGTAAAATTTATTGGACCAACCCTCAGGCGGAGAATACGTTTGGATAGCCCTCAGAAACGATTCATGGGCCCCTCAGGCGTGAATTGTTGAATGATGCAACACAATTACGGAAAATCTTCAGTGAAATTCCCTTTCCGCAGACATTTCGTTTTGTTTCTTTAAATGTCATCTGCTCACACCTAATATTCTAAGTTGCCCCAGTGCATATGGAATGCATTATGCCCGATTCAGAAATATTTCATGCTAGTATATTTTTCATGTATATATTAACATAAATAAATTCACACAAGATTCATGTCATTCAAATTACAACAATAACACCAAAATTAGCTCATGGGCTAATTAACAATTAAAGCAATTCTTTGAATCACCCAAGCGCACAAAATCACGTGAGCGGTGAGCCCTCGGTTCGGCCTTGTTCACGGCTGATGGGGATTTTCTCAGCTGGTTCAAATGTTTTGAGACCGGAAATCCGGCTAAGTCAAGCCTCGAGAATATCCCTAACCATTCACATGGCTCTTAGCGAAGAATAACACAAGTAGGAGAAGACCCTACCTTTTTTGGGTTAGTCGAAACTCCACGAATGCGTGTCACGCGTAGCCCTCGCCGCGTAGAACAACTTTGCTTCTTGGCGAGCGAACCAGCGGTCGAGCGGCGGGAAATCTAGAAAGAGCACTCTTTCTCTCTAAAAAGCCCGAAACACCAATACTCTTACCACGATTTCCCCATAACTACTCCGTTTTCTTCTTCAAATTGAAGAAAGAAAAGCATTAATATTTTGTCTTTGATACCGTTTAGCTTTTCAAATTCCATCCATGTCCCTTTTGTCTTGGATTTTGACACTTGGCGCTAATCTAAGCCATTAATCTCGTCTCTCTCTAATAATGCGACATGTGTCGCGTAGTACATGTAGTAAGGTGACTTTTGTCCCTCACATGTCTCTCCTGGCTGGATTTCACGACACTTGACATCAGGTCGCCAGCATGAAATTATTGTTTGAGATTCGACGAATCTGACGTGGTAGCTAAATTTCACAAGACGATTCCAACGGTGAAGTCAGTTTCGTCATCCGATATCTATAAAAATTTGATTTTGATCGAAATGCCAGATTTTACCTTTTGGAAAATTTGAATTTTCTGGTTTTACATTCTCCCTCCTTAAAAGAATTTTTGTCGAGAATTACGTACAATCTCCTTGAATCCGTACATATGCAACGTACACTATACCATCCATGTAATCTAGTCATTTTAAGTATTAAACGACTAAACCCGTACCTTCATCCACACTAAACAAGAAGGGATAGGTGGCCCGCATTATTAATCCTCGCTCTCACATTGACTCCTCCACTCCACGGTCTTTGCCATAGCACCCTCACTAATACCTCACGGTCTTGCGTCGCAAGAGCGATCCACAGGCCTCCATAATGCACCGGTCCCTCCTCGAAGGTCCCGTAGGTGCCGACCTCGAGCTCTCCCCCGATCCCGCACATGATTTGGATGCGGGTGTACTAAGGCTGCTGGGGCTGGCTCAAATACATCAGATGGTTTGGCATCTGGCGGGCACTGAAGCCAGCCGAGTGCGCGCTCGATGCCTACCCTCTCGGGTATCTCGAAGGGTGGAAATAAACCTCGGGGGATGGCTTCAGCGCTTTGCTTTGAACCGGCGAAATCTCTCTTAGGCATCACCTTTAGAAGGCGTGATCTCCAACCTCGAACTCTAAGTCGGCGTCGCACATCAACATAGCTCTTACAGGCTGAGCGCGTGAGAAGGCATTTGGCTCCTGCTCAGCTCACCTTCTCGGGTGTCTCTAATCGGATTAGGACCCGGTGAGTGGAGCTCTCTCCGCCTCGTCCCGACATATCGATGATCTGCATGGCCTCCCGCCTACAATACTATGGTGCCATTTGTATGCTACGCTGTAAGCGTTGTTGTAGGCGTTCCACTAAGGGAAAGTGCTTTCTTTCCCTGACTACCCTTATGATCCGGGGCGCGTGCTCGCGGCATGTCCTCCCCCAGCTGTATGGTTCTCTACGATTGACCATCATGCAGTAAGGTGGAAATATTTGTACTCATGGTCGTAGTGTGCCCATAGCCTTTTTGGAAACTCTTCCAAAAGTCTTATTTGTAAACCTCGGAGTCTCTATCAGGCACTATGGATACTAATAGTACTCCATGTAAGTAGAACGATCTCTCAAATATACAGCTAGGAAGAATCTCTTCAATGTAAGAGTCATCCCATGAGGCTAAGTATGCCGACCGTGAGTTGGTCCACTATCACCCATATTGCATCATGTCCTTGCGGTGTCCGTGAAAAGTGGGTCACAAAATCCATCATGATGTGCTCCCACTTCCACTCAGCCACCTCAATGGTTGAAGTAGCCCTGCTGGCTTCTAGTGCATAGCCTTAACTTTGTTGACATGAGGCGTCGTCGAGCAAGTCCCCTGCGTGTCTCTTGTTTTCCTCTCAGAGTGATGCGGCCTACGAAGATCTGGTACATCTTACGTACCCACTTGGATGCCTGGCCCGGTCGAGAGCGGTGAAACTCCACTGAGAGTCTTCTCTCTCAAATCCCGGTCAGCGGGGGGCCACTACTTGTCCTCTATGCAGACTACCATGCAGCGTGGATGACAGCCCTCGTCCACTGTGCTGTTTGTGCCGGTCACGGTAAGGCCTTGCTCTCTGCGTCCTGCCTGCGGGGACTCAATCACTGCGCCAGCAGAGATGGCGTAGATTACTAAGCTCCCCAGCGTACCACGAGCACCGCTTTCGCGGTGTATGGCCCAAAGTGTTCCAGTCTCGAGCATCGCCCATCGGGGAAGCTATCTTGTGATGCCACGTGACTTGGCGAGTGCATGGCCACCATTTGCCTTACGGGTGGTAATGCAAAGTGAAGTCATAATGGAACTCCATCCATCTGCGTTGCCTCATATTGAGGTCCACGGCTGCGTGAAGATATGCCGGTTTTGTGGTGTGAGTACACCTCGAAGCGCTCACCATATAAGTAATGGCTCAAATCTTCCAAGGAAGAAAGACTACGACCTTCAACTCCATGTCGTGTGTGGGATAAGTCTGCTCATGATTCTTCAGGCGATGGGATTCTGGCCTACTACCTCCCGGTGCGCATCAAAGCAGGCCCGGTCAGACCACTCGAGCATCCTGATACCTGCTTATGTACCCTGTCCTGTCTAGGACTATCAGATAGGAATTTGATAAGCCTCCTCTTCAACTCTTGGAATGCCTCCTCGCATCGGTCATCCGCTCAAACTTGACCTCCTTTAGGTCAATCTCGTCATAAGTCTTGCTAATCGGGATAATCCTTAATGAATCTCTGTAATTACCCAAGCCAATCCCGAGGCTTCATTATCTCGAAAGTGACTTGACCTCTCCTGACTCATCACGGCTCGACCTTCTCTAAGTCCACTAACACGCTGTGATCTTGGCGCCCTATGTCCCAAAATCACCTCGATGGCCAAAGCTTCGCACTTGCGAAGTTGGGGTCACGGTGATGGTCTCTCGACAAAGCTGTAACCTGATCACTCAAATGATACTCATGCTCCTCCTTAGATCGGGAGTATATCAAAATGTCATCCACAAAAACCATGACGAATTGATCTAAATAGGGTTGGAATACCCTATGCATGAGGTTCATGAATGCTGTTGGCGCATTCGTCAATCCAAAGGGCATCACGTAGCTCAAAGTGCCCATAGCTACGTCCTACTTGTCTTAGGGATATCGTCTCACAACCCTCGGTGATGGTAACGGTGTGAAAATTACATCTTGGAGTAGACTCTTGCTTTCTCAGTGTCGGAAACAAATCGTCGATCCTCGGCAATGGAGTGCAGATTCTTGGCGCCAACCTGTTCAAGCGCACGAAATCAATGCACGGTCAGAGGTCTTGTCCTTTTTCTTCGCAAATGAAACCGGAGCACCCGCGGTTAAGTCTTTGATCTGGCGACCTTGTCCATTAACTCCACAGCATTTGGACTCTAAGTTCTGCTGACTCAGCTGAGGTGCCATCCTATCGCAGGAGTCGCAAAGATGGGCGAAATACCAGTGTAACTTCGTCACAAGTCTACAACCTGTCTGCGGAGAGCAATCGACCAATTCATCGGGAAAAACATCCTATTACTCACAATTTACTCGAGGCGATCAAGTCGGATATACCTCGTCACCAGGGAGTAAGGCTCGTTAGCCAACCCTTAAGCATCCCATGACACTGGATTTCATTACCTTTGTATAGGAAAAATATCATGCTTGTCCACACGAAATGCAACACAGGCTGCATCCTGGTGTGGCGGTAACCCTCCTGCGCTCACGATGGAATGCGACTGCGTAAGGTTGTCGGCTTGATCCATCCACTAGGATGATGTCGAACTCTAGCATGTCCATGACCCTCAGGTCCATTGTGAGTAGAATCCACAGGATCTCTAACTTCGCAACCCGACATATCATCCCTATCCTCGCCTAATCCTAGGGAGAACTCACATACAAGGGCTCTTCAGAGGCCTCGACCTCTAAGCTTGACTCTATCACGGCGTACGTGATAAATGAATACGACGCTTGAGTCAAAATGTGCTCTTGCCCATAGGCGAGATAGCAAAAACGTACCTTGTATGATTGGCTGATCTGCTGACTCAGCCGGTGGTGTGATGGCGTAGACACGCCCTTGAACCCTTGATGTCCCTGCTTGTGGGCCTCTGCCTTGGCCCATAGTTTGGCCCCTGCAGCTTGCTGTGTAGGGAGGTGCCGTGCGACTCCACAGAGCCCGTCTTGGTCCCTGCGCTGTCTTGGGTTGTGGAGGAATATCTTTGTATCCTCTTGTCCCACCGCTAGCGGGACATCTTTGTTTCAAAACCACAGGATCCACATCTTTGGACAATCCCTCTGATATGTAGAACTGGCAATGGTAGCACACATCTGCAGCTGGTAGCAACCATATCATCTGGCGGATGGCGCTGACCTGGAACCGCATTAGACTAGAAGCCTTGTAAAGCTGCTTTCACTGAACTAGAAGTGACTCTCCTTCCTCTTGCTACTAGCACCCGCATCTGAGTGTGAGCATCCTCGATCTCTGCATGGTCGGGCTGTCCCTGCAACCATGGAGTCCATGTCCTATAGGCGAAGTCCTACAATCTTGCCCCGAATGGACAACTTTAGCTTATTCTCGAATCTCCTGACTTTGGCCATATCCGTGGCCACGTAGTCATCAGCAAAGCGGGCTAGCTCCGTGAATCTAGCCACATACTCCATCACAGTCATCGTCCACAGCCCGGCTCCTAGGAACTCCCCGAGCCTTCGCATGTGACGATATCGGAAAATATTTGCCATGAAAAGATCATGGAACTACGCCCCAGTCATTGCCTCTAGATTTCTGAGGAGTCTTTGCCCGATTTCACCATACTTGGGCCTCACCCTCCGCCCAGGTCACGGCTAGTGCGATCTGGTCATGTTGGAGGTAATCTCGCGCCTCCCGACCTTCTCGACACACATGAACCAATGGTCTTCCACCATCGGATCTCCTCCTCCTGTGAATGTCGGAGGATGATGTGCCTAAACCTGGAGGTTACCCTCGGACCTCCTGGCTACTGTTGCACTAGCCTTTGCAATAGCGACCCTGATCCTCTGACCTCGGCCAAAGGCTGGTGAATACGGGTGGTGCTGGCCAGGTGCCCGTAGGCGACCTCTACGTCCTCTCCCGTGACTAGCCATCTACACATGTCCAATGGCAAGTTAAATTCTAATGTAGTATCTCTAAGGCGTAAACACAGCCTCGAGACAATATTCACATACCGAAAAATATTTCATACACTATGTCCGTACATTTTATAGTGTCACAAACAATAATTCAATATATTAAATCATAAGCAATAAAAAATTTATTTTATTTAAAAAAAATTTTATTTTATTTTATTTATTTATTTATTTTGAAAACCTCATGAGCGATTGCTTATAGAGCGATTGTCCCCAACGGTGCTCATGAGCGGTGTCCCCTGACAATGACTCGAACGGTGTCACGAGTCAAAGCTGATCAGTGCACAATGCACACACCCGTAGCCCGGTGCGCTCCGCATTCTTGTGACTGGGCGGCAGGTAATAAATGGGGCACCCGGTAGCCGTGTCGCGAGCATCCCCGACCTATCGTGGCCTTCCTCGGCGATCTTAGCGGTGCGCCGCCGGCCGTGTCGCGCGTTGTCGCCGCCAGCGGCGGGTGTCGATGCGTTCCCACCTTCTTTGCGTTGTGTCCGCAACCTCCTCGGCCGTGTCGCGCGCCTCCTGGCCATATCGTGGCGCATGCGGCCGTGTCGAAGCATGGTATCGCGACATAGCCAAGGCCAGGCCTTCCTCCTATCACGATACAAACGATTGTATCGTGACACACCTCACTAGCCAGGCCTCCCTCGTATCGCAATCTGGCCCGGTGTATCGTGGCCTCGATGTGTTTGCTCTCACGTCATGTCTGATTGATTGTATCGACCGCCCTACCGGCCGGGCCGTGTCGTGCGGCTGGCTGCGCCTGCAGCGCGAAATTTGGCCGTGTCATGGCTGTCTCGGCCTTATTACGAGGCCCTCCGGCAGGTATCGCGGGGAGAAAGCCTTGCTGCGTGCCACTGCCTTTGTGCCCTTGCCTGTCACGATACAATACATTGTATCGTGACACAAGGCTAGAAAATGGGCAGTAGCCCATCCAGCTTTCCTGCACTGTTTTTTTTTCCTTTTTATTTTTTTAATTTTTTCATTTGTTCCACCGTTTGGAAGACCATAGAAAAATATATTATTATTTTTTTCATTTTCGATGGGACGAATAAATTTATTAAAATTTATTTTATTATTTGTTTTCAATTTTACATTGTAAAACCTCGGAAAATTTTTCTTCCATACACATTTTTTCATTTAATTACGGACTATTTTGCCCCAAATTTCTCAAACAACTTGTTTTCACACTAACCTAGTGTTCAACATTTTCAATGTGCTATTCACCCGAAGCACACACAATTTCACACAATTCATAACACATGATCACACATCAATCATGAGAGCTGTGGATGCATATCTGCAGTATAAGCCTTAGAGTATTCGTATACCTATGCTTTAATACCAAGGCTGTGGCCTTGATTCCTGGGGTCGTTGACCAGCCTAAAGGTAACCTGCGGAATGCTCGTGGATGTCGGGTAGCTTTGGCCGGCACTCATGAAAAAGCGGCGAGTCTCTCCTTTGTATGGGGAGCTCTACCCCGAGTACAAAACTGTCCCAACAATCAACAACGACCACCTTTGGGTCTATGTGCAGTAAAAATATACTTGGGCCCATGCATCAATACTCCTTGAAATTTCATCAACTATATACCAATAGTTCAGAGTTATTACAATACTCTTAACCAAAACATATATCAAAATTTAAAGTTTTAATACATGTTCTACAAAGCGAATACCAAGCCACAACTCGGCTTTCTTCTAAACGGCCTCACAGTGGCGTCGTCCTCTATACTCCACTGTACTGAAATAGTATGATCATGGTGAAGGCAAAACCCGATAATGATATTTCCCTCATTGGATTACTTCCCACCTAAATTGCACATGTCATGCGAACAATCACCTTCAGTAATACATGATCCTACTTGGATGTCTCATGCCCTGATCCATGTCTCGAGTCCTCAACGACTCCCTCACACATGCTAGCCAAATGCAGTAAAAATACAGTTTTAAAGCAAAAACTTTTTTGTTCTCGAAAACAACCTCTGAGGTTTCGGTAAGAATTTGATGAATGACCCTCGAAAGCGATTCATGGGCCTAAGCGTGAATTGTTGGACAATCTCCCAACACAATTCTACGGAAAATCTTGAGTCGTAGTTCCTTTCCATGAACATTTTTGTTTTTGTTTTCTTTCATGTCATGCACTCACACCTAATATTCTAGGTTGCCCTAGTGCATATGGAATGCATTATGCCAATTCCAAAATATTCATGCTAGTATATTTTTCATGTATATATTAACATAAATAAATTCACACAATTCATGTCATTCAAATTACAACAATAACACAAAAATTAGCTCACATGGGGTACAATTAACAATTCAACAATTCACTTTGAATCCACCCAAACGCCTGAAAATCACCTGACAAATCACGTGAGCAGGTGAAACCCTCGGGTCGGCCTTTACATTCCGCGTATATGATAAAGGGTTTTTATGGCTCGGTTCAAATGTTTTGAAGGGTAGGAAATCACGAGCTTACTAGATCAAGTATCAAAATATCCCTAGCCATTCCATGGCTCTTAGTAAGAATAACACAAATTAGGAAGACCCTACCTTTTGGAGTTATCGAGGCTCGAGTCGGTGTCGTGCGTAGCGCCTCCGCCCAGGTGTGAAACATTTCTTGCTTGGCCGAAATGAATCAACGGTCGAGCAGCGGGAAATATAAAGAGAGAGCGACTCTTTCTGCAAAGCTGAAACGCAACCTACTGCATGATTTCCCCCCTCTTCTACATGTTTTCTTCTTCAAGCCCAGAAGAAGAAAACTTCATCTTTTGTTTATTACCGTTTAAGCTTTTCAAAATTCCATCCCCCGTATCCGTACGACTTGGATTTTGACATGGCTTAATCTAAGCCATTAATCTCCCGGTCTCTCTTTACAATAAATGCGATATGTCGCGTGAGTACATGTAGTAGGTGACACTTTTTACTGTCAGCGTATCTTTCTCGCGAAACCGTTTCTGACACGGAGCACAGGTGCCTCAGCGTGAAATTTATTTGTCTGAGGTCGATGGGGGTGGCGATGGTATTTAGATTTGAGGCGATTTCAACGGTGAAGTCAGTTTAGTCATCAAGATCTAAAAAATTTCGATTTTGACCGGGAAATTACCGTTTACCCTTTTGAAAATTGAATTTTCGGGTTTTCAAATTTTCAAATTTGTTTACATATTAGCACGAACTTTGAAAATAACATAAAACCTTTGAACCTTAATTTTTTTAATTGTAAATGAGGTCATATTCGAATTACATATTTGAGTTGTGAGACTATTTACAATAAAAAAAAAAAAAGAAGACAAATAAGGCAAAATTTGAAAATTCATGGTTTTTATGCTATTTTACATATTTTCCATTTTCTCTTACAACTTTATTAAAAAATTAATAAATATAAAAAATATTTTAAAATCTTGCATTACATATAAATATTTTAAAATTCAAATGTTTTTACTTAAATCAAAATCTCTATATTTATTCAATGAGACCTAGTTGGATCGATAAGGACTAAGTTGGGAGAAAGGGACAATGCTATTTACTTATAAAAAAAAATCTCTCTATATTTAAGACCCAATTGTCCCTTTAAATTAAATAAATTATATATATATATATATATATATATATATATATATATATATATATATATATATATATAGCATATATATATATATATATAATCAATTGTTATGTGAAAGCCAAAGCAAAAAAGGAGAAGAAATGGAGAAAACTTAGGATGATCTTTATTCCACTCTTGATAAGAGCATTTATGAGGCACATAATGAGAAAGCCTGAGTGCAGTGAGAAAACCAAATGACCTTTACATGTGATGGTCATTCGTACAAATATTCTCTTGCTTCCCCTTGAATGACCATAACATCAAAGAACATGCCTCAATAAAACCTTACTAGGAAAAAGCCGATTAGGACAAGCACAGTGAAGGAAAAAGAGTACATGTCTCTTTTGAAAGTATAATTCTTTCGTTAAAACGCTAGGAAAAACCCAATGGGATGAAAACCTAGTGAAGGAAAAAGAGTATAGTACACCTTGAGTATTCAAGACTCCCCCTGATGTCGTAATATCTCAATTTGGAGATCTTTGAGCCTCCTTATTCCAATTTGGTGTAGAAATTTCTTGAAGGTCGCAGCAGGTAATGCCTTAGTGAATAAATCTGCAGGATTATCACTAGACCTGATTTGTTGTATATCAATCTCACCATTGTTTTGAAGCTTATCGTGTGAAAGAACTTTGGAGAAATATGCTTGGTACGGTCTCCTTTGATGTATCCGCCTTTGAGTTGTGCAATACAGACGATATTATCTTCATATAATGATGTTCTTAAGCTGTGTTTGAAATAGGAGAAAGACCAGCTAGAGTCACAAATATGTTGAATCATGGATCTTAACCATGCACTCCACCTTGCCTCATGTATTGCTAATAGCTGCAGACAAATTGAAGGAGGTTGCCACCATGGTTGCTTAACGAGGATCTCGAGACAAATGATATCGCCCTGGTAAATACATATCTTGATTGTGGTCAGGCCTTATGGGGATCTACGAAGGTATCTGCGTTAGTATAACCCGAGTAACTCTGGTTTTGGTACTGGAATAAAGAACCTATATCACTTGTTCCGCAGAAGGTATCTCCAACAAATGTTTTCAGTTCGAATGCCTAAGAGTAGGCGTGAGCTATATCTTGCAAGCAAGTTCATGAAGATTTATGTACGGCCTTGTACAATTTGCGAATACGTTAGTGCTCCAGTGCGCTTAAGTATGGTACTTCTCGACCAGGGTTTCTCATTCTCTTCTTTAGAATAAGAAATGGGTCTTTGTCACTTCAAGGATCTTACAACCATAGGGGAGTTAAGGGGATGGGCTTTGTCCATGTAAAAGCGCTTTAGGACTTTTTCAGTGTATGTTGATTGATGGATAAAAATGCCATTTGAGAAATACTTGATCTGCAGGTGAGGCAATATCTAGTCTTACCTAGATCTTTCATCTCAAATTCCTTCTTTAAATAATTAGCAGTTTCTAGAAGCCCTTCAGGGGTCCCTATTAGATTCAAATCATCCACATATCTTTGCTATAATTTATTGACCAAACTTTTGTTTTCTTGATAAATACACATGGGCAGATTGAATTATTTACATATCCTTCTTTCAATAAGTATGTACTCAAACGATTGTACCACATTTGACCATATTGTTTGAGTCCATGCAAGGATCGTTGCAACTTTATTGAATACATACCATGTGGTTTGAAATTTTGCTTGAGCTGATGTAAATCCTTGGGGATTTTAAATGTATATGTCACTATCTATGGATCCATAGAAATATGCTGTGACAACATCCATCAAATGCATTTCTAGTCCTTATGAAACTGCTAAATGTATTAAATATCTAAAGGTCATTGCATCCATTATTGGTGAATATGTCAAGTCATAGTCAATACCGGGTCTTTGTGAAAAACCTTGTGCAACAACGTGAGCTTTATATCGTATGATTTCATTATTTTCATTTCTTTTTTAGTACAAAGACCCATCTATATCTAACAGGCTTAACATTTTCAAGTGTTGGAACTACTGGTCCAAATACCTCCCTTTTAGCTAAACAATTCAGTTCTGCTTGAATTGCTTCTTTCACTTTTCCCCAATCAGGTCGATTTCGACATTCATTTACAGTTTGTGGCTCCTGATCATCGTTATTTTGCATGATGCCCTTAGCCACTTGGAAAGAAAAAGCATTGTTGACAAGAGTATGTCTACAGTCCCATATTTCTCCTTGATTCATATAATTTATAGAGATCTCTTCATTTATAGGAGATAATTGAGTCGATTATTGCTACTCACTATGCATTGTTTCCTTTAACCCTTGTAATGTGTTTGGCTTAATAGGAGCTGACTGTATTGTAATAGGCTCTTCAGGAGCAATTTCATCAAAATTGTACTCTACAGGAGTAAGCAACTTATTAGATTTTCTTTTCCTTAGGAAAGAATCTTTAGATCTGATCAATCTTCCACATTTTAGACGTGGTTTAGATGTACTGGCTATAGCATTTCCCGAATCCCCTATAGGGATCTCAATATGTGCTGGTGCATTAACAGTTGGAATATGTTACTTTAGTACTTTATTCGGATTAGTGAAAGCATCCGGTAATTGATTTGCAAGATCCACGTAAATGGTGAGTTCTTTGAACTTCTAGTTCGGTATTTTAGTACAAGGATCAAGATGCAACAATGATGGTGTATTCCAAGTAATTTCACGCCATTTATTAGAATATAGCTTATCTTCCCTTAATGGCGGGAAAACAGATTCATCAAAATGATAATCTGCAAAACGGGCAGTAAAAAGATTCTCTGTTAAAGGCTCAAGGTAATGGATAATCAATGCAGAAAGAAAACCTACATAAATACCCAGTCTACGTTGAGGACCCATTTTAGAATGTTGTTTTGGAGGAATAGGGACATAAACTGCACAACCAGCATGCAGTAAGGCATGCCCCCAAGTAGATAAAGGTAATTTGGTTCTTAAGAGTAATGGTCTATCAATCCATTGCAAATGCTTAATGAAAGATTCAGCTAGTCCATTCTGAGTATGGGTATGAGCAACAGGATATTGAACCTCTATACCCAAGGACATGCAATAGTCATGAAAAGCTGTAGAAGAAAATTCACTGGCATTATCCAAACGGATAGTCTTAATAGGATGATCGGGGAAAATGTGCCTGGAGTTTGATAATTTGTGCAAGTAAGCGAGGCATAAGAAAAGGTTCCTAGTAGAAAGAAGACAAACATGAGACCCGGCGCGAGTGGATGCATCAACAAGAACCATAAAGTATGAAAGGTCCACTAGTTGGGTCGATAGGTCCCTGAAATGTCTCCTTGAATATGTTAGAAATTGAGAATTTGTCGGAATCGACTTTGAGGGGAAGAAAGGTCAGTGATAAACTTTCCTTGAGTACAAGCAAGGCCGATTGTAATCGAGTATATTTGGATATATGACCGATGGTCAAGGAATGACCATTAGGCCCAGTGGAAGTATACGCCCTAAGCATAGAGGTGCACTGGATGGTCAGAGTCGTTCATGCCATAGAGCGATGTGGGGTTGAGTTCACGCTGAACGGTTCGAAATTGCATAAGATTCAACGGTGTTAATGGTGGTGAGAGATATAAACCACATTCTAATGATCACAATTTTTCAGAATACATTTTTGCCATCTTGAGTTGCGTGTGAGGAGAAATTCGGTAGTTTCATCGCTCATTGTTTCTAGATGGTATCCATTCCAGCAGATATCTTTAAAACTAAGTAAATTGCGTTTGTATTGGGTGGAATAAAGGGCATCTTGAAGGTGGAGAATAGTGCCACTTGGTAGAATAATAGTGGCTCTACCGGAGCCCTCAATTAGGTTGACAGGATCGGAAATAGTAGTAACATTAGAAGGGGCTAATGTTGATCGGGAAAAATACTTCTTTTGCTGGAGAATAGAATGAGTTGTAGCATAGTCTGCCAGACAAATATCTCAAGTGATTTTGACTCGAGGTGTCAAGCTGGTAAAGGCATCCATGTTTCTTCAAAGATATATATAAAAATAAGGTTTGAGATTAATAAAAGCGAATACTACTGAAACATTGAAAGGTTACGTGGAAAGAGAATTACATAAGAAAATAAATAAAAGAACTAATCGAATTGACATGCCCATCACCAATTAGATGGGAAATATTTCCCGATAGGATCATCAGATCGAAACATCAAAGTGGGTCAGTACTCCACCGTCACCATCATCATCAAAGGAAATTGACCCCGATATTCTTTTTGTCTTTGATTGAGGCAGCGAGATAAACCAAATGTTTGGCACGTCTGGCCCAGTGCGTGACCAATGACACATCATGCCACATCTATAGCAGGTATTATCTTGTTGGCGTTGAGTGATACTGCGGCGGTGGTTGCTTAATAGGTTAGCGGCTTCCATGATTGGAATTGCCTTTCTTATTTTTGAAGGGATGGTGTTATGATGTTTGGAATTATTACCCGCGACCGTCTGGGCCACCACGTCGTCCTTTCCCATAGTATTATTTTGTGCCCTTGTACATTGCTATGGGGGATGCAAAGTAGCATTGCTTAGGAAATGCTTTAGACCACTAATGAGGTGAGATTGATGATTTTAAAGTAAAGCTCGTTATTATTTTAGCCTGAGAGACATGCAATCAATTCATAATATTTAGTAAATGGCGCTCTCCCCAGCCTGGCTGCTGCGGGACACATTCGGCGTGAAAAATGGTAAAAGTTTTTTTCGAGCATATCCTCGTAGGTGATGTTCTCCGTAAGCTAGCGTGAACTAATCTTAAATAAAGCCGAATTGTATTCGCTAATAGACTTAAAGTCTTGAAGCCACAAGTGCAGCCAATCATATCTTGCTTTGGGGAGTATTACTGTTTTCTGGCGGTCATATCGGTATTTTAAACTCTGCCAGAGGAGCAATGGGTCTTTTATTGTAAGGTATTCATTCTTGAGACTTTCAATGAGGTGTTGTGAAGGAAAATTAAAGCTTTAGCGCGCGATCCTGAGGATGCACTATTAGTTTCTTTGATGGTTTCTCCCGGGTTTGAAGCATCTAAAGTGTAATTTCAATGATCTAAAATCCGGGATAAAGTAGTTGTTGTCCGAGAAATATCAGGAACAGCAAATTTAATACATGAGATTAGACATATTTCTAAAATAATAGGAACAAAAAATAATAATAAAATTTGTAATAAAAATGATCAAAATTTAACAAGGAAGAATAAATAAATATAGATTTTTTTTTTCGGGAATCTAAAATAAATAGCCTTTATTACTTGCCTTAAATTATAGTTTTGTAAAGTGTTGAAATTAAGTATATTGCAAATTTTATTTTAAATTATTGTACTAATGAATTTTGCTAGAATTCAAAGGGTTAGGCAAAATTCTTCTGGAATGATTGCAATGTGAATTCTCCGTGAATTCAAAGAGTTTTGCAAAATTCATCTGGAATGATAGCCGTTAGATTCTTAAGGTGAAGTGTAAACGGGTTAGCTATAATTGCTAACGATATGGAATTATCTTGGAATTTATGTCAAATTGAAGAAAATGGGTATCAAATGCTTTTGAAATGATACCATGTATAAAATAGAATAAAAATAACAAAGAAGAAAGTAGCATAATGGTAGATTTAAACAATAGTATAATAGAAGTCGTTGTTCGAATCCTCATGATGCTTGTTATCTTCTTTTATTGTTTTGACTATTAAAATAATAACAAAAACAATCACCAAACAAGAAATCCAAAAATAAACGCCATCAATTTCCCAATATTTAGGTAGAGAACTAAAAAAAAATAAGAATCTGGCCGATTGGAAATCAATTTCCAAGATTTAAGCAATCTCCAAACTTCAAATTTTAGATGCCAGCAAAGTACATATAGGAAAAACTTTTAACACAAATCAACAACAAACAGAATTTGGGCAGACCTAGGTGGAGCGAGTTTTGGCAAATGTCTGAAACTGCCTATCGCTTCAGGAGAATCGTGTTGATAACGTGTTGTAATAGAAATAAAATAAGGAGAAGGAGATGGAGAAGAAAACTTAGGATGATCTTTATTCCACTCTTGATAAGGCATATTTATGGGGAGCATAATGAAAGGCAGGTTCACAGTGAGAAAACCAAAGGACCTTTCATGTGAAGTGGTCATTCATTAAAATATTTATAACATCAATAATTTTATATTTTGAATTATAAATATATTTTTTGAATAAAATTATTCAAAAAATTAATTTTATATATATATATATATATATTTTTTTTTTTTTAATTATTCAAAAATTATAAAATTAAATACAAGTGGTTGATAAGTTGCATTTTTTCCACGTGACAAAATGTCTAGTCCGGCACTCAACATGCCACTTTTTATGAGACATTTATGAATAATAAGAGAAAAAGGTTGATAACTCCGTACAATGCATTTATTAAACATGGGTTTAAGCTTTTTTCCTTTTCCATAGTCATTTTCTTTCCATCCAAACAAGATCTTGAAACCCGACCAGACTCGGGTCACCTATTAAGGGTTGAACGGAATAGGGAATAATCATGTTCAAAGTTTATACGAGAATAAAATACTATAATTTTGTGATGCCTAGTGATTAGATGTAAAAACAAAAACAAGATCTTGAAAGTCGACGAGACTTCGAGCCTTTAGTTAAGGGTTTGACGAGGGGGCAAAGAATAATCATCGTTTGATCTCTATAAGAACAAAATAATGCAATGTCGTGATGCCAAGTGATTGGATGTAAAAACAAAAAAAGATATTGTAAGCCGACGAGACCCGGGAAAGCCAACGAGACCGGGTCACCGGTTAAGGGTTGGACGTAATAGGGAATAATCATGTTCAAAGTTTATATGAGAATAAAATACTATAATTTTGTGATGCCTAGTAATTGGATGTAAAAACAAAAACAAGATCTTGAGAAAGTCGGCCCGGACGAGGGCGGTTAAGGGTTGGACAGGGAACAAGGAATAATCATATTCGAGTCTCTATAAGAACAAAATAATGCAATGTCGTGATGCCAAGTGATTGGATGTAAAAACAAAAAAAGATATTGTAAGCCAACGAGACCTGGGAAAGCCAACGAGACAGGGTCACCAGTTAAGGGTTGGATGGAATAGGGGATAATCATGTTCAAAGTTTATACGAGAATAAAATACTATAATTTTGTGATCCCTAGTGATTGGATGTAAAAACAAAAACAAGGTCTTGAAAGTCAGCGGACCCAGGGGCCTTTAGTTAAGGGTTGGACGAGGAACAAGGAATAAAATCATGTTGAGTCTCTCTATAAGAACAAAATAATGCAATGTCGTGATGCCAAGTGATTGGATGTAGAAAACAAAAAAGATATTGTAAGCCGACGAGACCAGGGAAGCCCAGAGACCGGGTCAGGTTAGGAGTTACTGGGCCAATGTGGGAATAATCATGTTCAAAGTTTATATGAGAATAAAATGCTATAATTTTGTGATGCCTAGTAATTGGATGTAAACAAAACAAGATCTTGAAAATTTTGTGAGACTACTACGAAGGCAGTTAAGGGGTTGGATGGGAACAAGGAATAATCATGTTCGAGTCTCTATAGAACAAAATAATCTGATGTCGTGGTGCGAGTGATTGGATGTAAAGCAAAGAAATGATATTGTAAGTAGAGCGAGACTCGGGAAAAGCCAACGAGACCGGGTCATCGGTTAAGGGTTGGATGGAATATGGAATAATCATGTTTAAAGTTTATATCAAATAAAATACTATAATTTTGTGATCCCTAGTGATTGGATGTAAAAACAAAAACAAGATCTTGAAAGTCGACGAGACCCAGGGCACTGGTTAAGGGTTGGACAAGGAATAAGGAATAATCATGTTCGAGTCTCTATAAGAACAAAATAATGCAAGGTCGTGATGCCAAGTGATTGGATGTAAAAACAAAAAAAGATCTTGTAAGCCAACGAGACCCGAGTTAGAAAACAAGATCTTGAAAATTTTGTGAACTTCGGTCGGTGGTTAAAGAGTTGAGTGAGAATGCGAGAAGAATCGGAGTTCGAGTCTTCACGATAACATAATATTACAATGTTATAATGCCAAGTGATTGGATGTAAAAACAAAAACAAGATCTCTAAAGCCGACGAGACCCGGGTTAGTGGTTAAAGGTTGGGCGGGGCACAGAGAAGAATCAGGTTCCAAGTCTTCCGCGATAGCATAATCTTTATGTGTTGTAATGCCAAGTGATTGGATGTAAAAACAAAGACAAGATCTTGAAAGCCGACGAGACCCGGGTCACTGGTTAAGGGTTGGGCGGGAAACAGGGGATAATCAAGTTCAAGTCTTTATGAGAACAAAAAACTGCAATGTTGTGATGTTAAGTGATTGGATGTATAAACAAAAACAAGATCTTGAAAGCCAAAGAGATCCGTGTCAATGGTTAAAGGTTGGATGGGGCACATAGAAGAATCAGATTTGAGTTGCATGAGAACATAATACTACAATGTTGTAATGCTAAATGATTTGGTGCAAAAACAAAAACAAAACAAGATCTTGAGAAAGAAATATTTGGTTAAAATCTCGAGATACTTAGAAATTTGTAAATTTAATATCACATTAGGTTTCTCAAAATTAACTAATTTTAGACAAAAACACCATTTTCATTTTATGTATTTACATATGTATATTTTTAAAGAATGGTTATTTTTACATGTACTTACATGTTTTTATGTTTTTCACTTCATAACCATTTTCTTTGCATCTAAACAAGATCTTGGAAGCCAATGAGTTTGACTCAATGGTTAAGGGGTTGGGTAGGGCATAAAAAATAACCATATTCTAAAGGCCTGTTTGGTTTTTGTTTTTGAAAACTATTTTTTGTTTCAAAAACAAAGAGAACAAAGAAAATAAGGAGAACAAATTTGGTTCCCAGTTTTTTACTATAAAAAAAACACAAAAAACACTTAATCAAGAAGAGAGCAAGAACAAATTTCAAAGAACTCCAAAATGATGTTCTTTGTGTTTTCATTTTTTCTCAAAAGCAGTTTTTAAAATATGAGCGAAGAATGCCTGAGTCTCAAACGAGAAACGAGAATACTATAATGTTATGTGTCAAGTGATTAGATGTAAAAAAAAAAAAGGATCTTGAAAGGAATATTTGGTTAATACTTAAAATACTTCCAAATTTGTGAATCTAACTCTTTCCATGGGTTTTCTTGAAAAATAACTCATTTTAGAAAAAAAAAAAAATTTAAAATACCCTTTTCCATTTTATACAAGATTTTGTTTAAAAAAAAAAAACTTGCTCATGATAATTATTTATGCTGGATTTTGGTCAAGAACATACAAAAGCACGGGAATTGGTAAATCTTGTGAGCGTCTTTGAGAAGAATATAGTATTTCCAAATTGAAACTGTGTCGAAATCTAACCTATGCTCAAGGGAAAATTGGATTCTCTAGTTCCCTTGACAATTCCCTAGAATCTAAGTGGAAAATGCTTTAAAAATTGGACTATATTAAAAGCTAAGAGAAAAACTGTACATACTAGCTTGAAAGATAACAAGTTTCATTGTAGAATAGAATTAGGAATGACATAGTGAAACGATAAAGCTTGAAGTAATAATGCTTGTAAGGAAAAACATGTAACTAGACTAAAGATATGGAAAATACGGCTGATGAACTAGTAGAAATATAAGAGAAATGTTGAAATGCTCTGTTAAGAGTGTTGATTGATTATTGATTTTGCAATCCTTTGCTTTGAAGTTGAGTCTTACTTTTATAGACATTTCGAATAATTGTTCCATCCCACATTCTCCAATAACTGCTCACATACCTTAGAGTCTTACATTTATTCGAGTCATTTGTCCGCCCCACGCACTATTGTCACGACTAGGGTTGGAGAAAAGTTTCATTTACTTTTGAGATAAAGTCTACATGATCCCAGAAATTTGTGCGCTTGACCAAAAAAAAAAAAAAAAAAAAAATTCTAGAAATGTCTTTGGACCTTTTCATAGGTTGATTATCATGGACTTGGGCTTTCTCGGACTAGGTTGGGCTCGGTTTGGACTTGATCTTTTAACCAAATATATATATATATATATATATATATATATATTTTTTTTTCAAAATCACATTTTTTTTTACATCTAATCACTTGACATTACAACATTATAATATTTTGTTATCCTGAATGAGTTATTTTTATTTAAAAAATATCTTATTTACAATGGAAAATGGTATTTTTGTCTAAAATGAGTTATTTTCAAGAAAAACCATGAAATATATTAAATTTACAGATTTTGAAGTATTTGATGTATTTTAACCTAATATTTCTTTCATGATCTTGTTTTTTGAAAAAAAAAAAATTGGTTAAAAGACCTTAAATACTTTGAAATTTGTAAATTCAATATATTTTATGGTTTTTCTTGAAAAATAATTCGTTTTAGACAAAAATAAAAAATAAAAAAAATACCCTTTTCCATTTTAAACAAGATCTTGTAAAATTGTATATACATGTATATATTTAAGGAAGGGATATTTTACAAGAAAATAAGTAGGTATTTTTGGTAAAAGAAGATTAAAAATTGATGAATGGTTAGATTTTCGAAATTATAGTTTCAAAATGTCATTTTGTGACACCCCAAAACCCGGGGGTCCTGTTGATCACTCATCAACCGCGGAATACTAGTGAATATCATGTAACTCGATACCACACCATTGTGTCCCTTTTCTTAGGATCCACAATCATACGAAATCACCTACCTCTGTGACGCCCCAAAACCCGGGGGTCCGTTGACTACCCGTCAACCCGCGGAATACAAGTGGATGTTGGGTTACCCGACGTCACTT